>OX336416.1:2218204-2800704 GCA_946903255.1 Schistosoma spindalis
ATCACATTGTTTATTTCTTACAATTGATCGAATTCTGTTGATAAATTTTCAGTATGGTGATTATATTAATTTACTTGGTATCGTTGTTAGATGTTAGAAAGATTAGAAGTAACTACGAAGAATTCCCATATTGAATGTACTCCTGTCAGTAATTAGTAAATCTTATGGTGACAAAACTTTTGATGGGACTTTATTCACGAAACTGAATGGTTTGGTCATGAAGCTTTCATTCTTATTCTAATGAACGACATTATCCGCACAAATTGCGAATAGAAATGAAGTGACGATACTAATAATTCGAAAAAGAGTCATAGAAAACTTAAGACTCAGCTACATGGATAGTACCATAATTTCATGTTTTATTATATGAATTAGTAAAATGCAACTGTTTATACAAGAATGTAGATAGAATATTAGTTAGACATACATTATAATCAATGATCCTATCTTATGTGCTATGATAAAATTGCTACCTTGAATGAACATGTTAATAAAATGATAAATAAAGAACAGATGTGTATCAAAGAAATGCATTCTTTTTCTCTCTTTTATTCAGATTACTTTGACTGTACACTTGGATTAACATCGAAATTAACCAGTACATTATAGGTCATAGAAATCCTTTGTCAAATTTTATCGATTACATATTCTAATATTGTAAATTACTGTTAGATTTTGGGGGCTGTAAACTTTCATGGTCCACTATCAGTTGAATAAGAGGTTGATTTTAATATGGATAATGGAATGATAATAGCTGAAACTATTTCTCTTTGATTGTTTATATAACCTAGGGATTGGTAACTAAATAATCGAACCACTGACATTTACTACAAATGTTCGTATATATATGCTTTGTCATGTATTTCTGTCTAATCAAGCTTAGAGTGTATTTAATTATCATGAACAAATCTTCAACTAGATAGTTCTTCTCTTAGTGTTGTTTTACTTGCATCTTCGAATTGTTATTTAAGACCAGTCGAGCTAAACCGTGTCGGGTAGTGACAGGTATCTACCTCAGTAGAATCGAAGATGGTAGCACAATTTCGTGATCAGTTTCATGTTGCCTCGATATAGGCTGAAGTCACAAATTTTTTAAGCAAAGATGGATAGTGATTAGTAATGGAATTCTGGACGCGTGTTTCGTCCTACTTGAGATTTGTCAGTTGGATGTACCTGCATCTCAGAGTTGATTTTCAATCTAAGACTTGAACCCAGTACTGTTCGTTTCAAACACCATCACGTTATCCATTTAGCTACTGAGTCCTGATAGCCACTTGCTTGTGCAATTGAGTGAAGTTTAAAATTACTTATTTTACTTGTATCTTCCCATCGTTATTTAGGAATGCAAGTACACCAAGCTGACGAGTTCCAAAGGATTCCACAGCTAGCCACTATCCATTTTTGCTTTCTAATAAATAATAAGAATTCATATATTGAATGGATTCCATTCAATATTGTACGATGGAAAATATGCGTAACAATCATTTGAGAACAAACCCAGGATATATTCTGTTTTGTTACGTTTGAAACAAAGCATTGAGTAAATTAAAGAGTAGTAACCATTGGCTCAATAGTATGAGAGGGGTAGAGTAATGTCATCATAAATAAGTGTAAATCTTATCTAAGTATTTACAAAAAGAGATAAGTTTTTCAAATTTATGAAGCCTTAAAAACTTTATTAGGGAGTTTTCATATGGTTAAAACTTGTTTCTTGGTTTTAAGGATCCGGTGAAATCTCAAGTTTTATCACTCTTGAACTGTAATCTATTGAATTTGATATTGGCTGTTAATATGAGTCTTTTACTTACAACCAGATATCAGCGGTAGAAGATATTGGGAAGAAGTACTTGAGGTGGATAGGACATATATTGAGGAAAGAAATTAATTGAGTCACAAGGCAAGTCCTCACTTGAGGTCCTTGAGACCAAAAGAGAAGAGGAAGACGAAAGAACACATTACGCCGAGAAACAGATACAGACATGAGAAGGATGGATAACAATTAGATAGAACTAGAAAGCAAGGCCCATGACAGAGTGAGTTAGAGGATGCTGGTTAACGGCCTATGCTTCATTGATTATCTCACATGGCGAGACTATAATTTATGAACGAACCTATCAGATTTACGATAACAGGTCTTGAATTTTGGTGCGAAATTCACTCATCCATTTGGATCAATCCATTCATGATATTATGGCTGATGTCAGTTTGTGATGAAAACCTTATATCTAATTCTTAAGCCTAACTATCACACTGATTTATAATCCTCATTTGATCCTGGTTGCTAAGTGAACACTCTCAGGGTCAGTCTAGCGTCGCTCACCATGAACTTTAATGACTTATATTATTCAACATATTTAGTGACATTTGATATAATAAACAACTTACTTTTTCGTTAAAATCTCATGATCTAAACATGATGGAGCAAATACACCTCTATATAATAAAAAGAAAAACAAAAGGGGGGGGGTTAAGTGAATGACCTTCAATATGAAGGTTAAACAATGAAATATAAATTCAATATTGACTAGTTATTCATGAAACTGGACATCTATTTGATCCTTTCAATAATAAATATTATTATCAATATAGAGGTTGTGGAGATTATTAAGTTTTTGATTGAGATCATAAACCGTTTGATGTTAGACGAAGGCTTAACCAGTAGGTCCTGGATTCGAATCCAGCTGGCAAGATTGTGGATGTGCACTGTTGAGGAGTCACATAATAGGACGAAACAGCAGTCCATTTCTTTCAGGTTTCCAACGGTGGTCTAACATTAGTCGGTTCATGATCTCAATCAAAAAAAAAACATAAATTTATACTAGAAGGGAAAATGTTGCCATTTTTTTCCAGGTAAAATCAAATATTGGTCAGTTATTGATTCTAGTAAGTTTATGATATAATCCATTGTGTATTTGATAATCCTGAGTTTAAATTGAAGACTGATGAGACTGTTTTTAAAAATTTCACATATAACCTTTACTTACATTTAATTGTAATGTTTCCTTTTTCTGGAATACATTTTCGTCTTTTTTCGCCTTGAAATTACATAAAAGCTAAGAGATCAAGCTTCAATAAATTCCCAAATACTCTGGTACGTCTGAGGGTGAGGAAAGTTAGCTCTCGCTCTAGAAATGTTTTCATATGGCCACGTGCATACAACCACTGACAGGAAAGTCCTAGTCATTGCCTTCTCGCGACATTACGGTTGTTTATAAAATTGAAAGGACGAAAATCAAATGTCCGGCACTTTAAAAGGTGTGGTGGATATGGAAGATCCATTTAGGGTAGTTGAAAAACCCTCATTCCAAACCAATGGTGCACATAAGCTCTAGTATCCTGAGTGAACAAATGGAGTATAAACTTGTTGTTAGTCACCGGCTATTATGGGACTGCATCTTCTGAGGTTGCTCCACTGCCTTATGGATCAGACGTTTATGTCAAAGGCTCGAGGTGTAGCCTTTTAAGAAAACCACCTGTTTGAGTTTGAGCACCCGAGTAGTATCACAGCGCTCACACACATCGAATGATTTATGTGACGCATATCTATTTGTTGTCTCCTTGTACCAATGTTTATGTGTTTAAATAAGTAAAAATAAAAATGTCTAAACAGGATATATATATATGTAATCATAATTAACTAACCCAGCTGCCTGAAGACTACGTGCTACTTCTTTACCTAAATTTTGTATATATACCCATTTTGAATATGTTCCACCGGTAAGTAATGGGACTTTAGACATTTGCATTTGTGCTTCATCGAATAAACTTTGAACAATATAAACTGGAGCTTAAAACAAATAAAAAATCAATTTAAGAAAAATGAAAGTATTGATGTTTTATGAAGTTAACTTGATCTCAATCAAAAACTTAATAATCTCCACAACCCCTATACTGGTAATTAACATGTGCTCACTAGTGATTAGCTTCATGAGGGAATTCTCTGGGTTCTGGTAAGAAGCCGTGACCAGTGGAGCTAATCCGTGTCAAGTAGAGACAGGTATCTACCTCAGTACAATGGAAGATCGTAGCAAAATTTCGTGGATTGGTTGATGTTAGACACGAACACTATTAGATGCCGGCCGGCTCAGTGGTCCAATAGGCTAAGCGATCACGCAAGACCAAATATCCTGGGTTTGAACCCCGCTTGTGGGATCGTGGATGTACACTGCTGAGGAGTTCCACAATAGGACGAAACGGCCATCCAGTGCTTCCAGGTTTCCTACGGCGATATAACATCAATCGATTCATGATCTTAATCAAAAACTTATTAATCTACACAACCCTTATACTAAATAAATAAGCATTTCATAACTTCATTATCACATATTTTAATGTTAACATCAAAGTTAGTCATTTTGATCATTTCAAGATAGTTTCAAGTAAACACTAGTAATAACTGATTGTTTTCAAACTATTCTATCATATTTTATAGCTCATTACTAATGATAGGATAGTTGTCTATTTGAATAACTGGACTATTATTCAGATGTCAGTTCCTGAACTGCTAATATCTAACTGGTGATCACTCAATATTGATCGCAAGGGTCGATCAAGGAATAAGAAACGGAAACTTGTTGAGATAGTTTGTGTTGAAAATTCATATGTTGTACCAAAAATATAATATTGAATAAAGCCATTACTAATAATAATATCAAAGAAATGCTAAGGTCATGAATTAGATTTAGGGTTTTCATTACGAACTGATATAAAGTATAATGTCAAGACTCTATTTATCCAAATGGATGAGTGACTTTCCCACCAAAATCCGAAACCTGTTATCTTATATCTGATTGGTTCGTACATAAATTATAATGTCATTGATACTTCTAATTGAACACTAGATTCTGTTCCTAAGCTGTTCTAGTAACCCTCAGGCTAAATCTATATAGCCGTTTCTGGAAAACTTAGGAACACTACTAAACATAGTAACAGTATAGGTAATCATCCAATCAGAAACTCGACGTGTGACTTTTCACTTTCTAAACTTTTATTAAATGCTGATTAGATAAGATGTTTGTCAGAGTGTTCAAAGCCTTTTTTGGCTTTTATTTTTGAGGAGTTTTCTGGATTTCCCCAAACAATAATAAATGGTAACTTATAATACACTAGTTCACCAAAATATGGTTCATCATATTAGATAAAGTTATAAAGCAATAAAGGCTAATATCTTTACCACATATTTAATTTTCAATGGTTGACATCATGAATCAATTAAAACTAGACCATCATGGAAAACCTGGAAGTACTTGACGGCCGTATCGTCTTATTGTGGGACTCCTCAACAGTGAGCATCTACGATCCCGCCTCATGAGATTCAAGCAAGGGACTTATTAGTCTAGCGTACGAGCGCTTAACCATTAGACCAATGAATTGGCTGGCATCCAATGGTTTTAATGTTTAACTTCAACTAATCCACGAAATTCAGAGACACATTCACCATTGTCATCAATGAGTTACTATCTGACAACCGACTCAGTTGAACTCCACTAACTGATGATCTCAACCATTGAATTTACTATAATATCCACAAAAACCCTTCGAAATAACTATCTATAGAACAATTGAAATGAATTCAGAAGTTGAATATTTTAATGGAGACTGATTAAATCTACATTAAGAAATATACCATTTAATTAGATCTTATATACAAGTCACCAGGTCGTATACTTTTAACACCAGTGATGTAACATTTATAAATATTCACATGGCAACACGTGTTTATTTTTGTTATATTTTTTTTTGGACCTAAGTACTAGCTGTACTCTATCAATCAAGTTGTAGTATCTTCATTCATCTAAACGTGATATTGGTTTTAAAATGATAAGAGGTAATCAATTCTTTCATGAATGACATATTGATGGGTTCTAACTACCACGAAATATAAATCAAGTAAGGTTTATCGACGATTACCTTAAACTACTTTACATCAAAATATATCTATTGCTATTCAATCAGTTAGTAGGGTTGTGAACAAGAACCTGAATGGGGACAATCGAATGTATTTGACCACAAAATTACAGAACATCTCACTAAAATCTGAGAACCATACAGTAAATAATGAGTTAGCAAAATATCGATCCATTGTCTCAGATTTCATTGTTCATGCATTTTCATACCAATTGCTTTCCGTTTCCGTTCTTTCCTTATCGATCTTCTATTGAAATACATTATATGCCTGGTCACTGTTATATACTACTTATAGAGATATAAGTAACCCACATCACAATAGTATTTATTTAGTTTATCAAGATTAAGTTTCATAATCATAACCGATTACTTCAGATAACATTGTCTTAATAAAAATATCAATAATAAGAGTTCTGATTGATAAACAAATGATATGATGAAAGTAAACTTTGGTAAAATAAATTGACCCTGAAAACATTTATTTCTGAAATTGTTTGTTAATTCAATAGTAATGACTTTCAATTCACTTGATATTGTCTGATTGAATCTTTCGATTGATGTTTAGGACTGTAATTGGTCAGTCTATTATTGGTGTATGTGTCTCGATATTAGCCTTAATTTACAAGCATTCTAAGCAAAGATGGATAGTGGCTAGCAATGGAATGAAGGACGTGCGTTTCGTCCTATTTGGGACTCGTCAGTTGGATGTGCCTGGATTTCAATCTGGAACTTCAGTCTACTATCGCTTGTTTCAAACATGATTATGCTATTCAGTTAGCTACCGAGTCCTGATAGCCACTTGCTTGTGCAATGGAGTGAAGTTTAAATTCACTTGTTAATGTTTACTTAAATCTTCTTATTGATGTTTAGCACTGCAATTAATCAGTCTCTTATTGGTATATGTGCATCCTGTGTAAATTGCCTCGATATTGGCCTTAATTCACAAGCATTATATGCAAAGATGGATAATGGTTAGCAGTAGAATTCAGGACGCAGATAAATCTAGCTGAAGAGTCTCAAATAGAATGAAATTTTTAAATCCCGACCTGAATTCCACTGTTAGTCACTATCCATCTTTGCATAGAATGCATAGAAATGACTTTCATTTTAAAAGAAACATGAAAGGATTACATATACTTGATAAATTATAAATAATGTCACTAGAAATATGTAACCATGTTGAATAGATAAATGAACTGAGCCATTAAGATTGTTAACTATAAATAACTATTGAACTGTTGTATTAATGATCACTATTCAGTTATATAATATACCCTTGTAGGCCAGGGTAATTTTACATCGGTTTTCAGGCGAACCAGACACCGTCCAGACTTTCATGTGACAACCCAAACAGTACAGCACAAGCCCGTTTAACAGGAGAGCCAGACACTGTATAGGCTTTAACACTACAATCTGAACAGTACAGCTCAATCCTGTGGCGCAACCAAACAGGTACCAAGCACCCTGGTGGACCGAAAAAAACAAGTAAATGTTTAGTATAATAAATGATTATACTAAACATTCACTTGTTCTTTTTTATCTTTCAATAGCTAATTTACGTACCTCATTGTGTTTCAAACAATGAACACGGGAATGAAACAAGTATCCATTCCCATAAATGGAAAATATACTTAAAAGGGATATGATTCATATATTACAAAGGTCATAGTTGAATCTTATATAAGCTTAGCGTATTTATTGAGTCCTATGTATAATATTACTTAAGAGAATGTAATGATATTTCATAAATAATTAAAACCCTTCTTTATTTATGGTAATTCGGCCCCCAAATGCCCTGGTACGGTCGAGAGTGGGGGGAGTCTGCTCTCGCTCTCCAAATGCTCTCACATAGCCACGCAAACACAACCTCTGCTAGGAAAGTTCTACTCACTGCCTTCTTGCACTAAGAGTGTTGTTCACGAAAATGAGAGGATGAAAAGCGAATGTCCGAAGCTTCAACCGGATCCTAAACCAATGGTGCACATGGACTTCAGTATCCTGAGGGAACAAATGGAGTATGAACCAATCGTTGGTCACCGGCTATCATAGGACTGAATCTCATTAAGTTGATCCACTGCCTTGTGGATTAGACCTTTAGGTCAATGGCTCCGGGTGTGGCCCCTTAAGAAAATCACCTGCTTCGGTTTGGGCAGCCGGGTAGTATTACAGCCCTCACACATATCAAATGAGATCTGTGTGGCGCATATGTATTTGGTGCCTCCTTGTATCAATATCTATGTGTTAAAATAAATAAATAAAATAAAGGCTGACGAGTCTAAAATAGGACGAAATGTGCATCCTAAATTCTTTTACTATCCACTATTCATCTTTGCTAATTCAAATCATTTTTTAATAATAGATTCATTTCAATAAATCAATAATTGTACTTTTTAAATGTGGATACATAAACGGTGCCAAATAACATTTCCATTTTTCTCCTTTTGGATGAGATTTACGACATGGTTTCGGTATTCTGGGATTCCAAAATCTTCCATTAACAAAAAATAAATAAACAAATGTAACATAAATATTCATATACACGAATAGAGAATGTATAATCTTATAAAAACAATACTAATAGATTATGTAATGAAAGAGAAGGATGTTCATACAGTCATTGATACTTTTCTTAGATGAATTTATTATGAAGTTATGGAAACAGGTATCTACCTCAGTATAATGGAAGATGATAGCACAATTTCATGGATTAGTTGAAGTTAGACATGAACACCGTTTTATGCCAGCTCAGTGGTCTAAAGGTTAGACGTTCGCGCACAAGACTGAAGATCCTGGATTTGAATCCCGCTTGTGAGATCGTGAATGTGTAATGCTAAGGAATCGTACAATAGAATAAAACGACCACCCAGTGCTTCCAGGTTTTCAATGACGGTTCAACATCAATCCATTCATGATGTCAATCAATTATTTATTCAGCTTTAACTAAATATGAGGCTTAGAATGTACTTTGGTAAAGTGATAACTTATAAATCATCCATTTCTTATGACTGTATTGTTCTATTCTAGAAAAATTGTCAAATTAATAACTTCACCGTTGTCAAATTGAGTAAGAAATTACTAATCATGATAATGTTCTGTTCAATAAATAGAAGAATAGAGTTCATTAAAATCTAAATTGACTAAATTAAGAATATATCAATTTAATTTATCCATGATTGGTCCATGATGTGGGTGTGGGTTCGAATCCTATCTCCGACACATACTTTGCCCCCAAATCCTCTGGTTCGTCTGAGGGTGGAGGGAGGAGTTAGCCCTCCCTCTAGAAATGCCCTCACATGGCCACGTTCATACAATCACTGACAGGGAAGTCCTACTCACTGCCTTCTCGCGGCATTACTGTTGTTTACGAAATTGAGTGGATGAAAATCGAACGTCCGGCATTTTAAGCGGGTTGGTAGATACGGAAAATCCACCTAGGGTAGTTGGAAAACCTTGAGTCCAAACCAACGGTGCACATTGGCTCCAGAATTCTGAGGGAACAAATGGTGTATAAACCAATTGTTGATCACTGGCTATTATGGGACTTCATTTTCTTAGGTTACTCCCCTACCTTATGGATCAGACGTTTATGTCAAAGGCTCGAGATGTAGCCTTCTAAGAAAACCACCTGTTTCGGTTTGGGCACCTGGTCAGTATCACAACCCTCACATACATCTATTTGATACCTTCTTGTACTAATGTTTATGTGTTTAAATAAATAAATAAATCTTCTAATAATCATTACTTACTTCATTCCTCGATGAATACCTTCTTCTGGTGGACATTCAAATGCATTAATACATTTACTTTCTTGATAAGCAGGAATATGAATAAACCATGATGAATCTATTATTCCACTAACTAATACAGGATATCCAATACGATTAAATAATTTTCTACTTAATCTATCAATATTCATAAGTACACCAATTCCTCCAGCACTGAAAAAGATAAAGTATAGATTGTATTTTTTAGAAAGATCAAATGTATAACAGATCTAATCATATTATAATCATGTCACTTTATGTTTCAATGATCCTATATGACACTTACCTGTTAGTGATATTTGTAATACGGAAGAGTAGAATGGAGGATATTTAGATGCTTATTAGTGGTATAAGATGTGAACAGGATTCGATATGTGAATATTTGAATAAGCATTTCAACAGCTTTTTCATCCTTGTATAAGACTCTTCAAAAGTGCTTACCTACGACTTACAATAAGTTAAACATAGTACCAATTGATCAATTGTACAAGCAAATGGTTATCACGCCACAATAGTTGAGTGGATAACGAGATGGTGTTTAAATCTAATGATACTGAGATTGAATCCTAGAGTGAACATCAACAAGTCTGAGATACTACAGGTACATCCAGCTGACGAGTTCCAAGTCGGACGAAACTGGATCCCACTGCTAATCACTATCCATCTTTGTTTATTATGATTTTGATTGTATTAAAAATATACTGCATTATTTCCCTTTGTATTATTTAAACTTATGTTAATTCTATTTGGGTTATTTACTTACTCTGAATGAGTGACGTACATTACGCTAAGAAATGTCAAAAAGACAATTTTCCGCTCATCGGAATGTCACATAACTATATTTATTATTAAATCCGAAGTGTTCAGGTCTACAAACATATTAGAATAGTGAATAGGTGGATTTATATTTTATTCCATCTTCAAAGATTTCAGTGGATACACACTATTATTCAACTTTATATTGTAGATGTTATTAACCATTTACTCTATAAAACTTGTTTGTACTATTAATAATTATTTATTTCAGAAGGGGTTTTGTGGAGATTGTATTAATTTCAATAGTTAAGATCATGAGTCTTGAGCAGTGACCAGTGGAATTTAAACGGATCTGTTGTGAGATAGTAACTCAGTGATGACAATGGTGGATGTGTCGTTCAATGTCGTGGGTTAGTTGAAGTTAGACATTAACACCGTTGGATGCCAGCCAGCTCAGTGGTCTAGAGGTTAAGCGTTCGCGCGCGAGATTGATAAGTCCTGGATTCAAATCCCGCGATGCGAGATCGTAGATGCGCACTGCTGAGGAGTCTCACAACTATTGAAATTAATGATTTGTTATTAATAATAGAGTTAGTTATGTTATAGAACATTAACAACAGACTTTGAAACTATGTTTCTACTCAAAACTTGTCATTTATAATGAAGATTTTCTGATGTGTTTTTTCAAAGTTTAACATAATTTTTTTCTAGAATTATTTAATGGTTAAATTCATGAGTCGATTTAAGCTAGACTACTCTGGAAAACCTAAAAGCACTGGACGGCCGTTTCATTCTAGTTAGTCAGTTATTCACTGGAGACATTTATAGACGGTCGCGCAATATTGTCGATTGCTTAAAATTAAGCATTAACACTGTTGGATGCAGGTTCAGGGGTCTAGAGATTAAGCGTTTGCGCACGAATCCAAAAACTCTAGGTTGATGCCCTGCGTGTAGGATCGTTGATGCGCACTACTCAGGAGTCCCTCATTTTGATTTCATCAAAATATATCTCAACTCTATATGTAAAATCTAATTTGAAATAAACAGTTAAAATAAATCAATTAATTTCTTACCTAGAACCAGCAAATATAACTTTCTCTGTATAGGCTGCATTTTGCCATGGTATATTATCAATAACAGCTGCCAGTATACGTGATCCATGAAAATAGAAATCTGTTCAGTATGATATAACAATATAAGGAGAATATGATAAACTTATCAAATAAGCATATAATTGATTTGATCTTTAATGAAGTTAACATGAATTAGTGAAATTTTAGCAGTTGAATTCATGAGTCAATCTAAGCTAGACCATCATGGAGAATCTTTAAGCATTGGACGGATGTTTCGTTCAAGTATAGGACTCTTCAGCAGTAAGCATCCACGATTATGCACAAGGGACTTAAACCCAAGACCTTCGGTTTCACTTGCGAATGTTTAACCTCTAGACCACTAAACCAACCGGCATCCAACAGTGTTAATGTCTAACTTCAACTAATCCACGATATTGTGTGACTCATGTATTCAACCATTAAATTACTACAATGTTCACAAACCCTCATTTTGACAATGAGTGAAATGTTTATTCTATTGGTTACCTTACAGCTTAGAAAACCTAACCATATGACCAGTGGACTTCCAATCAGAAGACCAAATTAGTTGTTGTCTTTATTCTCTAAAAGTTTTATAACCATGTTTACTTTGCTTTTTAGAGAGTGATCTTATCTATAGTATTCCAATTGCTTAGTTTATAACAAAATTAACTATTTTGATTATTTAATTATTATTTCTAAATCAAAAGATTTGGAGGCGAGACTCAAATTTAAGGACGAGCCAATCAGATGCGTTTGAGCCATTTCAAGGTCACGGAGCCAAGTTTAACACCTGATGCTCACATACGATCGATTTACAGCGTATTTTAGAGAACAGGTTATTATTGAGAGGCTACAAGGGATGGGACTACTAAAAAGTTCTTGTACGTGCGACTGCAGTTATAAAATGACCGCAGTAAAGTGTGCAGACCAACGTGGTGAGATTATATTTCGTTGTTCTTCATGTTGGAGGAAAACGTCTGCTCGAACGTGGACTTTCTTCGCTTGATCGCGACTGAAACTGAGGCAGATCATGATAATAGTTGCAAATTGGGTAATAAATACACCAGTAACACTGGCTGCGGCGTTTGCAGTTGTTTATGAAAATTCAGCAGTCCAGTTGTATGAGTACTGCCGTGCAACTAAAATAACACGTATACACCAATCATTCGGAGGAGTAGGATGTATCGTGCAGACAGATGAAACGGCAGTGAGAAAGCGAAAATACAACAGGGGACGTAGTATAAATTAGGATTGTGTAAGTAGCATTTCCGTAAATATACTCGACAGGTACTTGGAATTTATGACTTTTTATACCGTATGCAATATGATTTCAAAACATCTGAAACTTTAGCAAAACTTGATAAGTTTTTAAATCATGTAAAAGAAGTATATTCACTGTAATCCATTAGTATCTTCTAATATATTTCTACGTTATACTAGGTGTCTTTTGATTGGCTATTATTCTCAAGGTCACTCAAAATTCGTTCAAAGGTCGTCTCTAAATTAGAGTCTCACCGATTTGGATAGAACTACGATTAATCTTTATCTGACTGTAAGAAATTTTATAGCAGATACTTCACTAACATCATTTTTCATGTAAACAATTTCAAGATTAACACCATTAAGCGTTCGAACTCAAGATTGAAGATGGTGGATTCCAGTCCTGTGTGCATAATCATGGATGCGAATTGTTGAGAATTCTCATACTAGAATGAGAGGATTATCCAATGCTTTTAGATTTTCAATAGTGATCTAGCTTAGATTGATTTATGAATTCAATTGTTACGCTACTACAATTACCATACCCCCCCCCCGATTTTTAGAAATTCATGTAGTTTTTTTAAACATAAACCTAGAACAAATATCAGTATGGGGGGTTTTGGAGATTATTACGTTTTTGATTGAGATCATGAATCGATTGGTGTTAGACCACCATTGAAAAGCTGGAAGCACTGGAAGGCCGTTTCGTCCAATTGTGCGACTCCTTATCAGTGTCTTAATGGGTGTATTCCGTTTATTAACAAATAAGAGAAGATAAAATTGAAATCTCCTACCTCCACTACGATTAGCCATTTTTCCAGTCCATAAATCACTTGAACAATATGGAATGAAACTAGACAGAAAAAAAATGAAAGAAAAATAAAAGTATTATTCCCTTTTTGCTCATATTGAAAATTTGATAATGGTGATCGGTGGCCCTATGCTCCATTGGATGTAACAGACGTAACTAACTAAGTAAGTAAGTGATATGCTTGAATGTTATTACGAGTTCACCTTAGTCGGTAAACGGAACGAAACTCAAAGATACAGTGACACGATAGGCTATTCTAATCCGTTGTTCCCGACCCTACTAACTAGATCAAGAAGTCTTGATAAGGCGTAGAGAATGTATTCTATAAGCACCCAGAAACTACGAGGTCACTAAGCACACAAATCAAGCTTATTTATACAATGATAGAAATACCCTTGGAAGAGCCACAAAATAGTGTACTAAAGAAATACGTCAACTAATGACAGTCAAGGATTTCCCAATGGGAAATGTAAGCTGTAGGTCAACTAAGCGTCTCTTGGCTGGAAAACATAAAAGTAAGTATATTCAAAATTAAAACGATATGAATAAAGGAGATTAATTATAAAGATGATTTCAACTTACACACTATGATATTCATGATAATTTGGATTTGCATTTGAATCAGATGAAAGTATTCCACCAACTGAAATGTGAGTTATCCGAGAAAATAAAACAGACATTTAGATTATTCTAATAATAATAATAATAATAATAATAATAATAATAATAATAATCATCATCATCATCATCATCAACATCTAAATCATCATCATCATCATCATCATCATCATCATCATCATCATCATCATCCAAATCATCATCATCCAAATCATCATCATCCAAATCATCATCATCAACATCATCAACATCCAAATCATCATCATCATCATCATCATCATCATCATCATCATCATCATCATCCAAATCATCATCATCCAAATCATCATCATCCAAATCATCATCATCCAAATCATCATCATCATAATGATAACAGTTGCATCCAATTTATATATACATTGAACTAATTTTAAGAAAGATAAGTTTATCATATGGCGTTGTGGAGATTCTTATTATACTTTTGATTGAGATCATGAAGTGATTGATGTTAGACCACTATTAAAAAGCTGAAGGCACTAGAAGATGGTCGCGCAATTTTGTGGATTAGTTGAGGTTAGACATTCACACTGTTAGATGTCGGTTGGCTAAGTGGTCTAGAGGTTGAGCGTTCACGCGGGAGACCAAAGGTTCTGGGTTCGGATCCTGCGAGAGGGTCATGAATACGCACTACTAAGGAGTCATACAATAGGACGAAACGTCCATCTAGTTCTTCGAAGTTTTCAATGGTGGTCTAACATCGATTGGCTTATGATATCTGTCAAAAAGAAGATAAGTTTAATTTGCACATAGACCATGTCATCAGTTGAGAAATCTTTGAATATCATTCATTGCAAACAAGATTATTGTCTCATAAAATATTGACGAAAACTATAATGAATTGCTGAAGATCATTAGTTAGGGCTTGCCTCGTGATGCAGTTTGATGATTTGCGTTATGTATGTCCTATCTATTTCCATCGTCTTTTACTAATTTCCTCTTCAGCTAGAAGTTGATTTGTTTTCACCTGCAGAAGGCTGTTACTGATGGTATCCGGCCAATGGATGTTGAGTATCTTGCGTATACAGCTATTGATAAATACTTGTAACTTCTTGATGATGGTTGTTGTAGTTCTACAAGTTTCAGCTCCGTACAACAGAACTGTCTTGATGTTGGTATTGAAGATTGTGACTTTGATATTCGTCGAAAGTTGTTTTGAGTGCCATATATTCTTTAATTGAAGGAATGTGGCCCTTGCTTTGTCAATGCTCGCCTTGACGTCTGCATCTGAACCTCCTTGTTCATCGATGACGCTCCCCAGGTATGTGAGGATTCCACATCTCCCAGAGTTTCGCCATGAAGAGTGATTGGATTGCTATTCTCCGTGTTGTGTTTGAGGACCTTGGTTTTCCCTTTGTGTATGTTGAGGTCTACTGATGCACAGACTGCTGCTATGCTGGCTTTCTTTATCTGCATTTGTTCGCGTGTATGTGATAGGAGGGCTAGGTCATCTGCGAAGTCCAAGTCGTCTAATTGGTTCTGAGCTGTCCATTGTATTCTGTGTCTTCCTTTGGATGTCGAGATCTTAATAATCCAGTCAACCACCAGAAGAAAGAGGAAGGGAGAGAGTAGATAGCCTTGTCTTATTCCGGTCCTTACTTGGAATGCCTCTGTCAGCTGTCCTCCATGCACTACTTTGCACTGTAGTCCATCGTATGAGTTCCGGATAATGTTGACAATCTTCTCAACTACTTACAGGGGTTAAATGAACATTTTAAAACAGTGTGAAGAATAAACATTATGATTTACAGTTGATTTGTAAATGTTAGGATTTAGATTTATCCTGTTCATCAAAAACTGACATCAATTAAAATGCCAAAACTTTATTTAAACAAATAAATGAATGAATTTCGCGCTTAAATCTAAAACCTCTCATTCTAAATCTGATTGGTTCGTCCGTAGCTTATAGTCTTGTCGGTTAAAGCTAAATCTCCATATCCAAGATGACATAATTATCGATTTTGCCTTGTTCTAATAACCTATTTCGTAATACTCTTTTTTTCTTCAAAAATTTGATTATAAATTTCTTTCTTTATTCTTTTGTTTTCTTCTGAAATTTACTTAGTCGATATACTTTTTAGATTCATAATATACTTTTTACAGTTACTGTTGTGGTATATACTACTAATGTCAATAAATATAAGTAGTATATATATATCATCAATGGAAAGTGAAATGTCTAATGCGGTAGAAGATTAAAGAGGAAACGCGAACAAAGAATGATGGATACTAGAATTGAAAGATCAATAAAATCTGAGACATATGATTGACATTTTACAAATGAACTTTTTTTTTCCTGTATGATCCTATATGATTTTACTAAGTAATTCTGTTCAAAGACATTCGATTGTCCTCATTTATGTTCTTGTTCATTACATTGTGTTATTATTGATCTATATTAACAATATCGTATTCTCAATGGTTAAGATAATGAGTCGATTGAAGCTAGAGCACCATGAAAAACCTGAAAGCACTAGACAGCCGTTTCGTCTTATTATGGGACTCCTCTTTGGCAGTGCGCATTCACGACCTCACCCCCCCCCAGCGAGATTAAAAACCAACACCTACTGGTATCGCGTGCGAGCACTTAACCACTAGACCACTGAGCCGGCCAGACGGCATCCAACGGTGTTAATGTTTAACTTCAACTAATCCACGACATTTAGCGACGCATTCATCATTGTCATAAGTGAGTTACTATCTCACGACAGACCTGGTTGAACTCCACTGGTCACTACTTCTCACTAGAACTCGAGGATATACCTCTTAAAGCCAGTCACTACTGAACAATATTAGAAAATACACTACTAATGGTAATATCTATATACTTGTTATAAGTTATAGTAAGGGGGAATCTATTAAGGGGGGAGGAGAGGTAAGGATGAATCTATTAAACATTAATCTATTATAATGACAAACATGATAGTATATCATTTGAAAACTTACGTGAACGAATTTTTGGCCAAAATTTTGATGAGAATAATGAAAATGCATTAGATTCACGTAGAATACATGTTTCTTCATCAAAACAATACCAACCCCCTAGAAACATAATTGAAATTAAATTTTATGATGTTACCAAATAGAAAAACAAAAAAAAAAAACAACGAAAAAACTAAAAAAATTGTTTTATTTACTTACCTTCAAGAAATATTATCCATCTATTTACTGTTGTATATTTTGCTGGACGATAATAATAACTAAAATATAAGAAAAAGAGAAGGATTGATATGAATTTCAATGAAACAATTAAGATTTTTAATGGTGATTTAATTGAGATCATGAGTCAATTGACAATAGATCACTATGGGAAATATGGAAGCAATGGACAATTGTTTCGTTCCAGTGTAAGACTCTTCAACAGGGTGCATCTATGATCTTGCCTCAAGAAATTGGAATCTAGGATTTATCGGTTTAAAGAGGTATTTTCTGGAGTTCTAGTGAGAAACACTGATCAGTGCAGTTCCAACGGGTCTATTATGAGATAGTAAGTCATTGAAGACAATGGTAAAAATGTTACTCAATTTCGTAAAGTGGTTGAAGTTAAACATTAACATCGTTGGATCTCGACCGACCTAGTGGTCTAATAGTTAAGCACTCACGAGAGATACTGATAGGTCCTGGGTTCAAATCTCTCAAAGTGAGATCATGGATACGCAATGCTAAAGAGTCCCACAATTGGACGAAATAGTCATGATCTCAACTACTAAAATCACTATCACTAAATTTATGATATGAATCAACATATCCTCAATAGTGACTACCTTCAAGAGGTATCTCCTTGAGTTCTAGTGAGAAACACTCATCAGTGAAGTTTAACCGATTGTGTTATGAGATAGTAACTCATTGAAGACAATAGTAGACATGTTGCTCAATTTCGTGGATTATTTGAAGTTCAACATTAACACTGTTGGATGCCGATTAGCTCAGTGGCCTCATGGTTAAGCGCTCATACGCGAGACTGATAAGTCTTGGGTTCAAATCTCATGAGGCGGCGGGATCGTGGATGTTCACTGCTAAGGATTCCCATACTAAGATGAAACGGTCATTCAATGCTTTGAGGTTTTGCATGATGCTCTAAATTCAATGACCTCATGATCTCAACGATTAAAATTACTATCATATTTACAATAATCCCTTCTCATAATAATCATCGTATACTCACTAATGACTACCTTCAAGATGTATTTCCTTAATTTCCAGTGAGAAGTTGTAACCAATGGAGTTCAATCGGGTCTTTTATGAGATAGTAACTCATTGAAGACAATAATGGAGATGTCGCTCAATTTCGTAGATTGGTTGAAGTTAAATATTAACACCGTTGGATACCGGTCTGAATAGGTTATGAGACTAACAGGCATAATGATGTGTTAAAACAAACAAGAAAACTAATAATTTGTTGAAATATCCAGATGGCAGGAACACGTAGCCCCGATATTCAAGCAGGTCGCCTGATCTTATTCACAATAATCCCTTCTCATAATAATCATCATATACTCACTAGTGAATGGCTTCAACAATTAATTCCCTGAGTTCTAGTGAAAAGCCATAACCAATGGAGTTCAATTAAATCTCATATGAGATAGTAAGTTACTGAAGACAATAGTGGATGATGGTGTAATTTCGTGGATTATTTGAAGTTAAACATTAACGCCATTGGATACCGGCCAGTTCAGTGATCTGATAGTTAAGCGCTCGTAAGCTAGACTGATAACTCCTGGGTTCAAATCTCGTGAGTCAGGATCATGAATACTCACTGCTAAAGATTCCAATACTAGAACAAATCGTTCGTCCAATGCTTTGAGATTTTCCATAATGCTCTAAATTCAATCACCTTATAATTTCAATGATTAAAATTACTATCATATTCACAGTAACCCCTTCTGATCTTAGATAAACAGTAAAATTTCAAAAAAAAGAAAATAAATCAATAAACAGACATACCCAGCTGATGAACCATCATTACATTTTGCTCCATCATTATTTAAAAGATATAATTTATGTGATTGATATTGTAATCTTATATTATTCCATTCATTATGTTTATAATGATTATGATTGTATTGATTCAATGAATTCTCTATTGGTTTTTTAAGGGGTTCCCATGGTTCAATAATATTCCAATGATCTTTATTATGATTACTATTCTCCTCATAATGATGATGATGAGGAGGAGGAGGAGGATGAGAAGGAGGAGGTGGTGGTGGTGGAGGAGGAGGAGGATTCTGTTCAGTAGTATATAGAAATGATTTATAATATGGTTTTGCTTTTACATTATCTAACCATGTTATAATAATCATAGTAATTATAATAATATAATAAAGTGTTGTATATTGTTTTAATGAAAATGGTATCTCTATTGATATAGAATTTTGTATATGAATAATTTGTTTATTTGTATAAGTTTCACATAATAATGAAGGTTTATTTGATATTGATAAATAATCTATAAAATGTTTTTTTTTTTAAAAAAAAACAAAAAAAAAAAACAAAAGAAAGATTACAAAAAAAAAAAATAAATCAATAAATAAAAGTACTAAATAATCGTATTTGTTCTATTGTGTAACTCTTCAGTAGTACATTTCTACAACTCGACTTTATGAGATTTCAACTCAAGATTTATTAGTCTGGTATACGAGCGCATAATCATTAAACTACTGGACTAACCGGCAACCAATGATGTTCATGTCTAATTTAAACTTATACACACAAAATTGAGCAACATATCCATCATTGTCATAAGTGAGTGACTAACTCACAACAGACCTGGTTGAATTCCACTGGTCATTACTTCTCACTAAAACTCCAGGATATACCTGTTGAAGCCAGTGACTAGTGAGTATATGTTGATTATTGTCAGAAAGGGTTTTGTGGAGATTGTAGTAATTTCAATGGTTCAGATCATGAGTCAGTTGAAGTTAGACCACCATGAAAAACCTGGAAGCATTGGACGGCTATTTCGTCCTATTATGGGACTCCTCAGTAGTGAGCATCTACGACCTCGCCCCCTGCGAGATTTCAACACAGGACCTACTGGTTTCACGCGAGAGCACTTATTCACTAGACCACTAAGCCAGTAGTCATTCAACGGTGTTAATGTCTAACTTAAACTTATACACACAAAATTGAGCAACATATCCATCATTCTCTTCAATGAGTTACTATCTCACAATAGACCCGGTTGAATTCCATTGGTGGCTGCTTCTCACTACAACTCTAAGAAATGCCTCTTGAAGGGAGTTATTGGTGAGCATATGTGGATTAATATCAGAAGGAGATTTTGTGGATTTTATAGTAATTTCACTAGTTGAGATGATGAGTCAATTGAAGTTAGATCACTATGGAAAACTTGGAAGCACTGGATGTCTATTTTATCCTATTGTGAGACTCTTTAGTATTGCGTATCCACGATCATACGCATTTGTTTTTGTTCAAACAAACCAAGTGTAATGTGCAGTCTCATCATCGGGTCTATTTAAATATGACAGATAAGTTATTTTAATAGTTAAATTCATGAGTTAATTAAAGCTAGACCACTATAGAAGCACTAGACTACCATTTCGTTTTAGTATGGAACTTCTCAGCAGTGCACATCTATGAACATGCATGTGGGATCTGAACCCAGGATCTTCGGTCTTACTCACTACAGTATCAGCTCTTTGAGAATCCTGAGGGTGATGTCTTAGATCTTTAATGCTGTCATGTTTACAAACTAGTTAAGAGGGTCATATCAAGATGAAACATATATCTAGCACATTATGGTTTGCGATGGTTATCTAATTAAAGTTAGTACATAATGGACACTATAAAATTACACATTTTATTTATACAGTATGACAATTTGATATTGAATATTTTAACATTCACCACTTCGAATGGAACACTATGTGACGGTTTTGAATTGAACAGTAAAACATTGTTAATAGATTTAATGAAATACTGTTTATCTTTATTTATTGATATTTTGTATACTACTGATTTATATTACTTTTAAATGATTGAGTAGTATATTTCAATACAGACAATAAACCTTATTTTTTGTAAGCATGGGGGATTTGTAGAGATTATAGTATTTTCACTGCTGATGAGTCCTAAATAGGACGAAACGTGACCATTGAATTCCATTGTTAACCACTATTCATCTTTGTTTATAATACTTTCGAATGAAGACAATATCAAGGCAATCCGCACAGTCTGTACATATGCCAACAAGACACTGATCAATTTACAGTCCTGAACATCAATGGGAAGATTCAAACAAAAATGATCTAAAACAGTGAATAACATACTACAGTATGTCTACAATTGTATTATAAACCATTCAATAATTATAATCAATCAAAGCTTCGTTTTACAAATTTCTTAACATTCATCAATAGATTTCAAGTTTGGGTCATACATTAACTACTGTAAATATCAAATCCTAAGTGATTTCCTGGAAATGGCCTACCATTTAACCTATTACATAAGAAGAGTAATAGCGATTCACTTTCCCTACTATTCTTCAAAGTCATGTAAACATAGATATTCAAAAATAGATGAATTTAAGGGTATCAGGTTTCGTTTATATACATTTATCAACTATTTTGCTTTATAAGTATGAATGAAAAGGTTGGAGTTAATAGTTTAAGGTAAATTAAGTCTTAGGTAATGGGTTATTCATAAATACTACAAGAGGGTTTTGTAGAGATTGTAATAATTTCATCGTTGAATTCATGAGTTAATTAAAGCTAGAACACTATGGAAAATCTGGAAGCATTGGATGGTTGTTTTGTCCTATTATGAGACGCCTAAACAGTACTCATTCAGGTCTGTTATGAGATAGTAACTCATTGAAGAAAATGGTGGATCGTGACACAATTTTATGAAATGGTTGAAGTTAGACATTAATACCGTCGGATGCCGGCTCAATCATCTAAAGGTTAGGCATTCACTCGCGAAACCGAATATGTTGGGTTCGAATCCCTCTCGTTGAATTGAATAGTATAAAAGTACTTGTGTTACTTATTAACTCAGAAGAAATGAGTTACATGAAGTCGTGGAACGTATGAAATGCAATGTTTCTACGTATTGGAATATAACAATAGAAATAACCGTCAAACAATTTTGTTTCTTTTAGTGATTCTAACCATTATACATATGTATTATCATTTACTTTCAATAAAAGATTTATTAAATTACTTTTATATACATAAAAAGGGGGTTTTGTGAAGATTGTAATAATTTAATAGTTGAATTCATGAGTCAAATAAAATTAGACTACCATAGAAAACCTGAAAACACTAGATGGCCATTTTATCCTAGTATGGGACTTCTCAGCAGTAAGCATCCACTATCTCGTTCTTTGGATCCACATCCAGGATCTTCCGTCTCATGTGCAAACGCTTAACCTCTGGACCAATGAGCCAGTATCTAATGGTGTTAATGTCTAACGTCAACTAATCCACGAAATTACGCCACTACTCACCATTGTCTTCAATGAATTACTATCTCACAACAGACCTGGATGCGTACTACTATGGTGTCTGATACTAGAATAAAACGAATATCTAATGCTTCCAGCTTCTATTCAAGAAGATTTAGGAGGAGGAACAAGTGCCGATGGATTGGAAAGAAGGACACCTCATCATGATTCCAAAGAAAGGAGATCTGAGAAAATGTGAAAACTATAGAGGCATTACACTACTGTCAATAACAGGTAAAGTCTTCAACAGAGTGTTACTAAACAGGATGAAAGACGCAGTTGACGCTTAACTTCGAGATCAACAAGCTGGATTCCGTAAGGACCGGTCGTGCACAGACCAGATTGCGACACTACGGATCATCGTCGAACAATCAATTGAGTGGAACTCGTCACTCTACATCAACTTCGTTGATTATGAAAAGGCATTTGACAATGTAGATAAGAGGACGTTATGGAAACTTCTTCGACACTACGGAGTTCCTGAGAAGATTGTCAACATTATCCGGAACTCATACAATGGACTACAGTGCAAAGTAGTTCATGGAGGACAGCTGACAGATGCATTCCAAGTAGGGATCGGAGTCAGACAAGGCTATCTACTCTCTCCCTTCCTCTTTCTTCTGGTGGTCGACTGGATTATGAAGCCCTCGACATCTGAGGGAAACCATGGCATACAATGGACAGCTCAGAACCAAATAGACGATTTGAACTTCGCAAATCACCTAGCAATCCTATCCAATACACACTAACAAATGTAGATAAAGACAGCCAGCATAGCAACAGTCTCTGCATTAGTAGGCCTCAACATACACAAAGGAAAAACCAAGGTCCTCAAATACAACACGGAGAACAGCAATCTAATCACTCTTGATGGCGAAACTCTGGGAGATGTGGAATCCTCACATACCTGGGAAGCATCGTCGATAAACAAGGAGGTTCAGATGCAGACGTAAAGTCGAGGATTCAAAAAGCAAGGGTGGCATTCCTTCAATTGAAGAACATATAGAACTCAAAGCAACTCTCAACCAATATCAAAGTCAGAATCTTCAATACGAACGTCAAGGCAGTTCTACTGTACGGAGCTGAAACTTGGAGAACTACAACAACCACCATCAAGAAGGTACAGGTATTTATTAATAGCTGTCTACGCATGATACTTAACATCCATTGGCCGGATACCATCAGCAACAGCCTTTTGTGGGAGAGAACCAACCAGCTTCCAGCTGAAGAGGAAATTAGGAAAAGACGATGGAAATGGATAGAACATACATTACGCAAATCATCAAACTGCATCACCAAGCCTTCCACAACTTGGAATCCTGAAGGGAAGCGGAAAAGAGGAAGGCCAAAGAACACATTACGTCGGGAAATAGAAGCAGATATGAAAGGGATGAATAAGAACTGGAAAGGGCTGGAAAGGATTTCCCAGTACATGTTTGGATGGCGAATGCTGGTAAGCGGCCTATGCTCGTTCACGAGGAGTAACAGGCGTAAGTAAGTAAGTAATGCTTCCAGGTTTTCTATAATGGTCCAGCTTTAATTACCTTATCAATTCAACGATTAAAATTAGTACAATCTCTACAACCACCCCCCTTTTTTGATAATAATAATAATAATAATCATTATTATTATTTATTATTACTAATAATTCCAATTAATTAATTAATTAATTAAATGGTTAGATTTTCCTCCTTTTTGTAAAACAAACAAACAAACGAAAGAAAAATCTTGTGTTCATCTAACTTACATGGATACACATTCACTAAAGTTTATTTCAAAGGTCAAGTTTTAAAAGAAACAAATCCTTTTGATGTACCTGTACAAGCGTGTAAACCTACACACACACACACATGTACACACACATGCCCACATGTACACGTACACACACACACACAAATACACATGCATCAAACCATTCATGAATAAACGTTTTTGTTGACTTAGATCAAAGGAAAAAAAATTTTTTTAATGTACACAGATTACAATTTACTATTCAAAGATGAATAAAAGAAAATTTAATTGATGATAAACAAAATGAAAAAAAAAAATTTAAAATAAAAGTGAAGAGAAATAAAGAAAAAGAAAAGAAATTCAATCAATAATACACCAATTTAATTTGTTTTTGTTACTTTATTTTTTTTTCTTCTTTCCTACAAAACCTCTTTTGATCATAATCATCTATTCACTAATGACTGACTTCAAGAGGAATTTCTTGGAGTTCTAATGAGAAGTCATGCCCAGTGGAGTTTAATGAAGTCTATTGTGAGATATTAGCTCGCTAAAGACAATGGTGGATGGTGGCGCGATTTGGTAGATTATTTGAAGTTAGACATTAACACCGTTGGATGCCGACTGGATCAGTGGTCTAATGGTTAAGTGCTCATGGTGGTGGTGGTGGTGGGGCAGGATCGTGGATGCACACTGTTGAGGGGTCTCACAATAGAATAGAACACCATCCACTGCTTCCAGGTTTTCCATGGTGGTGTCTAGCTTCAATTGACTCATGATTTCAACTATTGAAATTACTAAAATCTACACAAAACCTCTTCTGATAAAACTGTAATTAGTCTTAATCATAAGAAGTTTACGATATATCAGGAGTTAGTAGCTAAGTGGTTAATTCGATAGCGTTTGAAGTGGACGGTACTAAGTTCGAGTTCCATAGTGAACATTAACTCTGAGATGCAGATATATCCAGCTGACGAGTCCTAAATAGAAGTGGATTCTACTGCTAACTACTAATTATCTTTGTTTATAAATCTTGTGATTTCAGGCAATATTGATTAGGATGCACATATATCAATAAGAGACTGACCAATTGCAGTCCTAACATAACAATGGGAAAATATAAGCAAGCACCTCCAAGTGAATTTACAGTATAAGTTTTGAAGATTTTGGTGTCGTCTATCTGACTCCAGTTGGATCGTTTCTGATTGTTATCAAATAATTACTATTGAAATATACATCCTGATTATTTTTGTATATAATTATCAACTTTAATCATTTTGGGGAATAAGTTAAGTAGGAGAATGAAATTTCGAATACGTATATATTGTACATTCATTGATCTGAACAGATAATCGGGGAAACGGAGCGACGGAAGAGAATAGAAGAGAGAGAGAGAGAGGAGCGAAACGGAATGACCAGCAGTGAAGAAAGCACGTGAGCCAACTCGGTTTAATCAAGCGTTAATCAATATTTTTAGTCATACAAAAAGTAAGTTACAAACATGTTGTGAATAGGATATGAAGTGTACACACACACACACACACTTACATAAAAACAATTAAAGTTGATAAGCAAATAACTAACAAGGTTACAATGTAACTCAAGTAGGGTGAATAAATTGGATTGTCTGGAGGTTAAAATAACTTGTGTGGGTTTAACATAACAATCGACATTACAAAAAGAAAACAAACAGTAGTAAACACATAATTATTGTTTGATTGATTGATTTCTCTACGGATCATCTCCATTTTGACGATGGTATTCATTAAGGTTCAATATTTAATGTTCAAAGTAGCAGTTACATTGTTCAAATTTCAATGTGAACACTAACACATGGATACAGATAATATTTAATTGATTATTTCAATAAAACGCAAAATTATCAATTTAGGTGTTGTGGAGATTGTCAAGTTTTTGATTGAGATCATGAACCGTTTGATGTTAGACCACCATTGAAAACCTGGAAACACTGGACGGCCGTTTTGTCCTATTGTGGGACTCCTAAGCAGTGTGCATCCACGATCTCGCCCGCGGGACTCGAACCCAGGGCCTCCAGTCTCACGCGCGAACGCTTACCCACTGGACCACTGAGCCTGCATCCAACGGTGTTAATGTCTAACCTCAATCAATCCACGAAGTTGCGCCACCATCTTCCATTGTACTGAGGTAGACACCTGTTTCTACCCAACACGTATTAGCTCCACTGGTCACTAGTTCTCACCAGAACTCCGAGAAACTCAAAATGTTCATTCTGCAATTGCATCTGTGAGTTGCTACTCCCAAATAATGAAAACATGAAAATATGTAATCGGGGGTTCTGTGGTAGGTATTTTGAATCAAATGGTCTAATCTAAATTCTCAATTATTGATTTTCAAAGTGTATACTAAATGTCAGATGGGTTTTTGTGGATATTATAGTAATTTCAATAGTTAAGATCATGAGTCAGTTGAAGCTAGACCACCACCATGGAAAACCTGGAAGCACTGGATGGCCGTTTCGTCTTAGTATGGGATTTCTCAGCAGTGTGCATCCACTGCTCACTTGTGACTGACTTCAAAAGATACTCCTGGAGTTCTAGTGGGAAGACATGACTAGTGGAGTTCAATCAGGTCTGTTGTGAGATATCAGCTTACTGAAGACAATGGTGTACGGCGGCAGAACTTCGTGGATTGGTTGAAGTTAGACATTAACACCATTGAACGTCGGCTCAGTGGTCTAATTAGTTAAGCGCCTGGCGCAAGACTGATAGGTCCTGGGTTTGAATTCCGTAAGGGCTTGGATCGTGGGTGCGTACTGCCGAGGAGTCACATACTAGAACGAAACGGCAGTGCAGTTCTTCCATGTTTTTCATGGTGATCTGGCTTCAATTAACTCATGATTTCAACTAATGAAATTATTAAAATCTCCATAAAACCCCTTCTAAGAAATAAAATGAACACTAAACACATTTGCATAAATCGACATTTTCCATATATAGAGATATTTAAAAAAAAATTTATCATAATATATCATTCAAAAATATCAGTTTAGATTGACTACTGCTGTTACCACAATTGTACCGTAACCCTACACTCATATAGTCTTGCATATATATATATAGTTATACTCGTTATTATATGTACATATATCAACGCAAACATGCACACACACACATACACATACAAACCTGGATACAAACAAATAAACTTAATAACATTTTATTTTAAAATCAATGGGGTTTCTACTTTTACAACAACAACAACAACAACAACAGCAGCAACCAAAAAAAAACAAAACAACAAAAAAACAAAAAAATTACATATTTATATAATTTAAATACCGACCAGTTGTAAACCGCTATTTTCTTTTGATGTTCAATTAAAAACATCAATGTACAGATTATTTTTCCCCTATAAGAATTCATGTTATGTAAATAGGTCAAAGAGACATGTGTATGATTATTGTATTCTGTTACAGTTTGACCAAGTAAATCATTCGATTTAAATGTATCTATGATTGTGTATATGTGTGTGTGTGCATGTGTGAGTGTGAGTGTGTGCATGTGTGTGTGTGTGTTTGTTCAATGTGTATTCTATAAAGGTACTGTTGTTATGATTATTGTTTATTATGATTGTTCATTTTTTTTTTAAAATGATGATTACATTGTCTCAATGTTGTCTCATTGTTATTTGTCTAATGTTATATCTATCTATATACAATAATGTAAACATGTGGTTATTGAATTCAATATAGTTTTTCAATGGAAAGTAAATGATTATGATTATGATTATGATTATTGGTACATATTTAAATAAGTAAAAAAAAAAAAAAATAAAAAAAGAGAAACGCAACTGTATTTAAACATCAATATTGTAATTAAATTGTCGGGAGAAAAGAAAAAAAAAGAAAAGCAAGAATATAAAAACATTCTATTCAAGGTAAACAGATACATACATACATACACACACATATACACATACACATACACATAAAAAAACATACACAACTAAAAGCGATTTAACTTGTGAATGTGAATGTGCATTTCATGAAGCAACTATATTACTATTACTATTACTATGATTATCATCATTAGTAGTATTAGTAGTATTGGTAGTAGTAGTAGTAGTAGTAGTAGTAGTCGTAGTCGTGGTATTAGTAGAAGTAGTAGTAGTCGAAGTGGTAGTCGGAGTAGTGGTAACAATATCAAAGTTATTTATTATTCGTTTTAATTAATTTTTATTTCCATCTTGAAAACTAATTAAACAATACAAGGTAACAAGCGTTTATTGAAATTCTTTATTAATCTCTTCATTATCTTGATTTGTACATAGAAACTGAATGGGTCTTAAGGAAAAAAAGGCGAACAGTTATATATATATATATATATATATATATATATATATATATATATATATATATAGAGAGAGAGAGAGAGAGAGAGAGAGGGGGAGGGAGGGAGAAAGGAAATAAACCTGAAAGGGAATTCTATATCTATCCCTTTGAATAGCTCCATCACTCTTTAACACAAAGTTAAATTTGTTAAATTTTCGAATTAAAGAGTCCGATGATTATGTTCTAAAGACATTCTTTGTTATATTCTGATGAGAATAATGAATGTTAAGTGTTGGAATCTATTTCTGGACTAATACTATACGTATATTTCTTTATCTTATAATTGTTAAGTAATTATACTATTTATATTCGTATTACTCTTATTAGGAGCTTCAGTTTGACCTATGAACTGTCATTATACGATTGACCATTCTTGAGTTATGCCCTGTCAATTCATTACAGTTTCTCTTATTCACAGCCACATTTGGCTAATTCTTGTACAAATATTGTTTCCTATTTTATGGCACGATATGGTCTGTTTAATTGGTATATAAACCGAGAATATTTGAAATAAATGATTCATATCACAGAGGCTGAGATTGGTGTTCTAGACTCTAACAGGTAGGGCTAGGCTGGAAGCAGGACCAATAAAGACTCTAGACTTCTCATACAGATTTTATGTGTCATTGGTTCGGTCAATAAATTACTGTTCTCTAATTAGCTGTATCATTACATTATACATTAATAGGACACAGGGCACAAGTGACAACAGTATTGAAGAAGAAGAAGAAGAAGAAGAAGTAGATAAAACAAGTCATATCTTGGTAATTTCATAAAACCAACAAGAAAAAAATCTATGCAAAGATGGATAGTGGTTAGCAGAATGAAACACACATACTGAATACTACTGCTAGCCACTATTCATCATTGTTTAGAATGTTTATGAATTAAGGCAATTCACATTGAGTTGATCAAATGAGATCATTTATTCATAAGATCATTGGTAAAGAACGTTCTTTTTAAAGAATTAGAAATCCCTTTTTTTTTTTTAAGATGTATGTGACTCTGTCACACTTTTCGACTAAAGCTATTTGTGTTTTCGTCAGTTTTCGTTTTATATTCTTATTAATGAACATCGAAAGATACCTGTTTTTGATAAGTATCTCCTTCTTACCATTGCCGAAGCAATAGCCATATATCTGGGAAAATCAGAAGTGTGTGTTCAAAAAAGATTGGTATAACCTCTTCTTCTACCATGGACTTAATGTTTTACAACTTTGTTTTCATACTCTTCTTCTTTTATAACCATCTGCTTCCCCTTCCTTTATTTCTGTTTCTACTACGTACAGTATGCACATATACCAGTAAGAGATTGATCAATTACAGTCCTAAATATCAATGGGAAGATTCAAGTAAAACAATATCAAATGAATTCAATGAAAAAATTGATTAAAAAAGATTATAGACTGGTATGATCAATGGATCCATTACGATAACTATGGAAACCACTGTATTATACGTAACACTCTCAAGTCAATAAAAAGAGCCATTTAATTGATAATGAACATAATATTAAGATGGAAAATGGTTTTTAACCTGTATATGAGGTCAAGAGTGATATCTCAAACGCGGTTAGATTATGTGTCTTTTTATATAGTAAAGACAACTCCTCCTGGAGTCCCTCCGGGGGCTACTGCCGATCCAAAGCCCAGATAAAGAAGGAAGGTTGGGCATGGAGTGAGCGACCCCATCCTGTAGAAAACTAACTCGCTAAAAAAACGCTAACCAGTAAGTAATATAGTAAAGCTAGTTGACATCAGTCCAAAGAAAGTTAACCTATACATAAAGAAGAGATATATTCAACCTATTTGTTAATCTTGTTTCCTAATAAGATTCTCCATTCCTAAATCAATCCTGGTAGTACCCATTATAAGCATTTTCTATTTTCTATTGTTGTACATTTACAGATGAGAACCAAAGGTTGAACTAAGCATGGTATTCTTATTAATGATTGCTGACATTAATTTTATTATTATTATTATTATTATTATTATTATTATTATTATTATTATTATTATTATTATTACTGTCATAATAATAACTACAACCTAACAATTTCTTGTGTTCAAGACATAGATGAGCACCCAAATCCTGGATTCCACAGTTAGCCCCTATTCACATTTACTTATAAAGCTTGTAACTTCAAGCATTATCAAAACAGTCCGCATAGGATGCACATATTACTAACAAGAGTCTGATCAATTACAATCTTAACATAACAATCGGAATATACACAAGCAAAACAAAACCAAGTGAATATAGATAAGTACTGTTAAGAAGTCATACACTAGGATGAAAAATCTATTCAATACTTTCTGGTTTCAAATAATCCCCCCTCCAGCTAAGATCAACTTATGATTTGAACTATAGAAATTCCTATTTGTTATTATTAATATCAATATACTTCAATGGTTATGATCATGAGTCAGTCGAAGCTAGACCAACATAAAAAACCTAGGAGCACTGAACGGCCGTTTCGTCCTATTGTGGGATTTCTGATCAGTGCGCATCCACGACCTCGCCCTCCCCAGCGAGATTCGAACACAGGATCTACTGGTTTCGTTCTCGAGCACTTAACCACTAGACCACTGAGCCGGCCAGACGGCATCCAACGGTGTTAATGTCTAACTTCAACTAATCCATCAAATTGAGCGACACCTCCATCATTGTCATCAGTGAGATACTATCTCACAATAGACCTGGTTTACCTCCACTGGTCATTACTTCTCACTAGAACTCCAGGATATACCTGTTGAAGCCAGTCACTAGTGAGCATATTTTGATTAATATCAAATGGGTTTTGTGGATCTCAACCATTAAAATTACTATAATATCCACAAAACCCATCTGATATTAATTCTTTTCTGTTTGATTACGGATGCTTATTTCAAACACTGAATACCAATTAAAAAATTTATAATAATCTGACTTAAGAATCATTAGTTCCTTGTAAAATTTCATCAGAGTAATGAGATATATCATTATGAAGTGATCGTAAATTCAAACAAGTTAACTTTTAAATCATATTATAATGAACTAGAATACCAGTGGGAGAAAATCGAATGCATAAGCACTGTTGAGGAGTCCCATACTGAGACGAAACAGCCATTCAGTGCTTCCACGTTTTCCATGGTGGTGTCTAGCTTCAAATTGACTCATGATATCAATTATTAGAATTCCAATAGAATATATTTGAATACAATATTACAGAAAGATTTAATTATGTCTGAAAACTATACAGTAAATATTTTATTTCCACACCATTAATTATTTGTTCTCATTCTATTTTCTTTGAACTTCTTCACCTTCTACCACCAAGTATTTCACTTTCTACTACTTACTTACTTCCTCACGCCTGTTACTCCTCGTGAACGAGCATAGGCCGCTCACCAGCATTCGCCATCCAAACCTGTCCCAACCAATCCTTTCCAGCCCTTTCCAGTTGTTATTTATCCCTTTCATATCTGCTTCTATTTCCCGACGTAATGTGTTCTTTGGCCTTCCTCTTTTCCTCTTTCCTTTCAGGATTCCAAGTTAGCGCTTGTCTCGTAATGCAGTTTGATGATTTGCGTAATGTATGTTCTATCCATTTCCATCGTCTTTTCCTAATTTCCTCTTCAGCTGGAAGCTGGTTGGTTCTCTCCCACAAAAGGCTGTTGCTGATGGTATCCGGCCAATGGATGTTGAGTATCATGCGTAGACAGCTATTAATAAATACCTGTACCTTCTTGATGGTGGTTGTTGTAGTTCTCCAAGTTTCAGCTCCGTACAACAGAACTGTCTTGATGTTGTTATTGAAGATTGTGACTTTGATATTCGTCCAAAGTTGTTTTGAGTTCCATATGTTCTTCAATTGAAGTAATGCGGTTCTTGCTTTTTGAATCCTCGACTTTACATCTGCATCTGAACCTCCTTGTTTATCGATGATGCTTCCCAGGTATGTGAAGGATTCTACACCTTCCAGAGTTTCACCATGAAGAGTGATTAATTTTTATGTTCTCCTTGTTATATTTGAGGACTTTGGTTTTCCCCTTGTGTATTTTGAGGTCTATTGATGCAGAGACTGCTGCTACACTGACTGTCTTTATCTGCATTTGTTTATGTGTATTGGATAGGATTGCTAGGTGATTTGCGAAGTTCAAATGGTCTAATTTGTTCCGAGCTGTTCATTGTATGCCGTGTTTTCCCTCACATGTCGAGGTCTTCATAATTCAGTTAGCAACCAGAAGAAAAAAGGAAGGTAGAGAGTAAACAGCCTTGTCTGATTGCGGTCCTTATTTGGAATGCATCTGTCAGCTGTCCTCTATGCACTACTTTGTACTACACTTTCTACTAATGATACATATTACTTATATCTGTCAATATCAGTAGTATACATTACGCATGTCATAAATGATCAATGTATTACTCTTCATCTTTTGTTTAAATAAAAGTGAAAAGCAAAAAATAAAAAAAGAAAACAGAAACACAAAGAAAACTTTTATTAAACTTCATTGTTGTTTATTTTCAATTAAGTTTCATTGATCAATTCTCTTTTCTCTTTTTTTTTTCTTTATAAAATTGAAAATGTTAATTACTTCCCATATGATGAAATGTATGAAATTAAGTTCAAAATTGTGATATAGTAAAACAAAAGTTTAACAGAATATTATAATCCGGATTCTAAACAAAAGAGGGAAAGATTTTTTTTTGATATTGTGATCATGAACGGATTGATGATGTTAGATTATCATTGAAAACCTGGAAGTATTGGATGGTCGTTTTGTCCTGTTGTGGGGCTTCTCAACAGCGCTCATCCCCAATCCTGCTGGCGGGATTTGAACGCAACGTTTTCAGTCTCGCATAGGAACGCTTAACCTATTGGATCACTGAGCCGGCATCCAACGAGGTTAATGTGTAACTTTACCTCATCCACGAAATCGGTCCATCATCTTCCATTGTATCTGTTTCTACCCGATATGGATTAGCTCCACAGGTCATGGCTTTTTACTAGAACTCTGATGATTCCGTCACGAAGCTAGTCACTAGTGAGCACATGGTAATTACTAGTATAGGGTTGTGGGGACTAATAAGTTTTTGACTGACATCATGAACTGATTGGTGTGAAACCACCGTTGAAAACCTGAAAGCACTGAACGGCTGTTTTGTCCTACTGTGAGACTCATCAACAGTGAGCATCCCCGATTCTAGTCCCGTGATTCAAAAAAGATTTTTCTATAATTTTGCAATTATCATCAAGGCTTTTCTCTATTCCTTTGTAATTTGAACCTACATTAATCAGTTTCAGTCAAAGATATTATGATCAAACTGTTCTGATACTGGTACTGATCTTCTGTTCTATTGAGAATTTATCTAAATCAAAACCGGTAATGTTCAATTATATTGAGAGTAAAACTTATATCCCTTATTGTAATAAACACTTATTATGTAGTATTCCAAAAATAGATTAAAATGAGTGACATTAATTATGGGATTCATACACAGTTATTTGAATATTATGGCTAGGCTATGAGGATAACAAAATATTATCACCTTTCTATCTGATCCATTGGATGACATTATGATATTGTTTGACCAACTTTGGATATTTTTTAAACTATTGTTAAGATATTAAGTATTCAAACTCAATGTATATAGTAATTACGTATACATCACTCATGAAAACGTCTGTATATCGATTCTATATCACAACTACTGGATGGATGTGTCGTTCAATTTGGTGGATTAGTTAAAGTTAAACATGAACATCGTTGGATCTCGTCTAGTTTAGTGTTCTAGTAGTTAAATGATCTCGTCCGAGACTGATAGGTTCTGCGTTCGAATCTCGTGAGGCGAAGTTGTGGATATGCACTGCTGAGAAGTATTACAATAGGACAGAACAAACTTCTACTACTTCCAAGTTTTCCATGGTTGTCTAGTTTCAATTGACTCATGATCTCTACAAAACCCTTTCTGATACAAAATACATTACCCAATCAGTTATTATCTTCAGATATAAATCTTAAAACAATATTTATTCATTGAATGATTTTCATAAGAATATTCTGGAAAAAGATCATTAGAAGAATATCATTTTGTTACTGAACCCCTTTCATAATAAATTATACTCTACTCAAATCATAAACAACCAATGAAATTGTAAAATTTTATATAGAACCTATCTTATCAACTAATTATATGATATTTGGGAGTGTATGTTCGTATGTGGATGTGCGTGTGTGCGTCTCTATGTGTGTGTGTAAGTGTGTATGATCTGTACAGAATTCAATAAAGTATTTAAATGAAGTGAAAAAAAAAATACAAAAATTAAATTAGATAAACATTTCAAGTACTTACATAATGTTTTCATTACACATTTCTATGGAAGATTTTCAGTTTATTCTATACTCAAGAAAAAGAATAACTTTCATCTTTTTCAACAATAATTCTAGAGTATCATATGTTATCCAACTATGTCACAAGGCAATCCTTCACATAGAATCCTCAAGGCCAAAAGAGAAGAAGAAGAAGAAGAAGACCAAAGAATACATTACACCGAGAAATAGAGATAGACATGAGTAGAATGAACAACAATTGAATAGAACTAGAAAAGAAGATACAGGACAGAGTGGATCGAAGAATGCTGGTCGGTGGCCTATGATCCATTGTTGCGGGGAGGAGTAACAGGCGTAAGTAAGTAAGTAAGTAAGTAATCATATGTTGTACATATTTAACATAGAAGAATCTTTGAATTGTTATTAACTACTCGTTACAATTCATAAATATGATATTATTACTTTAATAAATTAGTTACTATGTAATAAATGAAACAAAGAATTTTAAGTATCTATTAATGTTTATGATGATTTGTACTTGCTTATTGTTGATACTTAAATTGATATTTGATAAGCATCCTTTTAACTGGATATTATTTTGATATCAAACATAGTTACAAACGGATTAGATTTTTTTAATAGTAGCTAACCATGTAATGAATGATTCATATTTTATTTTATTTGGTTCTTCTCCTTTGAATATAACAAACTTGAACGAACTTGAACCTAATCACAATTGATTGATCACTGGGTGACCAATGTCATGCATGTCTAGTCCTTATTATTAGTGCAGATCGAATGCTATCGATCATGTTGCAATGTGGCCACCAGTCTAGGTGACTCGACACTGCGGGCACTATTGTGAGATGTTTAGATGGTGGCTGGAGGCAGTCGACAGGAAATCCTGGACCCGGGTTTCCTGCTACTTGGCACTCGTCAGCAAGGTGTACCTGTAATCTTTGAGGAAACTGGTGCTCCCTCCAACCACCATGTAATCTTACAATAGTGCCCGCAGTGTCGAGTCACCTAGACTGGTGGTCACATCGCAACATGATCGATAGCATTCGATCTGCACTAATAATAAGGACTAGATAAGCATGACATTGGCCACCCAGTGATCAATCAATTGTGATTACATCTCAGTCCTACAGGAGGTCGGTCGCGGCCCGGATAGCTCAGTGGTAATGTCTCTGACTGTGAAGCTGGGTGAGTCCGTCAGGGTGCACCAGTTCCCTCAAAGATTACAGGTACACCTTGCTGACAAGTGCCAAGTAGCATGAAACCCGGGTCCAGGGTTTTCTGTCGACTACCTCCAGCCACCATCTAAACTTGAACCTATTACTCATTTGTTTATATACAAATTAATTATCCATTAGTTTACTCTGAATTATAATAGCTATCAAAAACATTCAACGACCGTAGTGTTTAATTTACCAAGGTTATTTTTGGAATAGATGTTGAACATATCCATGTCAAAGTGATTGTTACTATGACAATCAATATAGATCAATTAAATCAACAATTAAACAGAAGAAAAATGCTAATCACAGATTCAAAAGAAAAAAGAAAAAAAGAAACATCTAAGAGGAGATAGCAACCATATAAATGGTGTCTTAATGTTATAATAATGTCAATTAAAGATGATTGAACATTATCATAAATTGATTGAAATTAGAAATATAAACAGTTGGATAGTATAAGTAAAGATGGATAATGGCTGGAAGTGGAATGAACGACGCAGGTTTCATCCTATTTAGAACACGTCAGCTGAATTTACCTGCATCTGAGACTCGAACCCAGTACCGTTTGCTTCAAACTGCATCGTGTTATCTCCTGAGCCAATTGCTTGTTCAATGAGGTAAAATTTAAATTCAAATTGGATATTAGTTCTCTTGTTTAAAAATAAAGAGCTCTTCATAATTCTTAAAGTTCTAGATTCAATCTCTAATACAATCCTACATATATATATCACTAATTTCAATAATTGTCTAAAACCAATATCTTAACTAGGATGTTTTAAACACAATAAGTTTTATCAGAAGGGGTTTTGTGGAGATTTTAATGATTTCAATAGTTCAAATCATGAGTCGATTGAAGCTAGATCACTATGGAAAACCTGGAAGCACCAGACGGCTGGTTCGTCCTAATATGAGATTCCACAGCAGCGCACATCCACGATACCCCCCCGTGAGATTCGAACACAGGACCTAACAGTCTCGCGCGCGAGCACTTAACCATTAGACCACTGAGCCGGTTGGTATCCAACGGTATTAATGTCTAAAATCAACGAATGCACGATTTTGCGCCACCGCCCTAGGTCCTGGGTTCGAATCTCGTGGGGGAGGGGCAGGATTGTGGATGCGCACTGATAAGGAGGAGTCCCATACTGGAACGAAACAGCCGTCCAGTGCTTCCAGGTTTCTCATCGTAGTCTAGCTTCAACTGACTCATGATTTGAACTATTGACATTTAATTTTATTTAGTAATGAGTGAGAACTTCTTTAAACTTAATAACTAATTAGTTAATAATCAGTCAATTGTTAAGAAAAAAACCTTGATTTAAATATGACCATTTTAAATAATTTCCTATTCTATGCAAAGATGGATAGTGGCTAGTAGTGGAATGAAGGACGCATGTTTCGTCCTATTTGGGAATACAGCAGCTGAATGTACCTGTATCTCATAGTTTATGTCCACTCTGAGACTCGCACCCAGTACCGTTCGCTTCAAATATCATCGTGTTATCTACTGAACCACTTGCTTGTACAATAGGGTAAAGTTTAAATTCACTTATTATATATTGATTTGAATCTTCTCATTGATGTTTAGCACTTCAATTGATCCATCTCTTATTATTAGCATATATGCATCCTATGTTAGATGACCTCAATATTCACTTAATACACAAGGATTCTAAGCACAAAAGTGAATAGTGACTAGCATATAGATCTATGAAGCATATTATATTATCTCTCATTAAAAATCATTTAGTTACCATGACCAAAAAAAACAAAAGAAAAACAAAATCAATTCTGATCAATTAAATGGACTGATTAAATGAAATAAATAAAAAAAAATAAAAAAAATAAAAAAAATAAAGATTTAATGCCTTTTTTTTTCTTTTAAACATTTAAACAAAGATTAAAAGAGAAATTTTAATTAAAAAAAAATTAACAAAAAATGCCGAAAAGAAATTTTATGAACATGAATGGAATTTCTATTCAACTATTACATATGTTATATTTATTATTTTTCTTTTTTTCTTTTTTTCTTTTTTTTCTTTCTTTTTTTTCATGTTTATTATTATTATTTTTTTTTGATTGTCGGTCTATTGAAAGTTTATATGTATTTTCATTTTATCTATGACAAAATGATACATCAATTTTCTTTTTTTTTCTTTTTTCTTTTCTTTTTTTTCTTTTTTTTTTAAATAAGAAAAGATTTAAAATAAAAAATAAAAGGTATGAAATTGTTATATCACCTATAAATCATAATCTTCTATTCTATTAAACAAGTGATTATGTCATATTCATTTAATATATATATTTATATAAACAGATAGATAGAAGAATATGTTAAAATGATTTACAAAAGAAAAACAAAGAGAAAAAACGACAAGAAAAGAAAAACACAGAGAAAAAACCCTGCCCTTATATAGTTTTGTTTAAATTCATTGATAAAAGTCACGTGTTCAATGTGTTAATAAATTGAATATGTCATATATTATACATATATGTATGTATATGCAAATGTATAATACCGCTCGCGTACGAAGCCAGTAGGTTCTGGGTTCGAATCTCTCAGAGGGTGAGGTCGTGGATCCGCACTGCCAAGGAGGAGTCCCATAATAGGACGAAATAGCCGTCCAATGCTTCCAGGTTTTTCATGGTGGTCTAACTTCAACTGACTCATGATCTGAACCATTGAAATTACTACAAACTCCAAAAAACCCTTTCTGATATTAATCAACATATGGTCATTAGTGACTGGCTTCAACAGGTATATCCTCGAGTTCTAGTGAGAAATAATGACCAGTGGAGGTAAACCAGGTCTATTGTGAGATAGTATCTCACTGATGACAATGATGGATGTGTCGCTAAATGTCGTGGATTAGTTGGATTTAGACATGAACACCGTTGGATGTCGTCTGGCCAGCTCAGTGGTCTAGTGGTTAAGTGCTCGCGCGCGAGACTAGTAGGTCTTGGGTTGGAATATCGCTGAGGGGGGGAGAGGTCGTGAATGCGCACTGCCAAGGAAGAGTCCCATAATAGGACAAAACGGTCGTCCAATGCTTCCAAGTTTTCCATGGTGGTCTAGCTTCAACTGTCTCATGATCTTAACCATTGAAATATATTGATAATAATAATAAGAAATTGGAATTTCTATAGTTCAAATCATAAATTGATCTTAGCTGGAGGAGATTATTTGAATTCAGAAAGTATTGAATAGATATTTCATCCTAGTGTATGACTTCTTAACAGTACTTATCTATATTCACTTGGTTTTGTTTTGCTTGTGTATATTCCGATTGTTATGTTAAGATTGTAATTGATCAGTCTCTTCTTGGTAATACAGTGAACATTAACCTAATCACATTTGATAGAGAAGTTTTGAAAGAGGTGGAAATTTCCATATACCTACATGGATAACATCAATGTTGAATAAAGAGGAACCGATGAAGAGGTAAAAGCTAAGATTGATGAAAACAAAGTCTGTGTTACTATAGTTCAAGTACATATGGAACTCAAAATAACTTTCAACCGACATCAAATTCACAATCTTCAATATGAACATCAAGTCAATTTGTTCTACTGAGCTACGGAGCTGAAACTTCGACAACGACTACAATCATCATCAAAACAGTATAAGTATTTACAAGCTATTGTCTACTTAAGATATTGAATATTCGTTGGCCAAATACTAAGAGCAACAGTTTATCGTGGTACAGAACAAATCAGCTAATCAGATGAAGAGAAAATTAGAAAAAGACGATGGAAATGGATAGGACATACATTACGCAAATCATTAAACTGAATCACCAGACAAGCCTTAACCTCGAATCGTGAAGGGAAACAGAAAGGTGGAAGACCAAACAATACTGCATTGAGAATTGAAAGCAGATATGAAAAGGATGAATAGCAACGTGAAACACCTGGAAAGGATTGCCTAGGACAGGGTTAGATGAAGAGTGTTTGCGAGCGGTCTATTCTCCTCCACGAGGAGTAACAGGTGTAAGTAACTAAGTAACTAAGTAAATATGTCTACATATTTTTATGTTTAAGTATTTGGTATTTTAATGAAGTATTCTAACAGGTGTAAGTAGTTTAGAACTTATTCTTCTTATTACTTACTTACGCCTGTTACTCCTCGTGAACGAGCATAGGCCGCTCACCAGCATTCTCCATCCAACCCTATCCCAACCAATCCTTTCCAGCCCTTTCCAGTTCTTATTTATCCCTTTCATATCTGCTTCTATTTCCCGATGTAATGTGTTCTTTGGCCTTCCTCTTTTTCGCTTCCCTTCAAGATTCCAAGTTAGCGCTTGTCTCGTAATGCAGTTTGATGATTTGCGTAATGTATGTCCTATTCATTTCTATCGTCTTTTACTAATTTCCTCTTCAGTTGGAAGTTGGTTTGTTCTCTTCCACAGAAGGCTGTTACTGATGGTATCCGGCCAATGGATGTTGAGTATCTTGCAAAGACAGCTTTTGGTAAATACTTGTACCTTCTTGATGATGGTTGTTGTAGTTCTCCAAGTTTCAGCTCCGTGCAGTTGAGCTGCCTTGATGTTGGTATTGAAGATTGTGACTTTGATATTGGTTGAAAGTTGTTTTGAATTCCATATGTTATTATTATTATTATTTTGCAATGAATAGTAATATAATAGATACATTTACTCTTAGTTACATTTAGTTTCAATGGGATTCAGGCACCAAAAAATAGATTTAAGGATGCAATGACAAATGATCATAAGGATACCTATCAAAATTCTGTATAAAAACTTATTATCTAGTTTGATACTGTTTTTATACTTCTAAAGTTGGGAAATGAAGTGATGCAGTTGTATGACAAAAATTAATGATTTTGATCAGAAACATGAATGGATCAATTTTAGATCACCATTGAAAACTTGGAAGCACTGAAAGATCGTTTCATTCTAGTATGGGATTTCTTAGTAATGTGTATCCACGATCTCGAACCTGGGACTCAAAACCAGGACCTTCGGTTTAGAACGAACGCTTAACCTGTACACTATGGAGTCGGCACTCAACTTGGTTAATGTCTAACCTTAACCAATCTATGAAATAGCACTGCCATTTTTAATTGTCTGAGGTAGATATCTGTCTCTATCTGACATGGATTAGTTCCACTGATCACGGCTTTTAATTAGAACTCTGAGAATTCCCTCAGGAAGTTGGTGACTAATAAGCACATGGTTTGAATCCCTGGTGCAAGATCATAGATGCGCATCATTGAGACCTGCCATATTAGGATAAAACGACCATCCACTGATTCCTGGTTTTCAATGATCGTCTAACATTGATCGATTCATCATTTCAATCAAAAACTTAACAATATCCATAACCCTATATAATTTTGTTTATTGATCGTTTCAATAAGATTTTAATAAAAATGTGTTTATCATTTTGAGAATGAAACGATTGTATCTTGATCATCTTTTTAATAAAAAAAAAGGAAAAGAAAAATGGTTTCGTCCTAGTATGAGACTTCTCAGCCGTGCACATCCATAATCCTGCACTGTAAGGACTCAAATTCACTACCTATGGTCTCACATGTGAACATTTGTTTTCTGAAGGTTGAATATTGAATATTGAAAAGGTTCCAGACAATCTTTGATTACAAAAATACCATAATATTAATTTTTGAGAAGTATCATAAAGATCATTTGGAAAATATATTTTATGGATAACTTTTAATTAACATAATAATGACCTAAGAATGTCTATCCATTTACCAGGGTTACATATTGATGTGAAGAATTATGATCAGAATTTACAGTTGAACGTTAGAATTAAGAACTAGACTTAATATCTTCATCACGAACTGACATAAACTATAATCGGTAGGGGGTTTTGTGGAGATTTAAGTAATTTCAATAGTTGAAATCATGAGTCAATTGACGCTAGACCACCATGGAAAACCTGGAAGCACTGGACGGTTATGAATTAGTTGATGTTAGACATTAACACCGTTGGATACCAACCGGCTCAGTGGTCTAATGGTTAAGTGCTAGCGCGCAAGATTGATAGATCCTGTGTTCAAATTTCACGGGGTGGAGGGATTGTGGATGCTTACTGCTGTGGAATCCCATACTAGGACAAAACGGCCGTCTAGTGCTTCAATTCACTCATGATTTGAATTATTGAAATAAACTATCATGTCAAAAGGGTATTTAGTTAAATGAGTGAATGAATTTCGCGTCATATCACACATTGCATAACTTTTAATTCATTTTATGACATAACTTCTTAAGTTATAATCGAAAAAGTCATCTCTTTCTAGAAAATTTGTGTCTGAGCACAGTTAATACTGAATGAACTAGGTTAGAACAGTTATCGAACATTAGTACTATTAGATGCTAACTCAGTGATCTAGCGATTAAGTGTTCTACACGATACTAAAGGTCATGAGCTCGATTTCCGCATGTAGATTCATAAACATGTACTATTGAGTAGTCCTATACTAAGATGAAACTAGTTCTCAATGATAGTCTAACTAGGATTAATTCATAATTTAAACTGTGAAAATACTACTAACTCCACAGATCCTCCATAGTAAAATCATTTGATCCTGGTTGTTAAGTGGACACTCTCAAGGTTAGTCTAGTATCACTCAAAGGATAGAGTATATGTCGAAAACTTCAGTATTTCTGTATGAATTTGATTATAATGACTTTCACAATAGTATACAAACTCTATATAGAAACCCTTAAATTCATAATGTAATTAATCAGTTCAAAGTAATCTCAAACACAATTGACCTGATTGCTTGAACGTAGTCATCATGAATTAAGCTTAAATAAAGTGATTAGTTGAATTTTCAAAACATCTGATTCAGTTCAAGAAACTATTATAGATTCATATTAGACGAGGGTTTTGTGAATGTTACAATAATTTCAATAGTTGAGATCATCAGTCAATTGAAACACTGCTGAAGAGTTCCACAATAGGACGAAACAACCATCCAGTACTTCCAGGCTTCCCAACTATTGAAACTAATACAGATTCAATCATTTGAACTGAACAAATTAATACTAAATAATAAAATTATTCTTTCAATTCAAAGAAATTTCATATTTTTTTTTTCATGAACCGATTAATATTAGACCACCATTGATGGAACACTTGGATCGTAGATGAGCATTACTCAAGAGTCCCATGATAGGACTGAACTAACGTTCAATGCTTCCAGGTTTTCTATAGTAGTCTAACATTAATGACTTCATGATCCCGATCAAAATCATAATAATAATAATAATAATAATAATAATAATAATCTCCATAACCCCATACTGATAGATTGCGTGTTTTTCAGTTTAATGTCATCATTGGTAATTATTTGAAATAATTAAAATTTTCTATTATGATCAAAATTGACTAAAACAATCAACATTGAATATACAGTGTCTAGCCATAGAATCCAGGATGCACATCTCGTCCTAATTCGAACTCGTCAGTTGGATGTACCTGTATCTTACACTTGATCATCACTCTAGAACTCGAACTCAGTACTATTCACTTTAAACTTCATTACATTATCCACTTAGTTACTGAGTCCTAATAACCACCTGCTTATGCATGTCAAACTGGATTCCACTACTGACCACTATCTAACTTCACTTATAAAGCTTTGTGACATTAGGCAATATCGAGGTAGTCCGCATAGGATGTATATATGACCAACAAATAACTGGTCAATTGAAATCTTAATACAATAATAGAAAGAGACAACTAGAACAACAACAACACCAACTCAATATAAACATTGAATATTAAGCAGATTTTCTGTTTTGTTTTTATTTTTGTTCATTTGAAAGTCAAACTCAAAAAAGAAAAAAAAGGAAAAAGAAAATCAGAGAAAAAAAATTTAATTTCACTAACCTTTATTCTTTTTATTCTCTTCATTTTTATTATGTAATATATTTCCAATCATTTTATTCTCTCTTTTTTTCTTTTCTTTTCTTTTCTTTTTTCTTCTCTTTAAAAATAATTATGATTATTCTGAAATGTTTTGTTTTGATTTGTTTGAATACTTATGAATATATTATCAGTAGTATTTAATAAGAGACAATCATGATCATAGAAATAAGGATACTTTTAAATGAATAATAAATTTTGTCTTTTCTTTTTTTTGTACCTCTGTGTATGTGAGTGTGTGTATGATTCACTGTTGTTTTTTTCTTTCTTTTCTAGTTAATTAGTTAATTAGTTAGTTCCTTGATAATAAGCATTATGATAATATAAGTAGTATCTTTCGATATGATCCAATCATTGTTATAAAATATATTGAATATTCCATTGTTTAATATATTAAGCATCAAGTTTGAATTGTTTTTTTTGGGGGGGGTGAGGGTTTGAGTTTTTTGTTCTGTTTTTCTCTCTTTTCTTTTTTTACTTTTTAGAGTATACTACTCTAAAAGAAAAGAAAACAAAAAGAAAATTGAAGGAAAATGTTTTTTTTTCTTAAATTTCTGTAATAAATAATGAATGAATGAATGACTGAATGAAATGTTTTGAAGGTTATAGAAGATCTATTATTTATGGTATAGTTTCAGTGATATATATATATATATATATACATGTAGCCATGAATTAACTTTATACGGAAACAGTGATGAATGTATGTATATGTATGTCTACATATATATGTAGTCAGAGGTGATCAGCACATTTTGTACACAACAATTATATATATATATCTTCTATAAAATGTTTGTATGTATGTTAGACAGAAAGATGATGAATGAATTAAAATTGTTGTATAGATGCATAGATACATAAATACATAGATACATAGATACATAGATAGATAGATAGATAGATACAATCATGTACAATGGTGATGTAATAACACAAAGTTCATAATCTCCGACTGGCGTTTAGAAATTCACCAGTTTAATAATTTTACATCTTTTATATATATATGTATACACCTAACAACAACAACAACAACAACAACATCAACAACAATAATAATAATATTAACTCGAAATAAATAAGGATTAATGATGTTGATGACTTTACAATGTCGGCACAAATAACTGTGATCTCTTTTCTTTTCTCTTTTCTATTTTCTTTTTCTTTTCTTTATTATTCCCAAACACTTATTTTCTTTTTATTTCAAATAATCCTAAAAGTTTTTTTTCTTTTTTTCTTTTTTTTTTGGTGTGCTATATATGTCTTTCGTAATATATTAGAAGATTTTGGTATACATGTGTAAAGTTTCACTTATCCAATTACTTTCATAATACCAGATGAGATTTTGTATATATTTCCCCTCTCTTTCTATACATATATATATATGTATAATTTTATAGCACATAAACGCTTAGATACATATTTTTTTTGTATGTTTGTGCCGACAATGAATTGTTTGATGTTTACCAACTGTTACCGACTAGACATAATCACTAAGGTGTTGTTTTTTGTTGTTGTTGTTTGTTTGTTTGTTTGTTTGGTTAAACACCACTATGAAACTTTACACCCTCCTTAACCTAAAGAAAAATTCACTTTTTTTGTTTGTTTTTTTTTAAATAATTTTCATAAACATAATACAAAATGTTGAATATTTTACAATTCAGTAAAATCAAATCTTCATTTAGGTATTTCATTTGTAATAATGTTACTTTATTATTATTACTAGTAGTAGTAGTTTCTCCCACCCACCCCCTCTCTCTCTCTCTCTAGAGTTACGGTTAGGGTCAAGGTTCGTTAAAAGTCTGTGAAAAGAAAAAAAACTAACTGGATACTGGAACATATATAAATATATGTGCACATACATTAGTTCTGCATATATCTATCTATCTATCTATCTATCTATCCATACATTGACACCATTAAATATTCTCATTGAATCACAAAAGAAACCAACCATGTTTCATGAATACGGTATAGATAGATTGATGTTGTTGTTGTTGTTTGTTTGTTTGTTTGTTTTTATACATTAAAAAGGTAAACATATTTAATTAAATAAATCTAATGAATTCAATGAAACTTCAAATCAAACAACAACCACAACAACCACAACCACACACACACACACACGCACACACATGGAGAAAAATGAACGCAGCGGCTTCTTTTAGTTGGAAGCACATATTATTAACCAGTTGAAATGTAATTTAATGTTTCAATATAGATAATATCTATCTATCTATCTATCTATATATATATATATATATATATATATATATATATATATATATATATATATATATATAATATGTCCCAGTAAACTGACTCTAGGACACAATGTGATTACATTTTTCTCTCTGATGTGTTTATTGTATTTAATAATTATGTAATTAGATGAAAGAAGTAATCAAAGTATAGTTGTAGTAACCATTGATAGTAATAATAATCATAATCATAATTAATTGCTCATTTGTAAACGGCTTTTTTTGGTATTCTATTTCTATATATGGTCAATAGTACATGATTAGTTTATATAGAATTTCACAATTGATTGATCACTGGGTGGTGAACAATGTCATGTGTGTCAATTGCTTCTTAGTGCAGATAGAATACTATCGACCATGTTGCAATGTGGCCACCAGTCTAAGTGACTCAACACTGCGGGTACTATTGTGAGATTAGATGGTGATTGGAGGTAGTCGACAGGAAATTCTGGACCCAGGTTTCGTGCTACTTGGCACTCATCAACAAGGTGTACCTTTAATCTTTGACGGAACTGGTGCTCCCTGACGGATTCGATCTCGACCATGTTGCAATGTGGCCACCAGTCTAAGTGGTTGATAGCATTTGATCTGCACTAATAATAAGGACTAGACACGCATGACATTAATCACCATCCAGTGATTACATCTTAGTCCTACAGGAGTTCAGTCACGGCCTGGATAGCTCAGTGGTAACGTCTCTGACTGTAAAGCTGGCTGAGACGGGAACGAACCCATCGGGAAGCACCAATTGCTAGAAGATTACAAGTACACCATGCTGATGATTGCCAAATAGCACGAAACATGGGTCCAGGGTTTCTTGTCGATTATCTCCAACCACCATCTAATTTGTTTTAATTTTAAATTTCCTTGAATCTATCGTCATATGAAATGAAGTTAGACATGAACACCGTTGGATGCCGGCCCAATGGTCTAGTAGTTAAGTGATCGCGCGCAAAACCAGTAGGTCCTGGGTTCGAATCTCGCAGGGGGCGAGGTCGTGGATGCGCACTGCTGAGGAGTCCCACAATAGGACGAAACGGTCGTCCAGTGCTTACAGGTTTTCCATGCTGTTCTAGCTTCAACTGACTCATGATCTTAATGATTGAAATGAATTATGTTTATTTAAGTATACTATAAAGGGTTAATATTACAGAAAAAGGAAGATAAATTAAAATGAACTTAGTAATAATGGTGAAGTTATGTATTCTGAGATCATAACAGTAATCCTTCAGTGGACAACTAAATTGTCCTTACAAAGGTAATTGTTGTAGTAATTAGAAAAAAAAATCTGTTAAAGATACATATATCAAGCTTTTATGAAAGTAAAACTACTCATTACTTATACTTATTCCTGTTACTCATTGTGGAGTAGAATAGGCCATTCAGCAACACTCTTTATCCAACCTTGTCTAGAGCAATTATTTATAGTTCTTTTCAATTGTTATTCATCCTTTTCATATCTGCTTCTATTTCTCAATGTAATATATTCTTTGATGTTCATCTTTTTCACTTCCATTGAAGATTCCATGTTAGGTTTTGCCTTGTGATTCAGTTTAATGATTTGTATAATATATGTCCTATTCATTCTTATCATCTTTTTCTAATCTTCTTTTCAGTTGGTTAGCTGATTTGTTCTCTTTCATGATAGACTGTTACTGTTAGTATTTGACCAACGAATATTGATTATCTTGCGTAGACAATTGTTTATAAATACTTGTACTATTTTAATGATGGTTATAGTCGTTGTTGAAGTTTAAGCTCCTATATACATAGCATTATATGAAAACTAATCAAAGTAATTTGTTGGTATAATACTGTGGTGTTTGAATGAACTAATGACTTCTTTGTACTTGTTGAATGTTTGATTTCGAATTCTAAATACAGTACATTCGTTAGTGCTTGTGTAGTACTTCTTGATTCAATTACGTTATCCCTGGGATTCTTAGTTCATACTATAATTCAAATACTTCTAATTATCATATTGGCGTCGCGATGGGGCCTGCGATGGAACAGTTAGATATTCATTCGGATTTTGATGCTTATGAGGATTACTTTGAAAGGTTCGAAATCTGGGCTATGACCAAGGAAGATGATGAGGATATTAATATTGTGGCACATTTTCTCACATTCATTGGAAAAGAAGCATATGGCTTATTAAAAATTTTGGCTTTACCGGAAAAGCCCATTTCTCTTCCTTATACAACTCTCAAGGAACTACTTCTAGACTATGCAAAGTATACAAATTTCGAATGCAGTAAAGGGAGATTTTGTAAAATAATTCATGAGAATATAAAAAATTCCACTACATGACGTCACCCCATCCCAGTGCATACTCAAGGTTGTGCAGTTCACGAAGATGGGCACAAGTTTAGTCAATGTTTTTCTTGTGGCAAGTTCCACCCTTTTAATTCATGTAAATTTCGTAATTCTAAGTGCTTTAAATGTGGTGATGTTGGACATATTCAGTCAGTTTGTAATACTACTGTTCATGTTGCTGCAACTAATATTAAGTCTTTTGATTCTGATTCTATTAATCTGAATATTTATAATGATCATTTATCTTTATCGACGATTTCAAAAGACAGTTTAGAGTCATATAGCAGTTCAGAGTTAAATGAAACTCAGAATCCATGCGAGGCAACAATTCCTAATCAATCAACCCATCAGATTTCTCATGTTATTGTACCAGATATGATTTTTCCTAATGATTCACATGTTTCTGATGAAATTTCTCACAAATCTGGTGAAAATATTTCGGTTGAACCTAATCATGATCAAAAAACTGATGTAGTTTTGATTGATGCTGATTTTTCTAATGATCCTTTGCTGTGCAATGACATTCTTAATAAATTTGAGGAAACCATTTCAGAAGAATCAAATCTTGATGTCATATCAAATATTATTTGTCCCCACCATTCATTTGTTTCTTGTGGGAAACTTGTTCAATGCGAAGAACGAGTATTAAATGAGTTAGAGTCTGATTACAATTCAGATGATTCCATATCAATTATTGTTTGTCCTTATCATAAATTCACTTCCAATGTTTACTGTAGTCAAATTGAGAAAGATGTTTTAAATGAAGCCACATTATTCATAACTTGGGGATATGATGATCCGACATTATTTCGTGGGGGAGGATAGTCTGTGGTTCATATCTTAGGTAGTAGTTCCAGTATTCAACCGGCATGGTGATTGTTCACAATCCCAGAAATAAAATGAGTCTGTTCCGATTTCAGTTGTTAATTCTAATACTAATGAGTGCATTCTAGATAATACAGAGTCTTTATCCAATACACTGTCGGACAGACACAATATGAACTTGAAAAGAAGACGTTCAATTGATTACAGACACTTAGACTCTAATTTAAGCTGTGGCGAATGTGGTGTTTGAATGAACTAATGACTTCTTTGTACTTGTTGAATATTTGATTTCGAATTCAAAATACAGTACATTCGTTAGTGCTTGTGTAGTACTTCTTGATTCAATTACGTTATCCCTGGGATTCTTAGTTCATACTATAATTCAAATACTTCTAATTATCATAAATACCTACTAAATATGAATAATAAACTAGTGTTCATGATTAAGATAGACTTACTAAAGATTATTTCATAAGATTATTACACTGAATTTCAAGAATATAACGGTTCCATTATGTTATATCTTAATAACTCTTAAATGAGTAACTTTTGAGAACTAGGAATGAGCTAATATTAGATTATTATATTCTTATTGTATAATTGTTTAGTAACTAGATTAGGTATATCCATATTTCTTTTATTATAAGTTTTCATTTAACTTATAGACTATTATTATACCATTTACTATTCTTAAGTTATACTCAGTTTATTGATTATTGTCTCTCACATTCACAGTTACTTTTTAGGTTATTTTGTATTTTATGGTATGATATCGTCTAATTGGCTGGTAGATAAATCAAGCATGTTTGAAATAAATGATTTGTATAGTGGAAGTTGTTAATGAAGTTCTGGACTCAACTGAACCGGCTAGGCAAATAAACAATCAGTAAGGACGTTAAGCTGCTCATACTGCACAAACGTACAAGAGTGAATAAGACGTATTTGGACTGGCGAACAAATCACATGATAACTAACTGGACTTAAAGTTACAAGTCATAATAAATCATTGTAATGATACTCTTAGCAAACTAATTTTGAATAAAATCTATTCTAGTTATTCTAAAATCTATTTAATCTTGGTATCTGATGAACTATACTCAGTGTTGTATAAAAACTTGAAGAAATAGACTTATAGAAATTGAAGTCACGTTATTAACACAGTTGATTTGAAGAACAAACGATGTTTATTGACATGGCATGTAATCAGAGTTAACCGATCATGTGATCAAGGATTGAACTATTGAGAGATTGATTGATCACTGGGTGGTGATCAATGTCATGTGTGTCAAGTCTTTCTTAGTGAAGATCGAATGCTATCGACCAAGTTGCAATGTGACCACTAGTCTAGGTGATTGGACACTGCATGCACTATGTTGAGATAAGATAGTGGTTAAAGGTAGTCAACAGGAAGCCCTATGAAGCTGGGCAATATGGAATTGAATCCGTCAGAGAGCACCAGTTCCCTCAGAGATTACAGTTACACCTTGCTGATGAGTGTCAAGTAGAACGAAACCTGGGTCCAGAGTTTTCTGTCGACTACCTCCAACCATCATCTCGATTGGCATTATAATTTAGATAAACATACAAGGTATAATGAAAAAATACAACATTATTTAGAGTAACATTTTTTTTGCATCAGTTCATTATAATTATTGACCAGAGTGACAGGTGTGAACTTTGTGCAGTATGACCTTTTGAGGTCAATGTTTTCTTGTATTAATTCAGTGTAAATTTTGTTCAGTACGACAAGTGTGAACTCCCTGCGTCCATTTAGGTAGACTATATTCATTGTAAGTGTTTCTACAGTAACTATATGTATATCTTCTTTCCTTATGCGATATTATTGTGTGTGAAAATTAGTTTAATGACTATGTGACTTGAAGACTTGTTTGAAGACGTGAGTTTTGGAGTCAGAAAATCTTCATTGCATAAGATTTTCATTTTCTCACTTTACATCGTAAGAATCGTTATCATTCCCATTTTTCAATAACGACATCAGGATCAGATACTTCCAGTAGTTCCCGACAATCAAGTAACCGCAATAAGACTGAGGATTTAACAAAATCCTCTCAGATATAACATTGATAACTCTACAGAAATAACAATTGGCGATTCGGTTACAACAGTGGCAACACAGATGTAACACAGTCAATTATCTCAGTTACAATATTTACACCACTTCATTTTCACAGACTATAACACTAGATGGTTAAATAAATTTGAATATCTTTGATAATTTTGTAGTACTCCTCTATTTCCCTACAGACTACTACATGTGAAAAATTGACTATAATTAAAATTGTATAATCGGAAAGAGGCGGGATCATGGATGTTCACTGCTGAGGTGTCCCACACTAGGACGAAACAGTCATCCAATGCTTCCAGGCTTTACATGGTGGTCTAGCTTCAATTAATTCATGAACTCAACAATTGTATAACTTAAGAAAATAATATCACTAGAATGAGACTTTTCTTTACTGAAACATCTTGTATTGAACGAGAACACAGGGGGGGGGATAACCAAATGTATTTGCATATAAAATCACAGAATGTCTTCATAAAGTCTGAGAACCATACAGGAAAATATCAACCAATCGCCTCAGACTTCATTGTTCTTTGATTTCCATATCAATCATTTTCTGTTCTCGTTTTCTATTCTTCTATCTTCTTAATTTTCTGCCTCCAGACATTTCATTTTTGTTTCATAAAACATACTACTTATATCGGTCAATATCAGTAGCAAAGATATGTATATTTGCACTCACATTGTTTCATATTTTAGACATTAACACTAAGTCCATGTATATCTAATATATAATGTATTCAAATGATAATCAAATGATCACATTTCAAAAATATCGAATCAAGATTCATTGAACCACATTCATAAGCTTTATAGCTGGTTTCATCAAATAGAATTTTGATCACTTAATACTAATGGTAACAATTAAATAACCTATAGCATCAAGGATTCATTTCTATAATTTTCTTCTTTAAGATCTTTTCAGTTCTTTCTTTTAGGATACTTATATTTTAGAAACCTAGAAGCACTAGAAAGTCGTTTAGTTCCAGTGTCGAACTCCTGAGTAATGCGCATCCACGATGTCGCACACGGGATTCAGACCCGAGACCTTCGGTTTCTCACACGAACTCTCAACCTCTAGATCACTAAGCCGCGTTCGCACGAAAGATCAGAGGTCTTGGGCTTGAACCCCGCGCGCAAAATCGCAGATACGTACTGTTGCGGAGTTCCATGCTACGACGAAACAGCCGTAGAGTGCTTCCAAGTTTTCAATAGTGGTCTAACATTGATCCATTCATGATATCAATCAAAACTCAATAATCCCTAGAATCCTTTACTGATAATATAATTATTTTTGATTTATTAAAACTGAATATACCATCGTTACTGGTAGAGGTCTGTACATTCATATATAGAGGTAGCAAGAAGGTTACACTGAATTTACAATGTTTTTTTTAATTTTATTTCATTATGTTTGCATGTCAACTGTGAAACTACTACATTTCCTTAAATTCTCCATACTAATAACAATCATAAGCTCACTAGTGTTTAACTCTTGAAATTCCAGTGAATAGTCGTGATCAGTAAATTAGTCCGCGTTGTGTGTGAAACAGTTATTCACCTCATTCAATAGATCAAGGGGTTGTGCGAGATCACTGATTGATTGAAGTTAGACAATAATATCTTTGAATGTTAGTTAAGTAGTCTGGAGGTTTAGTGTTTATGTGCAAGATTGAAGGGTTTAGGCTCAATTCTCACTTGAAGGGTTGTGGATGTGAACTACTGCGGAATCATATACAAGAACAATATAGCCGTTCAGATCTTTTAGGTTTCTAATGAAAGTTTAGCTAAGAGCAGTTCATGATTTCAGCCGTAAAGATATATATTAAATAGTCGTTTGTATATATTAATAATTATTTTTAACATTTTATTCATTTTTCAGTAATTTTAAGTGACATCTCTCAGTCAGCCAGTCAGTCAGCTACAACGTAGGACCCCAGGATCATCTCTATGTTTATGAGAATATTTCTATGTCACCTTTTTACTTCATTTCTGAAAGAATTTTCTTTCTTGAAAGATTCTATATTTATATTGTCCATTTCATCACACATGATGAAAGAGGTGGAATCTTTCATATAACTATCTGGACGACATCATCAATGAATAAGGAGGAGCCGATGAAGATGTAAATGCGAGGATTGAAAAAATAAGGTCTACGTTCCTACAGTCGGACAATATATGGAAATCAAAACAAATGTCAACCAACATTAAACTCACATTCTTCAATACAAACGTCAAGTCAGTTTGTTCTACTGGGCTATGGAGCTGAAACTTCGACAACAACTACAACCATCATCAAAGCAGTACTTGTATTTATAGACAATTGTCTACTCATGAGACTCAATGTCTGTTGATCAGATACTATCAGCAACAGACTACTGTGGGAGGTAACAAACCAACTTTTAGCTGAAGAGGAAATTAGGAAAAGACATTGGAAGTGGATAGGATATGCATTACAAAAATCATCAAACAGCTGTTATATTTAGAACTTAGATTATTAATATACCGCATATAACGTGAGCGCTTGAACGATAAAACTCTCCTAAGTTGCAAATTAGAAGACAGAAGACAAGTGAAAGGAATGGTATTCCAAACAGTGTTGATTATGGTATAAAACTGTCAGGTATTTATAGTTTTTGGTAAAAACGAATTCATCATTATTCTTTTCCCATCCGCATACAGGAGGTTATTAGCATTCTTACAATAGGGAAGCTATACATAGAGATTCTGGAATATTCTTCCAAAAGATGATTGGATGAAATATCTTCAGCTTTTTCTAAGGTTCTTGGAGCTTCCTCAAGTTAACCCGTGAACCATCCTCACAACTGCATCACGAGGTAAACGCTAACATTGAATCGTGAAGTGAAACGTAAAGGAGGAAGGCTAAATAACACATTGCTCCGAGAATTAAAAGCAAACAAGAAAAAGATGAATAGCAACTGGAAAGAATTGTTCAGGACACAGTTGGATCTCATAATCTTATCATAAATACATAAGGATATATTTAAAATCATTTCACAACATGTAAAGTAATACCATTTAGAAATTATCAGAATGGGTTTTGTGGAGATTCTATAAATTTCAATAATTGGAATCATGAGTCACCGGAAGGTAGACCACCATGGGAAACCCGAAAGCAATGGACGGCCGTTTTGTCCTAGCACCCATGATCTCGCCCCCCACGGGATTCGAACCCAGAACCTATCAGTCTCGCACGCGAACACTTAACCATTGGACCAGTGAGCCGGTTAGCATCCAACGGTGTTAATGTCTAACTTCAACTAATCCACGAAATTGCGCCACCGTACACCACTGTCTTTAATGAGCTGATATCTTACAACAGATCTGGTTGAACTCTACTAGTAACGGCTTCTCACTAGAACTCCAAAAAAAAAGACTCTTGAAGTCAGCCACTAGTGAGCTGATGATTATTATCAGAAAGGGTTTTGTAGAGATTTTGTAAATTTCAATGGTTAAAATCATGAATCGATTGAAGCTGCTGAGGAGTCTCATACTACGACTGTCTAGTGCTTCCAGGTTTTTCATTATGGTCTAGCTTCAGTTGACTCATGAGTTCAACCATTTAGAAATTGTTAATTTATCTATCTTTAAATCCGATTAACTACAGTTCAAACGTATGTAATAAACGTTTATAGTTTGAAATACTTGAGTTTTGAACATAATCATTGTCGTTCGGAATTTGTCAGATTTCAACAATCAGGATTAAATAGATGAAAGTTTATACTGGTAATATCGTTCAGAAAAACGACGATAGCTCCACGATCCAACCATTCAACTCAGAGAACAAAACTCTGTCATAATCATCCACCTAAGCTACAAATCTTCTTCATCATCATTTATTATTTTTACAAGGGGTTATGTAGAGAATTGGTAATTTCAATAGTTGAAATCATAAGTCAATTGAATCTAGACCACCGTGAAAAACCTGGAACCACTGGACGGCCGTTTCGTCTTAGTATAAGGCTCCTCAGCAGTGCGCATCCACGATCCCCCCTCGCTATACTTTAAAACCGTTAGATGCCGGCTCAGTGGTCGGGTTGGTTAAGCGCTTGGCGCGAGATCGATAGGTCCTGGGGTCGAATCCCGTGAAGGGCGGGATCGTGGATGTGCACTGCTGAGGAGTCCCATAATGGGACGAAACGGCCGTCCAGTGCTTCCAGGTTTTCCATAGTGATCTAACTTCAATTGACTCATGGTTTCAACATTTATTATTTGTTAAACTTTTAATAAAACAAACTATCTAATATAAATTCTGTGTTAATATGTTTACTTAGATAATTCTCCTATTTCGCATATATGATTTCTTGGTAAGACTAGAATTTATAGACGAACCAATCAGATATAAGATAAAAGGTCATAAATTTTAGCGCGAAATTCATTCATCCATTTCATTAAAGAGGTGTTTCTGGCATTTTAGCTGATATCGGTTTATGATGAAGATCCCTAAATCTAATTCCTAACCCTTAACCATCAACAGTAAATCTTAATTGTAATTCTTTATTATGGTTTATAATCCTTATTTAGTTTTAATTAGTATGTGGACATTCTGAAGGTCATTTTAGCGTCTTTTAAAGATTGTTCATAAATTATAGCTTTACTGATTTCTTTTATTAACAGGATACGGTAGGGGGTTTGTGAAGATTATAGTAATTTGAATCGTTGAATTCATGAGTGGGTCTAAGCTAGACTACTATGGAAAGCCAGGAATTGAATAATATCATCTTTTATATCTGTTTTTGTTTAACTAATCCTTAGTACTGAGGAAATTCTACTAATTTAGCTATAAAAGTTTTAGCCTCCACAATTGATTGATCACTGGATGGTGATCAATGTCATGTGTGTCAATTGCTTCTTAGTGCAGATCGAATCCTATCGACCAAGTTGTAATGTGACCACTAGTCTAGGTGACTTATCATTGCGTGTACTATGTTGAGATAGGATGGTGGTTGGATGTAGTCAACAGGAAAACCTTGACTCAGGTTTCGTGCTACTTGGCACTCGTCAACAAGGTGTATCTGTAATCTTTGAGGGAACTGGTGATCCATGACGGATTCTATCCCGTGTCACAGTCAGAGACTGAGATGTAACCACAATCGATTGATCACTAGGTGGTGGTCAATGTCATGTGTGTAAAGTTCTTCTTAATAAATATCGAATGCTATCGACCAAGTTGAAATATGGCTACTAGTCTACGTGACTTATTATTGCGTGCATTATGTTGAGATTAGATTGTGGTTGGAGGTAGTCGACAGGAAACCCTGGGTAGGAAGTCAGCTACAGTTCAAATTACCTAGTATTACTGTCTCGAACTGATGTTTAATGATGTAAATTGAAATATTATTGAAAAATATCAGTTTTCTCAAAATTTTAGGTCTCCATCACTGATTGATTATTGAATCGCGCATGAACTAAGTCAAAGAGGACATCTTGAAGAACACACTTAACAGTTTATAGAACTAATTCCATATCAGAAACAACATGAAGTATCAAAGTACGTGCAAACTGACAATATCGGGAACTTGATAGACAATGACAGTTAAAAATTTCATAATTCATTATGTTTATGATACTTATCCAAAAGTCCTCCATAACCTATGATGGCTGAGACACGTGTTACGTATGTCTAACTACCGACTACCCCGATATGCGATGTGTTATGGTGTAGGAGTAGATTGGAAGAAAAACTAACAGCGACCAGACCGAAACATGGCACAAATCCATTAAGTCATTGACCAGTGGACTGAGCCATGTTGGTAGGTGTAGACTATCTAGTTGGGATCCGCGAGATGATAGCAACCAATGGTTAGAGACTTTGAATGACATGGCTCAAAATCGTTTACAATGATGTGAGCAGGTGCATCCACTCTTTATATTCTCCCAAATATATAATCTTTTGAATGCTTCATATTCCTATTTTTCTCTTTCTGAATTTATTTCACTGAATTATACTCCTTGAATAAAATCTTCAAATCCTAACATTTCCAATTACTGCCTATACTTTTACTATTTATACCACTATAGGATTTGAATTGACAATCGTGTCTGCGCTAATGTGGTATGGCAACTCGAACTGATATACGTACGTACGTATTATTGTCAGAAAGGGGGATTTTGTGAGAATTATAATAATTTTAATAGTTCAATTCATATGTCAGTTATAATTAGACCACCATGTGAAAGAGAACAAACCGGCTACCAGCTAAAAAAGAAATTAGGAAAAAACCCTAAAAGTGTATAGAACATACATTACAGAAATCACCGAATTACATCACGAAGTAAACCTTATCCTGGAATCCTCAAAGAAAGTGAAAAAATACATTACGTCAAGAAATAGAAGTAGATATAAAAAGTATGAATAACAAAACTGAAAAGAAATGAAAAAAGATTGCCTAGGATAAAGTTGAATGGAGTGTGCTGATGGGCAACCTATGCTTCTTCATGAAAAATAACAGGACTAAATAATTAAGTAATTAAGTACCATGAGAAAATTTTGAGTTAGTGGATAGTTACTTTATCCTAGTAAAAGACTTCTCAGCAATATACATTCACAATTCCACTGACAGGATTCGAACCCAGCATCTAGTAATCTCACATTTGAACATTTAACATCTAGACCATTGTTTCATCATTGTATTAAAATAAATCATGATTTCAACTATTAAATCTAATTATATTTCATGATATAATTTATAGATTTATATATATTCAAACAAATTCCCACGTATATGTACATGTATAAATATACATATGTTCAATGGTAAATACAATTAAGGTATATCCTTGTTCAATATTCAATATCCCTATATCTTTTAAACATGGGAAAGAAGTTATATTTTAGATATACATATATATATATATATATTAATCATTGATCATTTATTACAATAAAGAATTTAGTTGACTTTATCATCATAGATTATTTACATAAAACAAAAAAAAGAAGAAAAGAAAAAGAAAAAGAAAAGAAAGAGAGAAAAAGAAAAAAAGAAAAAAAAAGAAAGAAACATGATTGTTCCTAATTTACGTGATAGTGTGAATTCAAGGGTGGTGGGAACAACTAATTCCTATCATCATGTTAGAATTATGATCAAGGAGGCGGAAGTCAAGTTATAAGGTACATATATATATATATGTACATAATGACCATTTGTATAAGTTGCTAATATGATTACCGACATATATCAACAAATATGTAATATATATATGTATATAATAATTATCACTATGCAAATGTATATAAATCTAAATCTATGTATCCAAGCTAATGTATGCCATAGTTTATAAAGGAATATATACATATATATATATATATATTGAATACATTTCAAATAAGATATCACTTTTGTTGATGTAATTTAAATAAATTCAGACAAATTGTTTCAAAATCTTATTCCTTTTATATTCTTGTTCCTTAATAGCAACAACAACAACAACAACAACAAAAGAAAGAAAGAAAGAAAAAAAAAAGAAAGACAAACTTCTTTCAACTACATGTCTATTTTTTCGCTTTCTTTTTTTCTTTTTTTTCCCCTTTTTTCTTTCTTTCTTTCTTTCGTTCTTTCTTTCATTAAACCGACAAAATAGCCAGACCCAATTTTCAATATATCATTTGAAATTATTAATAGAGTCATTCAATAAACTAGAGAAAGTAAGAGAGATGGATAAATAAAAGAAATAGGATGGATAAACTGATAAACTAATCATCATATTATATATGTTATCAGATCAAGTCTGTCATCTTATTTATATACATCAATATGTTATTATCACATTATGAAAATAGAATAGTACCTACCACCTTCTGTGTTAAATGAAATTAATTTAGACATTAGTAGGTATGTTAGACAAGTATGAAGAACAAGAAGAAGAAGAAGAAGTAGAAGAAGAACAAAAAGAAGAAGAAAAAGAAAAAGAAAAACTGATTCTTTATTATTTTTTTCTTTCTTTTCAACTGAATAGAAATGAACACATGCTGATAGAGAATTAATTAAATGTAACTATGATTAATCTAACTAACCAGTCAGATAGATAGATAAATAAATTAGTGTGTGTGTGTGTGTGTGAAGGTGTGTGTGTGGGGGGGGACAAGGGGAAAGAAAAAGGTAATCATTATCTATCTAACAAATATATATATAAAGTGAATAAGATCAAAGAAAATATTTCTCGCTTTCTTTTTTTTTTCTTCTTCTCAATTTTATTTACCGTTTTATTTCATCATTTGACATGAAACTATGCAAAATGAAATGAAATGAAATAAAGAAAAAGAAAGAATAGTCAATATATGTATATATGTATATATATAATCCATATGATTCTTCTTCTTCTTGTTCTTCTTCTTTGTTTTTTTTTTTAATATTGGAATGTTAATGTAATACTTATTTACACCTGTTATTCTTCGTGGAGGAATATATAGACCGCCCATCATAACTCTCTATCTAATCTTGTCTTAGACAATCTTTTTTAATTCTTTCTAGTTACTATGCATTCTTTTTTATGTTAGCTTTTAATTCTCAGAATATAGTGTATTGTTCAGTCTTCCTTTTTTTTTTTTTATATTTTCATTCATGATTTTATGTTAGAGTTGAACTCATGATACAGTTTATGGATTTTTGTAATGTATGTTCTATCCATTTCCTGAATGTTGGTTTCTGATAGTATACGGTTAACGGATAGATATTAAGTATCATTAAGGGGACAATTGTTTATAAATACTTTTACCTTCTTGATGATGGTTGTAGTAGTTGTCAAAGTTTCAACTGCATACAGTTGTTATGTCCTGACAAGAATAATGAATGATAATTTTGGGATCTATTTGTGGACCAATACTACACGTATATGTTTTATCGTATAATTGTTAAATAACTAAACTATTCATATTCATGTTCCTCTTATTATAAGCTTGAGTTTGATCTATGAACTATTATCATACGTTTTACCATTCTTGAATTATGCCCTGTATATTAGTCAGTGCCTCTCACATTCACAGCCACATTTGACCAAATTTTGTACAAAAGTTATTTTCTATTTTATGCTACGTTGTGGTTTGTTTAATGGGTATATAAACTCAGTATGTTTGAACTATAACGATTCGTATTGCAGAGGCTGAGACTAGCGTTCTGGAATTAACTGGCTGGGCTAGGCAGAAAACAGGGCCAATCAGAACTCTAGGCAGCTCGCACATGTTTTACGCTTCCTTGATCCGATCGATACTCGCTGTCCTCTACTCGGCGGCCCCTCAATATATAACAACAGTAGAATAAATTAGTTTGACGTTTGTATTGAAAATTGTGAGTTTGATATTATTTGACAGTTGTTTTGATTTACATATATTGTCCAACTGTAGAAACATAGACCTTGTTTTTATTTTTTTCAATCCTCGCATTTACATCTTCATCGGCTCCTCCTTATTCATTGATGATGTTGTCCAGACAAGTACATGAAAGTTATCACATCTTCTAGAGTTTTTTTTTTCTTCTTCTTCTTCATCAAGTGTCATTGAGTTGATTTTCTCCATATTATATTTCAGAATCTTGGTTTTTCTTTTATATATGTTGAGGTCTGCTGTTGTTGTAGAGGTTCCAGCCTTTGTTTGTTGTGTATAGGATAGAAAAGCTAGATCATCTGAGAAGTACAAATCTACAAATTGATTTCGATCTGTCCACTGTATTCCATGCTTTCTCTCAAAAGAACACAGCATTATCTAACTATGATACTTATTTGTAATTCATCTGTTCATTGTTCTTTATGAACGACTTTCTTTATTATTTAAGTAATATTGTACATATCTAAGGTATATTTTACATTAGTCAATTGTTCATAATAACTAGAACATACGGCAATATAAAAATGGATATGCTTTTCTTTCGTTCTTTCTTTCTTTCTTTTTTTTTGTTGTTTTTATGCTTAATCTATAAACATGATTTAATTTATGATTGTTTGAATATTTCAATTTTATTTCTTTATTTATTTATTGCGTTTGAATATTCTTCTCGTTTTTTTTTTTTTTTCATTTTTCTTTTTTATCTTTTTCTTTTTTTTTCTTTTGTGATTAAAAAAAGAAAAAGACAATTGATATATGTATTTCTGTTATAGAATAATAAACTAAGCTAAATGAATTAATTATTAGAATATTAGCATAGGATATAAGGGGGGGGATAGTTAAGATACAGTTCGACAATTTACATTTCATAAATGATCTAGCTCTTCTATTCCATACGGCAACAACTAATGCAAGAGAAGACAACTAGTGTAGCAGTAGTAGGTCTCAATATACATAAAGAGAAAAGCAAAATTCATCGATACAACACAATATACATCAATTGAATCATATTTCACAGAGAAGATTTGGAAGATGTAAATGCAATTACATATCTAGTCAGCATCATTGATGAATACGGTGGATCTGATGAAGATATGAAGGTGAACATTAGCAAAGTAAGAGTAGCATATTTACAATGGAAGAATATTTGGAACTTAAAACAATTGTCTGTCAACCAACATCAAAGTTAGAATTTTCAATACAAATGTTAAGACAGTTCTATTGTATGGGATTGAAACTTAGAGAACTACAAAAGCCATTATCCGAAAGATACCAGTGTTGATTAACAGTTATCTATGCAAACAACATCAGATCCGTTGACTAGACACTATCAGAAACAACCTACTGTAGGAGAAAACAAACCGAATTCCAGCGGAGGGGGAAATCAAAAAGAATCATTGGAAGTGGATAGAACACACATTGAGGAAAACACCCAACTGTGTCACATGGCTAGCCCTCATCACTTGGAATCATCAATGTTAAAGGAGAAAAAGAAGACGAAAGAACATATTACGCCAAGAAATGGAGATAGACATGAATGGGATGAATAACAATCGAATAAAAGTAGAATGGGTTGGAGAATGCTAGTCGGCGATCTATGCGCCATTAGGGGGGATAACAGGCATAAGCAAGCAAGTAAGTAAGTAAGTAGTATTTCTAGTAACCACTCACCATGACAACTGATTTTTGATGATGTAGAAATTAATTGAAAGAAATCAAGGAATAACCAAATCAAGATATAGTATGAATTCATGTAATTAATAATTGTTGATTTAAGTAATATTGTAAATGTGGACTATCTGGTTGAGATTCTCATGACAATTACAATCATCAGTATAGGGGTTGTGGAGATTATGAAGTTTTTGATTGAGATCATGAACGAATTGATGATGTTAGACCACCACTAAATACCAGAAAGCACTAGACAGCCCATTCCTTCTTATTGTGGGACTCTTCAGAAGTGTGCATTCACTATCCCTATCGCGGGATTTGAACTCAGGGCCTATCGGTCTATCATATGAACGCTTAACCTCAAGACCATCGAGTTGGCGTTCAACAGTGTTCATGTCTAACTTCAAACAATCTATGAAATTGCGCTATCATCTTCCATTGTACTGAGGAAGATACCTGTCTCTACCCTACACGGATTAGCTTTATTGGTCATGGCTTCTTACTAGAACTCTGAGAATCCCCTCACGATGTTAATCACTAGTGAGCACATGGTAATTATCAGTATAGGGTTATGGAGATTTTTTATTGAGATCATGAACCGACTGGTGTGAAATGGTCGTCCAGTACTTCCATGTTTACAATACTAGTCTAACATCATCAATCGGTTCATGATCTCAATCAATTACAATCATACTTTGTAGATGACTCAAAGTCAATCTAAATGGAGTAAGTTAATTTATGATTAATTTTTATATCCCATCTTCAGTTTCAGGATTTCTCTATAGGTGCCTTTTATTCCGTCCATTTAATTATTATTTCTAATGTCCAATTTCTGACGTTATCATTACGATTGTAGCGAACACGAACATCAATCGGGACGATAGACTGTACTTGACAACTAAATACAGAACTTGTTAATAAAATCTAACAATCGTATATAGTAAATGCCCAATTTGCAAAATCTCCATCAGCTGTCTCAAAATGACTCAGACTTCCTTTGTTCTTGTATTTTCATACAAATTGCATTCTGTTTTCATTGTTTACTGTTTGATCTTGTCTATCTGCTGCCAGACATTCTGTTTACGACTAACACCATATACTACTTATGTCTACATAAGTAACACACACCACACAACTACATTTTCATTCATCCTATTGATTTCATGTTGTCAAACTCATGTAGTTGGATAGCTTAAACTAATGAATGTTGATCTTAGACTTTATAACTCATTAACTAACGGATATCAATGAGTAATTATGTTGTAATAGGTCAATAGGTTAAAATTCAATCAATCAAATTTCTTTGTACTGATAACTTTTGAAGTTCTATTGAAAAGTTATCAATGATTGAATTCATTAACACCAATAGTAATAATAGTTACAAAAGCTGTTGTGTGGGGCCCTTTTATTTTGTCGTCATTTAGATTGGACAATGTTTGTCAACGGGGCTCTCCACTTTAGTGACCCAGGATATGACTCCAAATTCATCGTATGAATGATTGTTATTGAATTGTATATGTCATCTATCCTCTTATGTCTTTATCGACTTAGTCCGCTTCCAGTAAATAACGGAATCAAATAAGTCAAATAACGAGAATGGACTATTAAATACATATATTTTGTATACGAAGCGAATAGAATAGAGCAAAGCGAAGTGAAACGACGAGTAGTGGAGATGGAGGGTAAGCTAACTCCCATTTAACCAAGTGTTAATCAATATTTATAGTTACACAAAAAGAAGTTGCATATATATGATGAGTAATGGGATAAGAAGTGTACATACAGCTACGCGGTCATATAAAAACAGTGAAGATTAATATGCGAATAATTAACAAGGTGAGAATGTGACTCAAGTAGAATGAATAGAATGGGCTATCCGAAAGCTAGAATAAGGTATATGGATTTAACATAATAACAGACACTACAGTCTTATAATTTATGAAGTTGATATACAGCGAAAAATTCCATTCAATTGATCATTGTACTAGTTTTTCAATGCATGTTCTATTCTTACAAAACTCAAGTAGTTGATCACAAACTTTGGCATTATAGTAATTGATAAGTCTTGCAATTTTGAACGCTATGCTCGGTTCCTAAGCTATTCTTCTTGAAACCTCCAAGCTAGAACTATACAGCGACCTGAACACGAGAGAGAAGGTGCAAAGTACTTTACTCCAAGGTTCATTTTAGTACAGAAAACATAGGGTTTTTATAATATTCTAGATGTCCTTGATTTGCTCGAAGATTCTGGAATGCTACTAAACACAGTAGCGGTATAACAATTAACCAATCATAATCTCTACATGTGACGTTTCTCATCCTTGACGTTTTCTGGCTAAACTCCAAATGAACACTGACTGGATGAAATGCTTCTTAATGTTTCCTGAACCTTGCGTGTCTTTTGCCAGGAATTTTCTGGATCATCCCAACAGTAATCATAACAGTAGTCGTATTGAACATTAGACTATTCCAGTGTTCAGTATAACAGAAAATTTGTCAATAAAGTTGCAATTTATAAGTGAATTGAATTGATATGAATCGGTCAGAAATAACTACTAATACGTTTTTGATTGACATCATAACACAATTGATTTTTGACCACTACTAAAAACCTAGAAGCACTGGACAGCCTTCTTGTTCTATGTTGCGACTCCTCAGCAGTACGCATCCACGATCCCCTCTCGAGAGATTCGAACCCAGGATCTGCAGTCTCGCTCGCGAACAATATTGGACGGTTGCACAATTTCATGGATTAATTGAAGTTAGACATTAACACTGTTGGATGCCGAATCAGTGATTTAGAGGTGGGCTAGCATCAACCGGTTCATGATCTCAATCTAAAATTTAATAATCTCCACATCTCGTAAACTGATAATTATCATGTGCTCACTAGTGAGAAGCCGTGACCAATAAAGCTAACCCGTATAGGGTAGAGACAGGTATCTTCCTCAGTACAATGGAAGATCATAGCGCAATTTCATGGATTGTTTGAAGTTAGACATGAACACTGTTGAACGCCAACTCGATGGTCATGAGGTTAAGCGTTCATATGATAGACCGATAGGCCCTGAGTTTAAATCCCGCGAGAGGGATAGTGGATGCACACTTCTGAAGAGTCCCACAATAAGAAGGAAAGTACTGTCTAGTGCTTTCTGGTATTTAGTGATGATCTAACATCATCAATTCGTTCATGATCTCAATCGAAAACTTCATAATCTCCACAACCCCTATACTGATGATTTTGTTTATCCCTAAGTTCAATACAATCTAATTTTCTAATTTGTTTGTTTTTGTTTTACACAAAGAAACATTCATCAATGTGTAACTATAACAAAATACGTTATAAATGATTCGTTCATCTTTTTTTTTTTTTTTTTTTTTGTTTTTTTTTTTTTTTTGTTTTATTAAATTCCAAACCCACATGAAGAAATAGATTGAATTGATTTTGTTTTATTTCTTGATGTATTTACTTACAACAATTACGCAGTGTACATTCTTAATCGAGATGAATATTAATGTTAGCTTGAATGTTATTATTCATTGGTTAGGGTTTTTAGATGAATTTTATAGAAATTAGTTTAATCTTTACATGGTATTTGTCACTGATTGACTTCAGTTTGAGAGTTGGGAATCATTGAAGATCAGGGAGTGTAGTGAACAAGAACACCAATGTGGAACAATCGAATGTAGTTGGCAACAAATTACAGAACTAGTTAATAAAATCTAACAACCATATAGTGAGTGGTCAATTTCCAAAATGTCCATCAATTGTCTTAGAATGATTCAGACTTCCTTTGTTCTTGCATTTTCATGCAAATTGCGTTGTGTTTTCATTCTTTACTGTTCGATCGTCTTGTCTCCCTGCTGCCAGACATTCTATTCATGACTAACATCATATACTACTTATGTTTACATAAATACCACACACCACAGTAGTATCGAAAAGCTATTTCATTCTAGTATGAAGTTTTTTAAAACTGTTGATTATGTGAACTTGACAAGATGTGAACCAAGAAACTTCATGTCTGTTGCTAAGCATATTACATAGTATAATATAAAAAGATTACTTTGAATGTATAACCATAAAAATAATTTTAGGTATTTCTTTCTATAATGTTTAATAATGACTTACGTAACTAGTTCCATTGATAGTCAACATTTGATGCTGATCGTATACATTTTGCTGAACTCAAATAGTTGAATGTACCATCTAATCATTGCTTCATATTTGTAATTCCAATTTATTTTGTCTTTCGTTTGAGTTTATCTTTATATGATGTGTAGGATTCGAAAGCACCACTTCCAACCGATGTTTATGTATCATCACATGAAATACGAGTAACATCACTGAAAATTATTTGTTCATTCAAATTTGCATAAAAAGTCATCTGAAGAAATCGTTTAAAATCATTGTCTTGATATCTGATTTCTGACAACAGATAAATCAAGTGTTAGATGGTGGTTGGAGGTAGTCGACAGGAAATCCTGGACCCGGGTTTCGTGCTACTTGGCACTTGTCGGCAAGGTGTATCTGCATGACATTGGTCACCCAGTGGATCAATCCATTATGATTACATCTCAGACTTACAGGAGGTCGGTCACGGTCCGGATAGCTCAGTGCTAACATCTGTGACTGTGAATCTAGCTGACACGGAATCGAATCCGTCAGGGAGCACCAGTTCCCTCAAAAGATTACAGGTACACCTTGCTGACAAGTGCCAAGTAGCACGAAACCCGGGTCCAGGGTTTCCCGTTTACTACTTCCAACCACCATCTAATCTTACAATAGTGCCCGCAGTGTCGAGTCACCTAGACTGATGGCCACATTGCAACATGGTCGATAGCATTCGATATGCACTAATAATAAGGACTAGACATGCATGACATTGGTCACCACCCAGTGATCAATCACTTGTGATAAATCAAGTGTTTCGATGAGCAAAGAATTGACATGAAATTGAGAATGAAGTACTACAACTCTTTGATAATATAGCTGGTTAATCAAATTCCAAGCAAATAAAAGTATTAATTGGCAAGTGATTTCCTCTTCTCATATACGTGCTTTATGAGTTACTCTCCATTCAATCACAGTTCATAGTATTGGATACAGATCGATACATAGTTATAGACAATCATATAAACTACTGTTTTAAAGGATAATTTTTAGATTCATTGTGCATATGTAGTGACCTACTTTTATCAACACAATGCGATTGGTGTAATGGAACCAATTATTATTATAACCAATTTTACCAGTGATTGTTTTACTGTACTTGTTTGTTTAACTGTACTAAAGACATTCTTCCTTTCGTTGACTGTGACTTTGCACGAATTCGGTTACGCTCAGTAACCCCACTTGTAACCTGGCACGATCTCAGTATTCTTTCGATACCACGAGATCGCCAACAAATACATCTCGACTACAGCCATCGACTGTCTTCTGATATTTGGCCATACGGAGGATCTTATCTGTTAGCTGGCACGTAGTCTTCTTGTATTGGTGATCATAATCAAACGCGACTTGACGCCACACTACACATACTCACAAAATTCAATTATTGATATATATCTCTTGAACAAATGGATATGAAAATGAAGTGCAGCAAATGAATGACTTACAAAAAAAACTATTGAACAGAGAATGTTTAATCTAAGTGATAGTTTCTCAGCAATACATCCAATGTTAATACACATAAATGATTTCATACAAGTGAAACTACTTACTAATAGTAAGTAGTATCACATAAACACATAGAAGTCAGCTGGAAGGAGATGATGTATAAGTGAATTCAGTGTTTAAAAGCATTGGTGTTAAATATTTTTCTTATCAACCAACTTCGTTTGGAAACTACTGAATTCCAGAAAACAAGTGGGCGATTGTTGTGAAGTAGTCTATCGTACACTTTAACCTTGCAACTCTTTCTAACGTCAAGATGTCAACACTTCAACAAATTGAAAAAATATCTTCGTAGTAAAACGGAGAGATTTGCTTGGTTACTAAAATTTTCCCCTTTCACCTGTTCTGTTGCAAAGTTGAGATATTTTTTATTTGATACATTCTGGATAACCAAGATTTTATTACTCACTTTTATGAAGGACAATCTACGATTCAAATAAGAATACAATGAACTACATATGTTTTCAAGCTTGCAAGTGAAACTCTACGACAGCATTTTGATATGCCCAATACACCGTAAACCTGTAGTAATGATTTACAGTCACTTCCAAACTCTTTGAGAAGTAAACCTTGAATGCGAAATATAAAACAAGAAACATGATAGAAGTTATATTTGGAAGGTCACTTCGATATCTCGAACTCAAAACAACTGTCAACCAACACCAAAGTCATAATTTTCAATACAAATATCAAGACAGTTCTACTGTATGGGGTGGAAACCTGGAGAACTACGAATGCCATCATCCAGAAGATACAGGTGTTTATTAACAGCTGTCTACGCAAAATACTTCGGATCTTTTGACCAGACACTATAAGCAACAACCCACCGTTGGAGAGAACAAACCAGATCCCAGGAGAGGAAGAAAACAGGAAGAAACGCTGGAAGTGGATAGGGCACACATTGAGGAAGACACCCAACTGTGTCACAAGGCAAACCCTCATCACTTGGAATCATCAATGTGAAAGGAGAAAAAGAAGACGAAAGAACATATTACGCCAAGAAATGGAGATAGACATGAGAAGAATGAACAACAATTAGACAGAACTAGAATAAGTTGGAGAATGCTGATCGATTGAGAGTAACAGGTTTAAGTAAGTAGGTAAGTAAGCAAGGAAGGAATGAAGAAATGAATGAATGAAATAAGGTCACTTTGATCCATAGAAACTTCAGAGATGATGTTGAATCTGTCAAGAAACATCTGGTAATAGTCCAACCAAATATAGTACGTTTGGCAGTTTACTTTCTTCAAGAGAACGTCAATCAGCTAAAAGTAGTTTTAGAATATATTTTCATGCTTGTAAGAAAGTTTTTGAGGACAATACAGCTGAATCCCATCGGGCTTACCAAATAAACTACTAAATCTTTAAAGATTAAGTAGTAGGTGCAATCCTACATCGACTGATTCACACTCACTTTCACAGTAATATTCTCTTTCACTTTATCATCAAAGTAGAAATCATATCCCACACGTCCCGTTCACTAACTATTCTCATTTCATTATTACTTGTCACCTTTGACACTGTAAAGTAACTTCCATCCAAGAAATGAAATTTTTGTAAGCAATGATGGATAGTGGGATGCTAATAGTAGAATGCAGTTTGACGTGCGTTTCGTCCTATTTGGGACTCGTCAGCTAGATGTACCTGCATCACAGGATTGATGTTCACTCTGAGAAGATACAAGCCAAACAATACCAGTGTCTGAAATGTTTGATAAATTCATTAGTGACATAATCTGTGAATTTACAATCATATAACAAAAAATATGCTAATTCTAATAAGTTTAGAATTTCGAAAATACACAATCAAGCTCTCATATTCATAGTACACACATACATTCATAGTAGTGTTGAACTATTACGATAGGTTTCAACACAACATAGAAACATTTACCTATACAGTAATTGTATTACACTATGTGTAGAATTACTGTCAATCTCAGAGTATATCATTTAATGCATGGCATGAATATTAGAAAGCTATAGTTCATCCAATAACATTGATTTCCTATAGAAGTATTCATTTACTTAAACATAGAAATATTGGTACAAGGAGGTACCAAATAGATATGCGTGTGTGGGTTGGGATACTATCCGATTGCCCAAATCGAAGCAGGTGATTTTCTTAGCGGATCACACCCGGAGACTTCGATCTGAAGGTCTGCTACACAAGGCAGTGAAGCAACGTAAGCAGATGCAGTTCAATGATAGCCGGTGACCAACAATATGTTCATACGCCATTTGTTACTTCAGGATACTGGGGCCCATGTACACCAGTTTTTTAAAATCAGGGTTTCTCAACCCCCCCCCCCTATATAGATCCTCAATATTCACCAACCCTGTTAAAGTGCCGGACATTCGCTTTTCGTCCTCTCAATTTTTTAAACAACAGTAATGCCGCGAGAAGGCAGTGAGTAGGAATTCTCTGACAGTGACTGTATGCACGTGATCATGTGAGAGCATTTGGAGAAGAATAACTAACTGTCTCTACTCTCGGCCGTACCAGGACATTCGGGGGTCCTATAAAAGTTGTCATAATAGAGAGGATAGATAAGTAAAGTATTTCACCATGTGACACTGTTTCATGTTCCATAAGTTAAGTTGTGTACGAAATGTTTAATTAATTTGAATAATGATAGGAGTCTATGTCATAAAGTTTTGACATAAATTCAATTCATTTACATATTAGTCTAATTTTGGTGTTATTCCAATATCATTATACTTTGATTCAGTTTATGATTATGGTGTGTGCTACTGATGTTGATCGATATAAGTAGTGTGTACCATTCATCAGTCAAAAGTGAAATGTCTGGAGGCAGAAGGTTAAGAAGATCGAAGAATGGAGAAAGAACAATCAAGTCTGAGACAGTTGATTGATATTTTGCAAATGAAGTATTTACTGTATGGTTCTCAGATTTTACGAATATGCTCTGTTATGTTTGTATTCAAATACAATCTGTTGACCCCAATTGTGTTCTCGCTTACTTAACCTCTACTGTGCATGTTAATTTATTCAATTACCCTGAATGATATCGACATAATTAAGTGAGAAGGGGTTCTATAGATATTATAGTAATTTTAATAGTTAAGATCATGAGTCAATTGAAACTAGGCCATCATGAAAAACCTGGAAGTGCTGGACGGTTGTTTCGTCTTATTGTGGGACTTCTCAGCAGTGCGCATTCACGACCTCGCCTCGCGGGATTCGAACACAGGACCTATCAGTCTCGCACACGAACGCTTAACCATTAAACCACTGAGCCGGCCGGCATCCAACGGTGTTCATGTCTAACTTCAATTAATCCACGAAATTGAGCAAAACATCCACCATTATCTTCAGTGATTTACTATCTCACAACAGACCCGATTGAATTCGACTGGTCTTTACTTCTCCTTAGAACTCCGGGAAATATCTATTGAAACCAGTCACTACTTACTTACTTACTTACTTAATTACGCCTGTTACTCCTCGTGAAGGAGCATAGGCCGCTCACCAGCATTCTCCATCCAACCCTGTCCCAACCAATCCTTTCAAGCTCTTTCCAGTTCTTATTCATCTTTTTCATATCTGCTTCTATTTCCCGACGTAATGTGTTCTATGGCCTTCCTCTTTTCCGCTTCCCTTCAGGATTTCAAGTTAGCGCTTGTCTCGTAATGCAGTTTGATGATTTCCTCAATGTATGTCCTATCCATTTCCATCGTCTTTTCCTAATTTCCTCTTCCGCTGGAAGCTGGTTGGTTCTCTCCCACAAAAGGCTGTTGCTGATGGTATCCGGCCAATGGATGTTGAGTATCATGCGTAGACAGCTATTGATAAATACTTGTACCTTCTTGATGGTGGTTGTTTTAGTTCTCCAAGTTTCAGCTCCGTACAGTAGAACTGTCTTGACGTTCGTATTGAAGATTCTGACTTTGATATTGGTTGAAAGTTGTTTTGAGTTCCATATGTTCTTCAGTTGAAGGAATGCCGCTCTAGCTTTGCCAATCCTCGCCTTGACGTCTGCATCTGTACCTCCTTGTTTATCGACGATGCTTCCCAGGTATGTGAAGGATTCCACGTCTTCCAGAGTTTCGCCATCAAGAGTGAGTGGATTGCTGTTCTCCGCGTTGTGTTTGAAGACCTTCGTTTTCCCTTTGTGTATGTTGAGGTCTACTGATGCAGAGACTGCTGCTATGCTGGCTGTCTTTATCTGCATTTGTTCGTGTCTATGTGATAGGAGGGCTAGGTCATCTGCGAAGTCCAAGTCGTCTAATTGGTTCTGAGCTGTCCATTGTATTCTGTGTCTTCCTTTGGATGTCGAGGTCTTCATAATCCAGTCGACCACCAGAAGAAACAGGAAGGGAGAGAGTAGACAGCCTTGTCTTACTCCGGTCCTTACTTGGAATGCCTCTGTCAGCTGTCCTCCATGCACTACTTTGCACTGTAGTCCATCGTATGAGTTCCGGATAATGTTGACAATCTTCTCAGGAACTCCGTAGTGTCGAAGAAGTTTCCATAACGTCCTCCTATCTACACTGTCAAATGCCTTCTCATAATCAATGAAGTTGATGTACAGTGACAAGTTCCACTCAATTGATTGTTCGACGATGATCCGTAGTGTCGCAATCTGGTCTGTGCACGACTGGTCCTTACGGAATCCAGCTTGTTGATCTCGAAGTTGAGCGTCAACTGCGTCTTTCATCCTGTTCAGTAACACTCTGTTGAAGACTTTACCCGGTATTGACAGTAGTGTAATGCCTCTGTAGTTTTCACATTTTCTCAGATCTCCTTTCTTTGGAATCTTGATGAGGTGTCCTTCTTTCCAATCCATCGGCACTTGTTCCTCCTCCCAAATCTTCTTGAATAGAAGATGAAGCATGCTTGTAGTTACTTCGATGTCTGACTTTAACGCTTCAGCTGGTATATTGTCAGGTCCTGCTGCTTTCCCGCTCTTGATTTGTCTGACGGCCATTCTGATTTCTTCTGTCGTTGGTGGATTGACATTTATAGGAAGATCTGTGTGTGCTGCTTCGATGTCCGGTGGATTCATTGGAGCCGGCCTGCTCAGGAGTTCCTCGAAGTACTCTGCCCATCTGTTGCGCTGTTGTTGAATCTCAGTAATTGGTCTTCCTTCTTTGTCTTTGACTGGTCTCTCTGGTTTACTGTATTTCCCTGCAAGCTTCTTCCTCGTATCGTAAAGCTGTCTCATATTTCCTTCTCTTGCAGCTTTTTCCGCCGTCGTTGCTAGTTCTTCCACGTATTTTTGCTTATCAGCTCTAATGCTCTTCTTCACTTTCTTGTTTGCTTCTATGTACTCTGCTTGTGCTTGGACTTTCTCTGCTCTTGTTCGACTGTTGTTAATTGCTGTCTTCTTGTTCTTTCTTTCTTTGATCCTGTCCAATGTTTCTGTAGAGATCCATTCCTTGTGATGACGCTTCTTGGGGCCCAGAACCTCTTGACACGTTGAAGTTAATGTTTCTTTGATACCTTTCCAGCTATCCTCCATAGTAGTTTCTTCTTCCTTCAGTAGATCCTGTAAGGCTTGGAACCTGTTGTTGAGAGCTACCTTGAATTCATTGAGTTTGTCAGTATCTCGAAGGAAGGCTGTATTGAACCTTTGTGATGCTGTTTGTCCAGTTGTCCAGTTCTTCTTTAGCTTCAGTTTCAATTTGGCCACAACTAGGTGATGATCTGAAGCTATGTCCGCTCCTCTCCTGGTTTTCACATCTTCCATTGTCCTTCGGAACTTTTTATTGATGCAAATGTGATCTATCTGGTTCTCTGTGGAGTGGTCCGGTGAGATCCATGTAGCTTTGTGTATACGTTTGTGTGGAAATGTTGTACCGCCTATGACCAATATATTGAATGCACACAGATTTGCAAATCTTTCCCCGTTTTCGTTTCTCTCTCCCAGTCCATGCAGTCCCATGATGTCTTCATATCCGGTGTTGTCCATTCCGACTTTGGCGTTTAGATCTCCCATCAGAATGGTGAGGTCCTTTCTTGGGCACTTCTCTATGATTGATTGCAGCCTCTCATAGAATTGATCCTTAACGTCGTCGTTGCTATCATTGGTGGGTGCATAACATTGGATAATGTTCATTGTGATACCCTCCTTCTTTGTTTTGAATAATGCTTTGATGATTCTGGATCCGTGAGATTCCCATCCTACAAGTGCATTTCGTGCTACTTTGGATAGCATTAGAGCAACTCCCTGAGTGTGTGGAGCATTTTCCTCTTCGTGACCGGAGTATAGCAGCATCTCTCCCGTATTTAGCCTTTGTTGTCCAGCTTGGGTCCAATGGGTTTCACTGATTCCCAGTACTGCCAAGTTGTATCTCCTCATTTCCGTTGCTATTTGACTGGTCTTCCCGGTCTCCCACATTGTCCGGACGTTCCATGTACCTATAAAAATTGTTGCTCTGGTTGTTAGAAGGGGCATCGGCCTCGTGGCTTCCGAAGGAACTCGGCTTTCACCATGAAGCGTCATATTACCTCTAACTCCCAGGGCAGAGTTTAAATGGTTTGAGTTATTTTTTCTGGTTAGCGTTTTTTTAGCGAGTTAGGTTTCTACGGGATGGGGACGCTAACCCCATGCCCAACCCTCCTCCTTTGCCCGGGCTTGGGACCGGCAGTAACTCTGGAAGAGCTATAGGCGGAGTTAAACCAGTCACTAGTGTAGGATGAAATAGCCGTCCAATGCTTTCAAGTTTTCCATGGTGGTCTAGCTTCAATTGATGCATAATTTCAACTATTAAAATATAATTATGTATTTATATTGGTGCATATCACATATTTTTTTAAAATGTGATCTTATCAGTTAAAATCCAGGATTAGATTTGCGGTTTTGCATTCGTGTTCTTGTTGTTGTTGTTGTTATTCTTCTTCTTCTTCAGAAAACCAAGTTTTGCATAATATCACCATAGTAACCAATGTTTTATGAAGGTGATATTTTGAAAACTAAAAAAACAACGACCTGATTATGGTCTATGGATTGATAATTTAAACGTAGAATAATTAAATTCACTTGGTATTGTTTGTTTGAATTTTCCCATTAAGGTTTATGATTGCCATTGATCAGTTTGTTATTGGCATATGGGGATACTGTGAGTTTTGCTAGTAGATAGAGGTGGAATTTAATTGGACACGCGTTTCGTTTTATGTGGGACTCGTCAGCTGAATATGCCTGCATCTCAGAGTTGATGTTCACTCTGGGACTCGAACTTAGTACCATTCACTTCAAACGCTAACACGTTATCCACTTAGCTATTCAGTTGACGAGCCCCAAATAGAACGAAACGCGCGCCAAACTGGATTCCACTTCTAGCCACCACCTGTCTTTGCTTATATAACATCAAATTTTTTATATAAGTCTCTTGGTGTATAAAATCTTGATTTTAGACGTATATTTGACATAAACTGAATACTATAATAATATCATCCACTTATTCAATAGCTTAATGAAAGACCGGAAAAACGGGTGTACATTATATTCCGAAAAATTATTGTTGATTTTTTTTATATTAAAAGATAACGATTAACGACTTGAAAGACTGAAAGGTCTAATGTAAACAGTTTATGTAGTTAGTTTTTGGTTTAAGAAAGTATAATTACAGGTACAGCTATGAAGTAGTCGTTTCACTGATAAGTTTGTGGAATTTTAGAATTAGCCAGTCTGTATTATTAAACCACTACATCCTTCCTAATACGGATACAGTTGATAAGTTCGTAGCAAACGTTGTTTGCTCCACTTTTGGAAAAACTACTCATACAACACACTGATTACGAAACTGATTACAGCTTGAAACATCGTGGATACGAATCGCTGCGAATTCGTGTCTTGAGGCGAAATAACCATTCAGTTCTTTCTGGTTTACAAAGCTTGTCAGGTTCGAAATTTCAATGAAATTCAGTAACCTCCAGAACCTTATATTAAAAAGTTATATAATTGATTGAGAGATATTTCTAAACATGCAGTGAATTATTAAGATTCATGTACAAACGAATGAGAAGTTTGATGATTATGTTAGCGACCAGAATAAGCGGTTTGTAAAATTAAAAGAGATAAGCAGGTAAATCAAAGTAATGCCAAACCATCCACAATATCAATGGCGAACCTCCAGTCTCATATGAGACCTTCAGCTCAACATAGCAATATAGCTTATACAGCATACCCCATATATGTAGGGTAGTAAACGAAATAGCCCAGCCTGAAGCGTTAGGGCTTGACGAACGCTTAAAACCGATTTTCTACTGTCGGAATACTATTACAAGACCACCGAGATCATTTTCATCGCATTTGCGAGATTTTCATTTCTCCGACTTTTTAGGCCGAGTTAGGGTTAGTATCCCTATATAACATGGTGTAAATCGTCAAGTACAAATCTCAATGCACGCGTACATATTATACATAATTCAATAGCATTCAATTAGATAAGTGACACAAAGTATGTCCCATTTAAAAATATTAATCTGTTCAAAAGTTGTGAAGGAAAATGTGATCTGAAAACATCCTATAGAAAGTTCGCCCATCAAAATCCTATAGAAATGCTCGAGATAGCGGATTTCCTCAACACACTTCTCACCATAAATTTTGATAGGCTCAACCGATTTTGCTCATTCATTTTGTGTGGGATTTCTCCGGCAAATATCTGTTTGACAAGTTTGGTTCTTAAGCATCCACCTGTTACCAGATGCATACAACGCGCGTAGATGTAGTTCCATGACCCCAGGTAATACACGGGGTACCACGATAGTCAGACCGAAAATCAAGTGGGCAGAACACAGCAGCATTTTGCAATGAAGTGCATCGTATGAATTCCGGATGACGTTGGCGATTTTCTGAGATACACCATAGTGTCGAGGAAAGTCCCGTAACGTTCTCTTATACATACTGTCAAACGCCTTCTCATGGTCGATGAAGTTGATGCATAGTAAGTAATTTCATTCAATTGACCGTTCAATGATTATCCATGATGCCACGATTTGGTCTGTGCACGATAGATCTTTACGAAATACTGCTTGTTGGTCTCGAAGTTTTGCGTCTATTTAACCTTTCGCCATGTTCAGTAACACTCTGTGGAAAACCTCACCTTGTGTTGGTATCAGTGTGATGCCTTTGTAGCTGAGTTCTTACATTTGCTCAGATCTCCTTCCCTTGGTGTCTTGATGAGTCGGTCGGTGACACCTGTTCTTCTCCTCAGATCTTCCTGAATAGAATAAGGACCATGTTTGCAGCTGCTCCTAAGTCTAATACTTGTTCTTGAGAGCTATATCTAATTCGCTGTTTCATAATTCGTTCTCTCTCAAATTTTTCGACTGTCATTGATAGGTCTTCCATGTATTTCTGGCTGTTCCCTTGAGTGCTCCTCTTCACTTGCTTGTTTGTTTCTGTGCATTCAGCTTGTGATTTAACTTTCTCTGTTCTTGTTCTGCTGTTGTTAATTGCCGTCTTCTTGTTCTTCCTTGAATTTTGTTCAGATTTTGATGGAAATCCATTTCTTATGATGATGCTTCTTTGATCCCTTTCCTTTCTCCTTTCTTGAGTAGTACTTGCAAGGCTTGGAACCTGTTGTTAAGAGCTATCTTGAGTTCGTTGAAGTTTTCAGTGTCTCAAAGAAAGGCTGTATTAAACCTTTATAATAACATTTATTCAGTTCTCCAGTGTTACTTTAGCTTCAGTTTCTTTTTGGCGACCACCAAGTGGTGATCTAAAGCTCTGTCGGCTCCTCTCCTCCCACTATTGACATTCTTAAGTTTATAATGATGCAAATATGATCTATATGGTCCTCCGTAGTGTGATCCAGTGTGATCCATGTAGCTTTGTGTATGCGTTCATCTATGAAAATTGTGCTGCCCATAATCATTTTGTTGAACACAAATAAATTTGCAAATCTGTCACCATTCTCATTCCTTTCTCCCAGTCCGTGTTGTCCCATGACATATTTATACCAGGTGTTGTCCATTCCGACTTTGGAGCTTAGGTCAGGTCCTTTTTTGAACCTTTCGTTACGATTGATTGCAGCCTCTCATAAAACTGATCTTTATCGTCCTTTTTAAGGTTGTTTTATACGAGGTTTCTATCATTGATGGGTGCATAACATTAGATGTCATTCATTGTGATTCCCTCGTCCTTTGTTTGAAAGATGCTTTGATGTCCCTGCATCTATCAAAATCCCATCCTATATTGCTCTATGAGCTTCTTTAGTCAGCATCAGATCAACTGCCTGTGTGTGTGGAGCGTTTTTTCTTCGTAACTAAAGTACAGAAGCATCTCTTCCGAATCTATCTTTTTCTGTCCAGATTGGACCCAATGGATTTTACTGATCCCGAGAACCACCATGTTGTATCTTCCCGTTTCCGTAGCTATTCAATTGACTTTCCCGGTCCCCCACATTTTCTAAACATTCCATGTACCTATATTAATTGTTGCTCTGGTTGTTAGAAAAAGCATCGTTCTCACCGCTTCCGTAGTCTCGTCTTTCACCATGAGGCTTCATAATCCTTCTGTAAAAAGATCATTCAACTTTCAAGACAAAGTTTAAATGGTTGAATTTGTTAATTCCGGTTGGCGTTTCTCAGCAGGCTTTTTTCTACGGGTTGGGGTTGCCGATCCCATGCCCAACCCTTCTTCTTTGTGTGAGCTTGGGACTGTCAGTAACACTAGAAAAGCTACAGGCGAAGTTTAAGAACAGTATATTTCAGGATAAATGTTTGCCAAAGCAGGCAGAAAAGTGCAGGAATATGATAGTTACAAATAAAGCAATGGGTAATAAAATAAAACAATTGTAATTCGAAATAATGCAAATGAAAGTAGAAGGCTGATGAAAAAATAGACTAGAAGGAACCCACATCTACTTGGTTCTGATAATATTTTGAACTATCTTAAACGGTTTCTGGATTAGAGGCTCCATAGGTGCAAGACCATTAGTAGTAAGCACGACAGTTTGAAGCTCCCTTGATAACTGTTTAAGATAGTAGTGAGCGTCACTTGCTACTAACTATAGTTTAGTGGTGTCGGTAGGTCTAGTGAGTTATCTATCTACTTCAGGTAAAAATTAAGGAGGGACATAAAATCTACGGATAAATACCTAATGCTACTGCAAACAAGAAGAGCAACGGAGACTAAACCTAGCCTGATATGACTTAAATATGTAGGGGTAGTAGGGTGAAAAATGTGTTCAAGCGTACCGGATGAGTGAAGGTAAGGGCTCCATCAACAAGTCTAATGGACGTATGTAATTCATGTACGATGAATATTTAGGAGGGAGAACTGTTCCATAACAATGTATACTTGATGAGGAAGAAGTCTTTACCTGTTTTAAACCTTTATTTTTAAACTTAGTTGATACATTATCTCTAAGGTTGTATATATGTGGGCCATGGTTTCCTTGATAATGTTCCCTGGTAAATGACGGAAGTATTATTGAAGACGCAGGACGAAGTCATACGTTTCACATATATTTTTCCGGTGATTGCCATATGAGTATTATAAAAGAGGGGAAGAAGGAGAAGGGCACGAAGCAGAACAGTCAGTGATCGTTTCTAGTGAAGCTTGGTCATTTGGGATGGACTGATCAAGGTATCACTACTTGGACTTTTTTTCTTCTTCTAGCTTCTTGGAGTTGTCTAGAATTCTATCTAACCCACGAATAAGGTAGCATATGGTGTCTTTTTGACGTAATCCAACTGGCAGTCTATTTTGAATGACAGAAAACGTGTGTAGGAAGAATCTTGATCGTGCTTAAGATCTACAATGCTGTATTTAGATTAACCTGGTGTGATTTCTCAGTAAATAGTTAGACGAATAGATGAAGCCTAACATTGGATTTGAAAAATGTCATAATTTTTATACGATTTTGAAGTAAAATTTGGATTAAGACAGGCTCTTCTTTACCAAAGGAATTCTAGCATCAATTTACCAGATCCTGAAAAGTGACTCTGATCGTAACTCAGTCCCAAAGTCTTCTTTGCGATGCATCTCTGTATTCTTTAGAATTTCAGCTTGTCATTGATACGAAGGCTAATTATAAACGGACAATATTCAACCACTGAGCAGATACAGACTTTATATAGATTCATTTTAGGCTAACCTTCATACAGCCCATAAGTCTACGTCTCTTTGAGCTGATTGACGTTGTTCGTTACGAAAAATCTAGGTCACTCGAGTATCTTAAGTCTGAGACTAAGACACTTTCATACTCGGATTTTGGCATACTATCCACTTCAAAATATTGTCCCAGGTTGTTGTTACTCCAGCTACATTTGTTATTCTCAAGTTGAAGTCGATATTTTCTATACTATACTACCAACTGGTTTAGTTCCTGCTATGTAAAATTAGCAGTGTTATATGTCTTATTTTCACTGTATGAGTAGACTACCTTTAGATCAATCGCGAACAGGAAAGTCTTTCCTAGGTCGAAGCAGCTACAAGGACTGCTGATATACATTACAAATAAAAGAGGCCCTAGGACACTTCCCTGTATAACCCCACCTGTTACTCTCCTAGATGCTGATACCTTTGAGTTTACCTTGATGATTTGGTATGGATGATCAAAGAACCACACAGGCCAGCTAAATAAAAGGGTCTTAGGTTCCAAGAGAATACCGTTTACCGTACAATCTACGATCGTACACAATCTACACGATTGTATAGTCTTGAGTACGAAATGGAATATCTTTTGATTCACGCATGTGTCAATTCAGAAGAGATGTTAAGCAATATATTTTAGAGAGCGTCAAGCTCTTCTTTACTATCGTTTCAATCACGTAATACTTCAACAATTTCTTAGGTTTTATACACTGAGTGCGGGAGTAAAAAGTCTTTAGAAGCGTAGAGCTGTGAAGATTTTCTGACGCTTGCACGACATTTACATGGGAGTGAGAAAGACTTATTGTTATAAATCTCGTCGTATTTGCAGGGGCTGTTGCATTTAAGCACGACAATGTAGTCCCATTGAGGATAACCATCGCGTCCGATAATGAGTTGTTATTAAAATAGCCATCCCAGTCAAAGCAATTGAGAAGTTTCATCGACAATTCACATTCTGCAAACTTAGAGCGTCGTGTTGTTGCTCGGTGCGAATTTTTCTTACGCATTGTATTTGGTGTGTGGATTGGCAAGAAGCAATAAACTATCTCATGATTTTTGTAGAGAACACTCTCTTAGTAAGTCTTATTATAGGTGTAATGCTGAGACAGAATAGCAAGTCCAAGATGTTGTTACCGCGCGTGTGTTGTGTGACATATTGTTACGTACGTAGCTCATATAATTTTCATCCATATTTATGATATCGGTAGAAACGATGCAGTGTGAAGTCATCTATATTTAGTTTTACATCTAACATTACAGACAGGCACCACGTTTACGTTATTAGAATAGTTTCCGATTTTGTAATTAAGTCAGTCATTTCAAGTTCTGCCATTTTATTATTTAAAGAGTGACCAATAATTAGCATAATGATCCACTGTTCAGTCTTTACATATCTGACTAGATATGTTTTGGTCACCTAGTTCGGATGGCAGTCCATCAAGGCTCATGAAACAGCTAGATGAGAATTTACTTGTTTCGTTTGATGGTGACAGAACTAGATTACGGTGAACTTCATTAAAACTGTAGATACAGTTACGTTCCGTGAACGTCTTATCGCGCTCGGTGATGTGTTATTATCAGATTTAGTTGATATGGGAAGCTGAATTTTCTCCAGGTCTGTGGAAGTGATAGGTAGTGTTGTCCTTGTCATAGGCAAGTGAAAATTACCTACGATACCTCCTATAAGTGATGGTGGTCATGCTTCAGTGGATAGCCAAACGGAATAGAGGCATAATTATTAACAGGGTAATATCAGCTGTGTTGGGAGCGTAAAGGTATTTCGTAAGTGCAGTTGGTTCGTTCTCAAGACATCCACTCATTTTTAATTGAAATCGAACCAAGTGACTGTTATTTGGATTCCGTAGGCAGGGAAACGTAGTGTTCATATGTAAACAAAGTTTGCCATCGAGAAGTGTTATGTGACCAAGATTGTATCTTTTACAGCTATTATTTCAACATTATGTTGGCCATCTTTTGGGGCTGACACATATATAATCGCATAGATTGTCTAGGGACGAAGAGTTAATCCCATCTAGATTTTCCGAACTTCGTTTTCACCTACGGCCTTCTTTTATTGACCTTTCTACCATTGGAGTGATAACTATCCACTAGATGCCGATTATTAGCTACTCCCTTGGAGGGTTGGTATCAGTTCCTATTTTGTTGTCACTTAAATCTTAATCTTGAGAAAAAGGTTCAGGAGCTGTGAGGGTTTATCATTCAGGGGTAAGGAAAGACTCGCCACCAACTCTGGTCCACACGTCGAACACTTGAGTGTGTCAGCATCCTTAATAAGACAAGATTCAGTCGCTTGGATGTAACACTTTAGATGCGGTCTCACATAGGTGGATTATAAAACCCGAAACATATCCTCATCTAAATATCTGAACGCTCGGTGGGGCAACCAGAACACTCGAAACCTTTGGAGGTTGCTACGTTGCCATTATTTACTGTTACTCCTAAATCTTTGTTCATGCAGGCAAGGAAGCCATGTACCATTTATAGTATGCTGGTAACTATTGCCGTGTCTCATGTGCATTAGTGCACTGCTTGTAGGATTTATTTTTAAGCCCCAACTTTGTGACCATTTAACTGATTCGTCTAGTTCGGCCTGGAGGTCAAGACGATTAGCTTCACCATCTATTGTTCTTCAGACTTTGATATCATCTGCAAACTACAGTGTCGATGACCTAAGCAGTCTCGGTAATTAACTTACGTAAAGGAGAAAAAATACGCAACCTAAGGTGGTCCTTGGAAGTACAGAACTCCTAATCGGCTTTCATTCAGACAGTATCCAATTCAATTTTGCCTTCTATCTTCGACCACAGAGGAAGTTCCTTACCTACTATTGTATAGCACCCTTCATGCCAAGGCTCGAGAACTTCTTCATAAGCTCTAAGTGACAAACTCTATCAAACGTTTCGGTAAAATCTATGATTATCATATTGACAGACAAACTATAATCGTGTGTTACTGTTCAAACAGCTCTTGCTCTTAGCAAGGTAATTAGGAGTGAATGGTTATTCCCCTGTTGTGAGGGCGTTAACGGACAGTATGATTATACTTCACTCAATACCTTTGCCCGAATTATTTTTTCATGTAACTTAAATACTGTGCTGGATAGACTGACAGATCCGTATTTATACACTGTCAGTCTCCCTTGCTATTTAAATATAAGGCCAACAATAGCAATTTTTCAATCTCTAGGGGATTGAATTTGGGATGGGGACATTTTGGACGTCATTGTGAGTGGTCCTGATATGGTGTCAGCAAAGGATGACAGCAATAGCGGATGCAACCCATCAGAACCCGGTGACTTAGTAGGTTCTTGGATAGCAAAAAAACTAAAGGAAAGCCTTCTCAGTCTTATGTACTGGTACCACAGCTGGGATCTTATTGGTATAGTTATGAGATGTGTTGCTATCAATATTTGTTGAGTGGACCTCTCCGAAATAGTTTGATGAAGTATCAGCTTTAGTCAGATCTAATTCAATTAATATGTCTAAATTTTTGTGCGACAATAGTAGAGGTTCTCTGTTACTGCTTTGCCCTTTGTTTAATAAGCGAAAATGGTCGTTTTGGGCAAGTACGGCTATCGTATGTTTACTGCGTTTCTCGAGTAATGAAGCATCTAGCTATACTATTTTTGAGTATGCCGCGGAATTTCTAGGATCCGCAATGGAGTGATTAATGATCTTTTGTTAAGAACAAGTCTCAGAAGTGTTTTCTATGCTTCGAAAGCTTTCACATTTCCCTGTCGATTCATGGATGAGAATGTGATAGCTTACGTGTTCATTACAGGATGAACGATAACGTTAATGACTCAGATGAAGCTTTAAGTTTTTCTATCCGTCTCTAGTCTACACATCTACGTGTTCGACCAGTCTGTTGAGATATCATAGCCTTTAATTGTCTGAATGTTATTCCGTGAACCTTTGGAGGGAGATACGCAACCACGAGGACATACAGGCACTTCAGGAGGATCTCACTCGACTTCAAAGTTGAGCAGACGATAACGGACTTCCCTTAAACACTTCAAAGTGTAAAGTAGTCCATCTGCGAGACGTCGCAGATTACAGTTGCAACTTAGGAAAATCCTCTCTAGTAGTATCCCGAGTCGAAAAAGATTTAGGAGTTCTGGTGCCCTAAGACTTAAAGTCTTACGCCAACTGTGACAGAAATGTCTTTCGATCAAACCTGGCACTGGTAACATTGAAGCGTATTTTCGGTCAGCTTGACAGGAGAACTTTCCACATAATCTTCAATAGTTTCATTCGTCTCCATTTAGAGTACGGAAACATAGTATTCCCTCCTACACTCCAAAAGGATAAGAACACCCTGGAGCGTATCCAACGGCGAGCCACGAAATCAGTTCGTGGACTCAAATTTAAACCTTACGATGAGCGCCTCCAACCACTCGACCTTTACCCATTAGAGTATAGGCATCTTAGAGGTGACCTTCTAATGGCTTACAGTATCCTTAACACACCTGGACATCCTCTTAAACACCTACTTAGGCCTAGTTCTAACACTAACCTAAAGGGTAACACCTAGAAATTAGAGTTACAACATAGTAGAACGGACTGCAGACACAACTTCTACTCCTTAAGAGTTGTCAAATGCTGGAATTCGCTGCCAGCTGAGCTAGTCCAAGCAACTTCCCAAGGAGTTCTTTAAGAGGCGACTTGATCTATTCTTAAGGACTAAGGATAGTATCTTACTATGATTTACCAATTCATTTTTTTTCTTTTTTATCGTTAATATACCTAGGTTCTTGCCTGGAGGTATTGGTGATCCCCTGCTACTAGACACGGAAGCCTGTTAAGCGAAAGCTTCTTCTATTCCGTCCACAACCATTTGAACCATTTTTGACAGATGTTGGGACGGTGTGGACCAGATACATACTGTATATTCCAGTTCTGTGTAGCTCTTTCTGACAATCTAAACCACTTGAACTCGTTAAAATTTATTAGTCCTAATGTAAGTGCATTAGTCTAAAGCAAAGTCTTGGTAACCTACTTCATATTTCTGTTTTAATTTCGTAAAGATCATGTGTAGTGAGCAAGCAGGAAAACAAATGTGAACACTACTTGACCTTGAGGATTTATTCTTTCGTCCTAATAACGATGTTTTATTTTAATATATTTGATACATTATCTCGCGTAGCTTGCGATAAGGAATTTATTTAATAATGCGTTTCCCATAGTTTGCATTACTTCGTTGTCGTTGTAAATGTACATCAACTAGAATACGTATTCTAGCATTTGTTCCGTAAATCATTTCAGATGAGATAAATTGCACAGTTTCTGCATTGGCGTTATTTGCATGCAATTCTTCGACTAGCTGAATATTTTTTCCCATGCTTTGATGGTTTCAAGCCAAGATAATCAGTTAGGCTTTTCGAGTTGTCTATAATAACCATCGTATCGATTATTTCTTTTGATGCTTAGTTTATACATGCTTTGGCTGACGTTTCGATGTTTGTCCTTGCAAGATACCTTACCCGTACAAACGGTTAATAAATGGTATCTTATTAAGTATACTAAAGGGTGTAGTCTATAACTTTTTGGTATAACATCTGGACTATCAGTACTAAATAAAAAGAGTGAGGTTTACTAGTTTCAGTATATTTCAGTTATTGTTGTTGGGTTGAGTCACTTTTATGTTCACGAATACATACTGTTCTTGGTCAATAATTTTTATGATTGTTATCATTATGAAGAGGTGTGATATACTGAGCCGTCTTATGTTTCTATTAGATTCTAGTAAATGAAAGCACGCAGCTTAAGTCTGTTACGCTGTGCAATTTTTTCTACATTATTCAAACAGTAAAGTTATATCGTGAAATGAAGTAGATCAATTTAAATGCATATTCTAAGCTTAAAAATGTTTCCTTATTTTAGAAATTCGAGGCATGGCAATTACACAGGATGTTCATAAAGTTGACTGGAAATTGGGTCGTTCAGATGACAACTCAGATTTTAGCTCGCATACATTGGCCAAGTAAATGCTTGGAATTTAATTTAATTACGCTTTATATGATTTTTATTATTGTGGTTACTGAGCTAATTAGAGTAATTCCCTATTTAATGTCATTGTTTATGTGTTTCACACAGACTCGTTGTATAATTTTAGGTGTATACTTGATTCTAACAGGAAATTTGCAGATTAAACCATCTTCTGTACCCAAAAATTCTATCAAAAACAATGAATTTCAATTTAATGTTACTATAAGAGCTAGTCATAATCAACGCATCAGTATTATAGAGTGAAAAAAGATAGGGCTAATAGTTGCACTACTGACTGTAAAATTGGGATCTCCTAGGTCCTACCGGTGTTCCAATAGTATATCACCAGTTTATCTACTTTTTACATTCTCGGTAAAGTTTGTCACTTTGTCTAGAATGGCAGTTAAGCATTGCTTTGGTCCTGTTAGTTTTATCTAGAGCTTGCCTTCTAAAATGCTTATTTTCGCGTTCAACTTATATTTTTTCCATTCAGCTTAGTACTATCTTTTACCTACTAATCGACAAGCTTTCTATATCTCATTCTCCCATATTCAATTAAATCTGATACACCTTAATAATTTTCTTAGAGGAATTGTACGTGTGGCTTTCATATTTTTCAATGGAGTAATTCTTACTTAATGTTGAGGCTTCATTAATTCTAACGAGATATTTCTTACTTATAACTTAATAGTTGAATAACTGTCCCATTAAACACGCTTTATATTTGACGGATAGTGATAATTTTGAGGTGCCTTGCCCAAACGAGAGTTTTAAATAAGAATTTCCGTCGATCAAAACCTCGATAGTGTTAAAGTTGTTTTTGTTCAGTGTTAAATTGGAAACGCTATCATGATTACATGAAGTTTATGTTGATTTGACCATGTTCCTTTTTTACTGAATTCCACCGTAGATATCCTCCTTTAAACGATGCTTTTTTCATCTAAATGTCCAGGAATTATCCTCTTCTCACTAATCTACATGAGGCACTAAGATTACATATTCCTTTTTGATGAAAACTCTGACAGTGCAGGTCTTCTGAATGTCTTTAGTAACAATGCGATCTTGTTTAAGAAGCTTTTCTATCCCTCTGAATATAAAATTTGGCTTCGGGACTAGCTTGCGTCATCATCTGTTTTGATCGTAATGAATTCAGTTGAGCTTGTCGACCACTTAACTGTGTAGTCATATTAGCTCTGATGAGTTGGTGGATGATACGGATTATTAAAAGTCGACTGCCTTTTGCTAACTAGCGTTACTTGTGTCGTTGGCGAGATATCTGGCTATCAAACGCAGTCTTCTAAAGTAGAGGGCATATGTAGGTCACTCGTCTTCAAAGCATTGTTCGCGTATTCTGATATTACCAAGTTAACATATTTCAGGTTAGACACAAAATATTGAATATCAATCCATGCAATTATTAGCTATTCGACTGAGCTATGTCGGTATATTCAGAAAACGTGATTGAAGTTCACAAGATTACTATTAAGATTGATGGTTGGACACGTCAGATGACATGGCTGTGAATCGACGCGTTAGCACGGATCTGTTACCAATGTCCAGTATTCCTCACTATCATTTCTGTTTCGCTAACTCGATTTATTTTTTAATTTTATCTCAGTGTTACTATAGTTTTACAACTCTGGTCAAGACACATTGATGTCAGGATGTACGCTGATTTTTGCCTAACTGACATATATTTATTTTGAGATAATTTTTTTACCTCCGCGTAAGCTTATTCCGAGAATTGAAAGATTTACGTTTGTGCGTTACATTAATTACGTAACCATATAAATTTTTAATTTTGTGGACCAGAAAATATCATATAAAATGGAATGCTCTTTTATTGGGAAGTTTGTTGGGTGATCAGGTCATTTTGGAACTTTGCAAAAAAATGCACGTGGTTCCAACTGTTCATCTTTATGGTACTTATTAGAATGACGAACATGGCATATTTTACTGATATTCACCAAATATCTTTACAGAGTAATTGTAGGTAACCTCGGATTCAACTAGGTATTCTTATTTCACAACAGTTTACTTTTATAACAGTACGAAAAATTGTGATACTATTTATTTGTCACTACATTCAGAACAATAGTGGAATTCAACTTAGTTGGTTGAAGACCTGTAGTGTTAACTCACTCATAGTGACTCAGTTGCATTCATTCTCTATCTTACTCGAAATCCTTAATGTATCATCATTCCTAACTTTCCATCCTCCAACTGCATTTCGTCCTTCTAAACTGTATTTCTAACCTTCGAATTTTAATTTCTTTTGGTGCTATTTTCTATACCATGCCTTTAGTTTGCTTGAACTCTTTTCACCGTGATGACATGAAATACAACAACTTGGATTGATGCATACATGAGCTGTGTTTTACGTTGATAATGACCGACTGATGACACTAAATTTTCAAGGCTGATTAACCATTTCGGTTATCGACGTTGTAGACTATGAACTACCATCGGAATAACTATTCTGGCCGATAACTCATCAATATATCGGAAATAGTTCGGGGAAAATAAGGCGTATTTGACCCATCTACTGCTAATAAACAAGATGTGGCAGATGAGCTGAATCTATAAATTAGTCACGTGAGCACTTAATCTTCATTCATCCCTTCTTAGGTTAAAGTACATCACATAACACGCAAAAGTAGTTATTAGTGTTTATACAGAAGGTATCTGTATATAGCTATTCATTGCAAACTGGTTTTACATTCAATATAGTTACATATTTTTATTTAAACTATACAGTAACCAGTATTGCTCTCTGTAATTCTCTGTTTTAAGATTTAGTTTTGTGAATATAGTGATTTATTAAAAAAAAACAGTATTTAATAATATAGAATTATTGGGATATGAAAAGTTAACGCAACTTTGTTTTTCAAAACTGATATGGAACAACAACAATTGTACAAATTCCAACTCTGCATCTATACAAAAGGGCTTTAAGAGGCTAAAAATAAATTAAGACTTATTTATTTACAGTAATTAATTTGTCCATGTATGTGATATATGAAATTAACTTTGATTTCTATTATAGAAACTTTGGACTTATGGTAATAGTGTTTCGTAATAAGAATCTAGTTCTAATAGGTATCTAGGGGATATTGTGAACAGTAAATTTGCAACGATTTCGCCAGTAAAGCTCATTATTTTTTCGATCTACAGAACAGTGTTGTTACAACCAACTTTTTTGAACAGTAATTGTCTCGTTTAACTGCCAAAAACGTACATGAATCAAATATATAGTTCGTTTTATTTATTTATTTATTTTAACACATGGATATTGGTATAAGGAGGCACCAAATACATATGCGCCACACACATTTCAGTTTATATGTGTGAGGGCTGTGATACTGTCCGGGTACCCAGACCGGAGCAGGTGGTTTTCTTAGGAAGCCACACCCCGAGCCTTCGACCTGAACGTCTGACCCACAAGGCAGTGGAGCATCGTAAGGAGATGCAGTCCCATGGTAACCGGTGACCAACGATTGGTTCATAAGCCAGCCCATGTGCACCATTGGTTTGGGATCCGGTTAAAGCGCCAGACATTCGCTTTTCGTCCTCTCAATTTCGTAAACAACAGTAACGCCACGAGAAAAAAGTGAGTAGGACTTCCCTGGTGGAGGCTATATACGCGTGGCCATATGAGAGCATTTGGAGAGGGAGGGCGGACTCTCCCCACTCTCAGCCGTACCAGGGCATTCGGGGGCTCGTAATCTGTCTTAGTTTTCGTGATTTTATATGACACAATGATATAAGTGTATACTTGAGCTTAGATAATACACATTTTTCACTTGACGTTATTAACTAAAGCAAAAAAGATATAATTCATGAAAATTTAGGATAGAATTATAACACTTAGTCATCGTAGCAGTTCTATAGCCTTTCAGGATAAGTTGCGTAATATGACGATAAAAGATTGTATAACTCATAAATCATGTTCATATTTGTGTTTTTGGCTTTAAGTCACTCAGTTGATTTGAAGTCTAGAATTACAATCAGCTTCACAAATCAAAGTGTTAAGCGGCTTCGAATCTGTGATCTAGTAGTTGAATTTTGAATTCTGCGACCATTGTTTGCTACCATCTCACACTTACTTACTTTACGCCTGTTACTCTCAATGGAGCATAGGCCGCCGACCAGCATTCTCCAACTCACTCTGTCCTGGGCCTTCCTTTCTAGTTCTATCCAATTTTTGTTCATTCTTCTCATGTCTGTCTTCATTTCTCTGCGTAATGTGTTGTTTGATCTTGAGGATTCCAACTGAGGGCTTGCCTTGTGACGCAATTCTGTACTTTCCTCAATATGTGTCCCATTCATTTCCAATGCTTCTTCCTGATTTCTTCCTCTTCTGAGATCTGGTTTGTTTTCTCCTACAATAGGTTGTTGCTGACACAATCCAGTATTATTTTATTGTTGTTCATAATATTATCATATTTGATATGATATGATTGTAAATAATTGATTTTATTCGGAATTTCATTGGTTAAGTAATATTATGTTATTTTATTGTGCAACATGGGAAATAAGTGAATGAACAAGGAAGCTTTACAAAATGGTCAGAAATAGATATATTGATTATTAGGGGATCTATTGATTATTAGTCTAAGAAACACAAAAGTAATCCAAGATATATATAAAGAATAGTGACTAATATCAATAACTTAGCATATATGAAACATGTTATTCCAAATCAATGATTATAATAGAGTTGCTTTATTCTATATTAATCCAATATTATAACAAGCGTTGGAATATATCATCATTATAAATATGTATTATCTTATAAAGATTAAGGTGTAAAGAGTCTCTGATACTATAACTTTTCTATTTCTTCTTCCTATGATTGTTACTAACTTATAGAATATATGTTTACTTGCTTCAACTCATTTAAAGTATATCTATAACAATAGATTAAAAGACTATAGTCGATTCGTTCTCACATTTTATTTAGATATATTTACTTTCAATTATGTGATAGGTTTTACATAGTTCACTATAGTTTAATCTCTTGTAAAAGTTCACACTCACTATGTTGCACAATATTAAACTTTAAATCTTTATGTTCTGTTTTATTCAGTAACTAAGTGAAAATCTAATGATACACATTTTCTAACTTACAGCTTCTAATTAGATTTTTTGAAGTTTTAGTGAGTAACCGTAATCTATGAAAGGAAAAGAATACTCACTGGTGATATATAATAATATCTGCATTACATTTTGAAATGACTGAATCTGAAAAAAAATGTGTGTACGATTGAAATCTGAATGATTGACTAAATGTATTCGTTTTCATAAAAAAAGTCTCAGTTTTTGAGGTGGTGAAGAAGATTTTTAGCTCAGATAGATGATTTTGATGGAGTTTTGCTCTCTGAGCTGGATGGTTTGGTTGTGCAGCTTTCATCGTTCTTCTGAACGACATCATCAGTACAAACTTCAGATAGAAGACTTCCAGCTCAGAGGACGAAATTCCATCAAAAAGTCTCAGTTTTCTGGGTTTTATTTTCTGTTCATTCGTAGGTGTTGATTGTTGTAAGGTTTCAAATCTGTACGAAACAATGCTCTAGTGTTGCCTTATGTTGAATGGCTTTTCGGTTGATTGCTTAGCGTGATGAGAATTATCATTGAATATATATATATATATATATATATATATATATAATTTTTGTGGTTTTAAACATTCCTATTATAGGCCCTCATCAAATTCTAAGGTTCGATTTTCTTCACCTGAAGACTTTGTGCGTAAATCAGGCGGTGTTAGAATAATTGAGAAGGTAAATGCATTACGTTATTTTTTAAATATTTACATTGAGTGTTTGTTTTATTAAAAAACCGAAGAGTCTATAAATTGAACAATTAATAATTCGCTCCTAAAATCTCTTTTATGTATGTATGAGCTTGTCTGGAATTAGTTTATAGATACATATAAACATATCATAACTTTTTGGTGTACGGTAAAGATTTATTAGCTTAGGTAATACTATTTACAGTGCTGTGTTCTTTGAGGTAATTAGTTTAACTGCCGAGCTTTCATTGTCGTTGTTGATTACATTGTCAGTGCCTACTCACACATGAAGTAGGCCCTGATGATGTCACCCGGAACGGCTATGAAAGCTCTGTAATTTTGCCATCTAGCTCAGCTAACATAAAATCATCAAAAGTTATGGAAAGCTTCTGCTTTTATATGACAGTAAATCTATTTATCGGTTATTTTTTATATATGTTTATTTCATTTTCTAAAGATCCTGATCGCAAACAATGGTATAGCAGCAGTGAAATGTATGCGTTCTTTACGAAAATGGTCATATGCTACATTCGGCAGTTCCGATGTTTTACGTTTCGTATGCATGGCAACACCAGAAGATATACAAGCTAATGCTGAATATATCAAAATGGCGAATAAAATGGTTCTGGTACCAGGTGGTTCCAATGTAAATAATTACGCTAATGTTGAACTAATTCTACAAACTGCTGTAACTAATGAAGTCGATGTAAGTTTAACTTTGTTGATTTCATGATCAACTTGTATTGATATATTGTCAATGTACATATTCTTTTGACAGTAACTATTTGCAAGTATAATATATTATGGCTCAAATGCATACATTATTTATCTTATTCTAGATTTTTGGTTCCAGTCATCTTACATAAGTACCTCTTCATTTTGTCTTGTCATATATTCGTAATTTTTAGTCACTCCGATTGTCCTTTTTCTTACGCTTATCTAAACTTACTTGCTACTTTTTTAAAAATTTTATCTCGTTTTATTGATTTAGTCTGGGAACGTGAGCTAATACACATTTATGCCATGCTCTATGTTGTTTATAACTGACTGACGTGGGCTGTACTATTTATATATGAAAAACGTTTTGGCAGATTGGTAGGAACGTTTGCTTATTTTCATCATCTCAGCGAGTACTAATTATCAATAGCATAAACGTTTACTTGTTTTGTATCTTGTTACTTTATTGATGGGGTAAATCAGGTTAAAGTATCCTTAAGTTAGAACAACATACTGATGTAAGTCATCTACTGCATCATCTCAATATTGAGTTTGGTGTACAAGATCAAGTATACGTCATTTCTTTACGTTCAATTTCATTTTCTGTCCGTAAGTGATCGTATACTTGAGATGAAAATGTTCAGTAGATGTCTGATTATTTATTTTCCTTTATGAGTTTATTCAGATGTCTGATTACCAGTTTTACTACTTACGTTTGTGATCTTATTGTCACCATCATACGGAGTTCCTACGATGGGCTATACTGCAAAGTCGTTCATGGAGGGCAGCTCACAGATTCATTATAAGTGAAGACCGGTGTCAGACAAGACTATTTACTTTCACTGTTTCTATTTCTTCTGGTGGTTAACTGGATTATACAGACTTTCACATGTCAGGAGAAGCATAGAATACAATGAACAGCTTGAATAAAGCTAAACAATTTTGAATTCTCAGACAACCTGACTCTTCTATCCCATACATAGCAGCAAATGCAGGAAAAGACAGTCAATGTAACAATAGCCTTTGTATCAGTAGGCCTCAACATACACAAAGGAAAAAACAGCATCCTGAAATGCAACACAGAGAACACCAACCCAATCACATGCAATGGAAAAGAGCTGGAAGATGTGGGATCTTTCACGTACCTGGGAAGCATCACCAATCAACAATGAAGGTCTGATGCAGACGTAAATGCGTGGATTGGCAAAGCAACGGCCGTATTCTCGCAGTTGAAGAACGTATACAACCCAAAACAATTGTCAACCAATATCAAAGGGAGAATCTTCAATATTAACGTCAAGATAGTTCTACTGTACGGATCTGAGAATTAGGGAACTACCGCAACCATCAAGAAAGAGGTACAAGTATTTATAAACAATTATCTACGCAAGATACTCAATGTTCGTCGGCGGGATACCATCAGCAACAGCCTACTATAGGTGAGAACAAACCAGCTTCCACTTGAAGGGGAAATTAGGAAAGGATACTGAAGGTGGGTAAGATACTCTTTTCGGAAATCATCAAACTGCATCACGAGGCTAACTCTATCTTGGAATCCTGAAGGCTTAAGGAAAACAGGCAGACTAAAGAACACTTGCCCATAGTAATTAGGATCATTCATGAAAATAATGGTAAGCACTTAGCAATAACTGGAAAAGAGAGCCCAGAACAAAATTGACTGGAGAATGTTGGTCGTCAGCCTATACTTGACGATTAGTAAAAGGAGTAAGTAACGTTTACAATCTTCTGAAATAACACCTTGTAAGTAATGTCGGTATGTTGTTTGATACTAGACAAACCGTTATATTATCAAAAATACCTTATTCAATAGCTTAAATTCATTGTTGGTTCTTACTCTATATCCTTTCAAAGTGAGGATGACTTACTAACTGTTTAATTAGATTAAATAAACAAGATAGTTCTACTGTATAAACATTTCTAATGATTAAAGCAATTCCTCCGTACATTCTCAAGGACAATGAAGTGTCTTAATAAACACAATATTTTCATATATGTGACTCGGAATTAAGATAAATAATAACATTTGTGTTCGTTTGATGGGTGTTTAGTATTAAAGCACTACTAAGTAAAAACGCTAATAGATTCACCTTTTTATTTAGTTGCTTCTATATATGTATTAATGAGTTGTTTATAGACAACGCAAATATGTTTCAGTTCAAGTTGTCGTACTTCATATTTCCTCTGCAAGAAAGTAAACTAAAAAGAATATAGATGATTAAAGGAAATTATCTAAGTATGAAAGATACATTTCAAAGAAAACAGAAATAAGTAGTATTAATTAATAGCAAACTGGTAATTTTATAGTAGATAACAATGATCATTTATTTGAGACTATTTCTCCACATTTTTTTTAAAAACAATGGTATTAGTTTAAATCAGTCAGTCAGTAACAACGTAGAACTTCGTCCGTAAGTACATCCGTTCAAATTACTATATCACATTAGCACAGAGATATAGTTGTCGATTCAAATCCCGTAGTGGTAGAGGTAGTGAAAATATAAGTAGTAATAGGGAACATTAGGGTTTGATGATGTTATTCAAAGAATATAACCCAGTGAAATAAAATTGGATAGAGAAAAATAAGAATATGAAGAATTTAGATTATTAGAATTTGGAAGAACACAAAGAGTGGATGTACCTACGCCACTGCAAACGATTTTGAGCCACGTCATTCAAGGTCTCTAACCATCGGTTGCTATCATCTCGTGGATCCCAACCAGGTAGTCTACACCTACCAACATGTTTCAGTCCACTTGTCAGTTAATTCATGGGTTTGTGCCATGTTTTGGTCTGGCCGCCCCTAGCTTTCTTTCAACCTACTCCAACAGCATAAAAAATCTCAGGTTGGAGCATTCGATGGTTGGGCATACGTAACACATGTCCCAGTCATCTCAACTGATGAAGTTTCACTACTTCATCAATTGATTTGCCATCCTTACCTAGTACCCTATTCCTAACAACTGCGCTACTTATCTGGTGGTCCCAGGTTATACGAGCAATGTTTCGAAGACACCTATGACCGAATACTAGAAACCTACGATTATTCTCTACTCTTACCGGCCATATTTCACAGCCATAAAGTAGGACAGAACGAACTGCTGTGCAGTAAACCCGTTCTTTGGTTGATAGACGTATATCTAGCCTACGCCATAAATGAAGCAAGTTGTCAAAAGTTAGTCGACCCTTCTGTATCCGTGCTGAGATTTCGTCACACACTGGACCATAAGAGCTGGTGAGACTCCCAAGATAAGTGAAGCGCTCAACTACCTCACTCCCTATCATTAGTTGAGGGGTTGCATCGACACCTAAACTAATCATAGGGAGTGAAGTTTAAATATTTTTCATTATATTTCATATTGTTCACTTATTTTTATGGTTGATTACTGACCTATATATTTTAATCGAATATAAATGACATACATACCTATTAAGGTAAGCAATGTGTATTCAGTTGAATAACTTCTGAAGTTCTATTCATGACTGTAGACATACTATTTACACAACTGAAAGGACCAATATATATTCACTCTTTACTAAAGGATAACAGATATTTATCATTGTGTACTATGTCTATCCGATGAATTAACAAAATAACACATACTTCATTTCTTTTACTTATGCTGAAGTTTTCTCTATCCGTTTTTCTCCATTATAATCTAAGTCGTTACATCCAAGTTCGGTAATATTTTGTTGTAATATTAAAATCTGTATTACTAATCGTCAACGTCAACTAGAATTAAGTCATCTTGATCATCAATTGTTGAATAAACATCATATAGTATAATTATTGAACGTTGATATTTTATAAGAAGTTATTGGCTTGTCACCTTAGATGAAACAATTATCATTAGCATGGTTTGATTTGATAATTTCAACTGAATTTAGCGTTATAGTAAAATAATAATACTTTTCTAAGTAAAAGTATAATATACTGATGATGTTTAGTTATAAAACAATTAACAATACGAAGTAATAAAGAAATAGTAAACAAGTCAGGTTAGTGTTGTGAGTTAAGGTTAGGATTATCATCCTGAAGAGTTTTCTCCATCAATTGAAATCAATTATCCTGAGAAAAGGTTAAGGTTAGGTATTGGGAATCAAAGTGAAGTTTTAATTTTGGTTTACAAGTTAATGGTTTTCAACACAAACTAATGTAAACTATAATGTCATTTCTTGACACCTTCTTGTTTATAATAAATCTGAAGAACTTAGAGTTGAGATTTAGAGTGAAATTAAGAAAGGGAAAACGTTACCTAACTTTACTAAACACTCTTGATTACTCTTACGATGGTACGAACTTACCAATGGTGCACACGGGCTGGCTCCAGTATCCTGAAGGAACAAATGGCGTATGAACCAATCGTTGGTCACCGGCTACCATGGGACTGCATCTCCTTACAATGCTCCACTGCCTTGTGGATCATACTTTTGAGTCGAAGGCTCCGGGTGTGCCCCCCCCATCTACTTCGGTTTGGGCACCCGAGCAGTATCACAGCCCTCACACATATCCAATGAGATATATGTGGCGCATATATATTTGGTGCCTCCTTATACCGATATCTATGTGTTAAAATAAATAAATAAATAAACTTGGTTACTCAGTCAATGATATGAAATACTTAAACTCACAATCTACTTTGGAGTATGTGTGTTGTGTAATTTAGCTTATGAATCATCTAAAATTCACTTTTTGGTTACATAATAGATATTTTTGATTGATTTCAATCATTGTCAATGTTCACTTGGTTAACACTGAACTTAAAAGCTCGTTCAAAATACATGTGGCGTTATCTTAATTTTGATTGGTTAACTCAATGTATTAACATCTTGAATACATTTATTACTCTTTTGTTTGTTGAATAATTCTATACTGAAGTTTTTCATTTATTACTGTTAATGATTCAATTTAAATCAATCATTAGTTTTGGTTTACAGAGTTCCCATCTGTGGTATGTCAACTCGAACTGATGTACGTACGTATAAAGTTCTACGTTGTTGCTGACTGACTGACTGACTGACTGGGTTCCTATCTGTCTGCTATGTGAGACTTGATTTTATCTCTTTCTTTGTCTGTATGAAATTGAGGAAAGGTAAACAATATATTTTTCATTGAAATAGTTCTCTACAATAAAGTTATACTTCATCTATCTAATTGTTACATAAATTGAACTGTAAAGATTGTTAGTTATAGACATGAATTAATGAATAATCGGATAATCTTAGACCATTCTGACCTTGATTATCAGTTTTTATTTAACTGATAATCAATGAATTTTCGCATAATTTTACGTAATACACAAACTGGCGTCCTACAAACGTTAATTTACAATATATAGGTTAATGTGATCATTACGTTGGGTAACTCTTATAGATTTAGCCTTTTATGATTTGCAAAGTGGGTCTGCGACGAAGTGAGGGAAGTTTAAAGTTGCTTTGGTTAATAGTAATGAAGATAGGTATACGTATACTGTGGAAAATAAGGAGGATTTTTATGTGTATAAGATTAATGCCATGCTCAATGAAATGTTTATGGGTTTAGTTCGGACATTTATTGGACAAAGTATTAATTTACAAATTACATTATTAACATGGCTTAATTTATTTGGACAACTAAGCAGGATATTGTTTAATCTGTGACTATTATATATAATCTATGATGGATGGGTTTCTGCAAAGTCCACATTTGATGTAATCAGCAAACTTTCTTCACAAGTACACTGTTGAACGATTTATATTGGTAACTATAGGAATTAGTTGAAACAAGACAAGAAGTGACTACATCAAAACAATATATTAGGCGGTAAAGTCACTGACTGTTAGTCTGACCTTTGTCAAAACCGATAGACTCTCTGACTGTATTCTTCAAGATAATTTTAATTTATGGTTAAAGGTTTTAAGTGATGTCGATACAAATGTGTTGCATCGTTGCAAATGCATTTATTATTATTTATTCCCTTCTTAATCTTGAATTCTTGTATCTTTCTGTGCTGTTGATTTGTTCTTTTCGCAGTTATTTTATGTTATTTTTTTGTAATTATAGTGGTTTTGTAGAGATTATTTTCCGTATATTGAGTGATATTTATCATTTGGGGTACCATTCAATCTAACAAGCACTCAGCTGCTGTTCCGTTCTCGTATGAGACTCTTCGGCATTGCGCATCCATGACCTCTGAGGAGATAGGGTTCTGGACCTACAGCTTTCAATGTTTATTCGTCGGAGCCACTGGATTAATGTCCAGTGGTACACATTTTCAGGTCCAATCAGTTTATTCTTAAACTTTTTTTGTGTATTGTTTTGTGATAAAGCGAAATTGGACGACTAGGGTCAATGCACCTTTTTTCTTAGATCCTATTTTTGTCATGACTAGTTGATTAATCTGTAAGATGATTTTTGTTAATCAGATATGATCTTTTTATCTTAAAATTTCATACTTGAGTTACTTTTTTTTTCAGGCTGTATGGGCTGGTTGGGGTCATGCTTCGGAAAATCCTCAGTTACCTGATGTGCTCAGTAAACATAATATTGCATTTCTTGGTAAGCTCTTTAATGATTAATTATATCACTACTCCTCTGTGGTTACGCAAACAAGCTAATTATCCTTAAGTAATACTCTAAAGGCTACTTCAACGAAATACATATATATTCCCTGTAAGTTCATCTAGTTAGGTTGGGTCTCACGTCTTTTAAACAATAGTTTAAATATGAATATACAAATCGCCGGACGATAAATTCATAGTTTTATTTATATTTGTTGAGCTTAGATTTTTAACGACTAATAAGTTCAGTAAAAAATCAATATATACTTTGATATTACCAGATTATCTGAACTAGATGGTGATTATCTGTTCCGGATGCGTTCATCGTCGTCTTGGACAACACAATCAGCACATAATTCAATTAGAAGCAAATTTTGTAATTATTTCACAAACGCTAAATCATCTCGTTCTCATAACCTCGTTTGTGAATAATTGATAGGTTGATTAATAGGTTTTACTATCTTCATATTCCTTCGCATCATTGTTGATTGTTTTCTTTCAGTTGACCTCTTCTCATGTGATTGATTGATCTTTATAGTATGAATCAATTAGTTAAAACTCTCTGTCAACATGGATTTCTTGATTGCAGATTAGTTTACTTTTAGAAATTCTCTGGGATTTTTATAAACTCTTCAGTTCAGAAGTTTTGCATTTTTTAAAACCAAATTCCTGTCTTTGGTCGTCTGGATGGAGCTAGGAGAGATAATATTGTCCAAAATGACGATAAAAGCTACTCATTTGAATCACCTGACTAGAAAAGCTTTGCATCGCTGAAATCGTTCATTTGAGCTGTGGATATTTTCTAGCATTTCAAAAATTGATTGCGTTAAACAGCTGATAATCATGCATCTTACAACAGAATTGCCATGAAAGTTTGCAATTGTATAAAATAATAAATTATTCATTGGTGCATTATTTGCTGAAAACGGTGCTTAACATTACTTACGCCTGTTACTCCCAATGGAACATAGGCCGCCGACCAGTATTCTCCAACCCACTCTGTTCTGGGCTTTCCTTCCCAGTTCTTTTCAATTTTTGTTCATTTTTCTCATGTCTGTCTGCATTTCTCAACGTAATGTGTTCTTTGGTCTTCCTCTTCTTCTTTGGCCTTGGGGATCTCATCTGGGGGCTTACCTTGTGACGCAGTTGGGTGCTTTCTTCGATGTGTGTGTTATCCACTTGCAGTGCTTCTTCCTGATTTCTTCCTCCTCTGGGATCTGGTTTGTTCTCTCGCATAGTAGTGTCTGGCCAACGAATCCGAAGTATTTTGCACAGACAGCCGTTAATAAACACTTGTATCTTCTGGATGATGGCTTTCGTAGTTCTCCAGGGTTCCACCCTATACAGTAGAACCATCTTGACATTTGTATTTGGAATTCTTGACCTTGGTGTTGGTTGACAGACAGTTCCAGATGTTATTCATTTGTAAATATGTTACTCTTGCTTTTCCGATCGGCGCCTTCACATCTGCATCAGATTTACCATGTTCATCAATGATGCTGCTCAGATATGTAAATGTTTTTACATCTTCCAAATCCTCTCCGTCAAGTGTGATTCGATTGGTGCAATGTTTAACATTATTTATACAATAATACACGGGTATTTTTGATCAATGTAGATTGTTTGATTATTGACAAAATAATAATTTTGAAATTACCAATTCTCTACAAAAACCCCTTCTAGTAACTATTAAAGAGTTTCATTGTGTTTATCCATATATATTTTTGTATAATTTTTAATTATTTTCTTTAGGCCCATCTCATCAGGCTATGTGGACACTTGGTGACAAGGTTGCTTCTACAATACTTGCTCAAAGTGCTAATGTACCTACTCTTCCTTGGAGTGGTTCTGGTGAGAGTAGAATTTGAATAACCTTTGATATTTTAAGTGTTTCTCATAATGATTTATATATTTAGTTAACTAAACGTCTTGTCATATAACGGAGTAATGAATTTTAACAATTTAATCTGTTTTATGTGCTACTTAGATACTGGAAAAACACGATCCTGATGATCCCTTACACTCGATATTGACTTATTCATATAATCGACATAAGTGTGACCAATTATGGCATGGTACTTTGGTAGCAAAAGAACCTAGAGTACAAAAATGTTTTAATTTCATAAAGGCTTATTTTATATCGGTCTTAGCTTCATGGTTTGTTGAGTCGAAAACAATAGATATGCAAATACAGACAATTAGTATTTTTATTTATGTATTTGTTAGAGTTTTCTAACAAAAGTCCTATTACCATACTATTGAGCACTAAATAATTCAATAACGAGAGTAATTCAGTTATAATTAACTTAGAACCTAGCACAAATGTATTTTCTCTTTAGTTGCCACTACACATCATAGCAAAATGAATAATATTACTAAACAATATCACTGCAAAACATATATAGAAGATTTAAACTCACTAACATGAAAATTACTGTGTTGCTATGACTTCATGTTATGATTTTTTAAACGATGTGGAGTAAATCTGTTAACAAGAAAATGCATCATTTTAGTGTATTCGGGAAAGTTTGTAAACTCATTTATCGGATTAACAGTTATTTATCTAAATAAACAGCATAGTAAGGATTTCGTGAGCCTCATTTTAGGGTTATTTTCTCAGTTCTCTATCACCGAAGGAATAGAACGAGCTAAAAGCAAATGGTAATCCAAACACGTGTTCGCCAAGAGACCTAATTGTCAGCCCTTGAAATGATCGTGGATATACACATCTGACAAGTCCTATACTAGCTCGAAACAGTTTTCCAATCTTCATTGCCCTTTCAATGGTTATTTAGTTAAAGTTGTTTCGTAACGCAAACTCTAAGTTGAATAGTCCCCACAAACTTCCTGATACTAAGATATTCACTTTTGCTAGGTTTTTATCAATACACTTCCTCTGAATTTTTCAGTTTATCAAAAATTAGTATAACCAATTTAAATACAAATCCTTGTTTGCCTAAATGTCTTGTTGTGAGGATTGGTCAGTTTTTCAGTAGTAGAGGTCATGAGTCAGTTGAAGCTAGACCATCATGGAAAACCTGAACGACTGCTTCGTCCTACTGTGGGACTCCTCAACAGTGCGCATCCACAACATATGCTCACTAGTGACTGGCTTCAAAAGATATTTCCTGGAGTTCTAGTGAGAAGCAGTGACCAATGGAGTTCAACCGGGTCTGTTGTGAAATATTAACTCATTGAAGACAATGATGGACGTGTCGCTCGATTTCGTGGATTAGTTCAAGTTAGACATTAACACCTATGGATACAGGCCGACTCAGTGGTCTGGAGGTTAAGTGCTCACGCGCGAGTCTGATAGGTTCTGGGTTCGAATCCTGCGAGGCGAGATCGTGGATGCGCACTGCTGAGGAGTTCCACAATAGGACGAAACGTCAATCGAGTGTTTCCAGGTTTTCCATTACAGTCTAGCTTCAATTGACCCATGACCTTATCTATTAAAATTACTATAATATTCACAAAAATCCCTTCTGATAATAAAATTCATTTCAGTTTATCACATGAAGTAATTTATGATATTTTGTAGATCTAACTATATCACTTGATCGATCTGTCAATGGTCACTGTTCTAATAACGAACCAGAAACAGTTGATAATTTAACAGTGAATATGGTGAAATCTACTGGCCTACCACAGAGATCATCATCTGTATATTCTCGTCTAATATCTGAAGATTTATATCGTTCTGGTTGTGTGACAGATGTTTCTAGTTGTTTAAAATGTGCTGATAAAATAGGCTATCCAGTAATGATTAAAGCTTCTGCTGGTGGCGGGGGTAAAGGAATTAGAAAAGCATTAACTAGTGCAGATATTGAACGTGTTTTTCCTCAAGTTAGTGAATAGTTTTTCTGTAGTTGTTATGCTTAATTACAGGAATGATTTATATAGTATAATAAAAAAAATTTAATAATTTTCTTGATTATACAACTCAGTAAGCATATATAAATTTGTGTATTAAGCTCTTACCTACACTTACTCTCGATGGATAAAAAGTCATGCGACCTCCTGGAAGTAGTTTAGTTGAATACGTAGGCCATTGATTCAAAATTATATTCAGTCGAAATGAAAAAAAACATAATTATATTACTGTTAAAATAGGACATAAATAGGAGACAGTAACAACTTTGTTGACAGTGTTATGGTTGTCAGGCAAATTCTGAAAACTTAAATTGTCATTTGTTATAAATTCAGATTCCGTTAGTTTTTTTTTTACACACCTTAAAGTTAGTTACATCAGAATCTCTTCAAGTTGATATTATGCTATTTTTTTTTTATAAGAATCATATATATTCAGTCAAGGGAATTTCACAAGTTATTGTTACTATGTAATCCGATATCGAGATAAAGTACAAGATATATTGAATGCTTATAACGTTTTGTCGAAAAACATCTTGAAGCATTCGTCTATTGACTTAATTATGCTTGTGATACATTGATCCAATAAAACCGGTCAATTAATAGGTGAGAGATGCTGACGGGATCATGCCTTCGGTTAACATTTAATCTAACTTACTAATGATATAGACATGCTCTATTAATTAAAAATCTAACTCAATTCTTTGCAGAAATCAGATATACATTTATATCTGATTCAAGTCAGCCAGTACAGACTTCTAATTTACTTTCGACTTTCTCATTATAGTAACATGTTGTGCTCATATATATATATATATATATATATATATATATATATATATATATATATAATCATCAGATTCGGACGATCTCTCGAACACAATAGTTTGCAATGTGAAGTAATGCATTGTAGTAAAATATGTACTTTAGTTCAGTCAGTCATAAACCATACGAGTGCTTACATTATCCTAATTACATTGATTCGTAAATGATTTCATACATCCATAAGTAGATTGAATCCAAATCGCTTCATATCTAGATAGTTTTTTTACAATAAACTGACTTCGTAGATTTCTGTTTTTTTTACAGTTAGTTTTCAACGTAATTCCTATCAACAAATGCCTTGGTATAGCTGAGGATAGGGAGAGTTAGCATTCCCTCTCGAAATGCTCTCACATGGCCACGTGCATACAACCACTACCTTGGAAGCCTTACTCAGTGCCTTCTCGCGACATTACTGTTGTTTACGAATTTGAGAAGACAAAAAGCGAATGTCTGGCGATTTAACCGGGTTGGTGGATATAGAGGATCCACTTAGGGGAGTTGGAAAACCCTCATTCCAAACCAATGGTGCACACAGGCTCCAGAATCCTGAAGTAACAAATGGCGTATGAACCAATTATTGGTCACTGGCTATCATGGGACTGCATCTCTTAGCGTTGCTTCACTTCCTTGTGGATTAGTTCTGTAGGTCAAAGGCTCGGGGTGTGGCCCCCTAAGAAAACCACCTGTTTCGGTCTGGGCACTTGGGCAGTATCACAGCCCACACACAAATCAAGTGACTTGTGTCGTGCATATGTATTCTGTGCCCCTCTGTACCAATATTTATGTGTTCAAATAAATAAACGATTGATATACTGGACACTGCATTATGTCAAAAATCTAATACACAACTTATGTTATACAAAATTTGACTTAAGATTTATATATACAATGATCAAGATTATTTAACATATTTGTTGATCTACCATCCTATAGGTACAAGCTGAAGTACCTGGTTCACCTATTTTTGTCATGAAATGTGCAACATCTGTTCGTCATTTAGAAGTGCAAATACTTTGTGATATATATGGTCAAGCAATTAGCATGTTTGGTCGTGATTGTTCAGTTCAACGAAGGCATCAAAAAATCATTGAAGAAGCACCTATTATTGTAGCTCCGAAAGAAACTATTGAGAAAATGGAACAAGTAGGAATTGTTTTTTTGTTTTTGTTGTTGTTGCTGTTGTTGTTGTTGTTGTTGTTGTTGAAATTTCCGCCTATTTTTATTTTACGTATCGGTAATTTATTCACTTATTTTATTGAACATACAATTGTTTCATGAAAATTTAATCTTTTTTTTGTGTGTGATTTCTTTTTTATGTATCATTATTACATTTTAAAGGCTGCAGTACGTCTTTGTAAATTAGTTAGTTATGTTAGTGCTGGAACTGTGGAATATTTATACGATCCAGATTCTAATCAATTTTACTTCTTAGAATTAAATCCACGACTTCAGGTTGAACATCCATGTACAGAAGTAGTTGCTGAAGTCAATTTACCAGCTTGTCAGCTACAAGTAAGTATTTTTTCTTAATTATAAAATTTATATAAATTGACTATATACTGAAATATGTATAGTTTTGATTGTCTTAATATTAAAAACTGGTTATAGTTTGATAGTTTAGATAGTTGATTATCTATCAGTTGATCTCACGTTCTATTTTTCCCCCTCCAAAATTACTTCGTTTTGTATAAGTGAACAGCATTACCAACCCTCGCGTAAACAGGGCAATCCAAAACCAATTATCTAGTTGTTTACTTCATAAGTGATGATTACAGACAATTCTCTATCCACTTCTCAGCCCCAAACAATTCAAAATCTAAATATCCGCCAGACGATTTGTTGATGACATGAAATAATATTGTGTGTAAGTATATTCACAACACTCTTGAAGGTAAGTCAAAAGAGTTATGAATCGATAGCAGGAAAGGGCTCTTTGGTAGCAGTAATGATAAAGGGCATCTCCTTTTATGTGAGAAATTTTGGCATGTAAAAACAGGAATTCAATCTTCTAAAAGAAAACTAACAAAATAATAAATGATAGAAACAGATTTTTATCAAAAGCATCCTTGAAAAATTGTCCGTTATGACAACTATGTCTATATCATCTCATGTTACCATATAAGAACAAAGCATATGAGAATCATCAAAATGTGAAATAACGATAACGTTCACAGCAGTCTAAATACTAAACATAGATTATTTAGTTGAAATAGATGTTATGAAATTGTAAAGTCTAGAATATGAAATAAAACTGAAACTCAACATCTACCGAAGCACTAGTATAAGTGGTTTTTGTAACTTGTTGTTGTCTGATATCGTAAATCGATTGAAGTCAGAAATGGGAATTATTAAATGTTAACTCAATGATTTAAAGGTCAAGCGCTTGTTACTAGACTTGAAGATCTTAGATTAAATTCCTGGATCCTTCATGAACGCATACTACTGGGGAGTCTCAAATCATTATGAAACACATGTCTAGTGATTTTTAATTTTCAAAAGTTATCTTATTTATTTGAACACATAAATATTGGTACAAGGGGGCACCAAATATATATACCCCACACAAAACAATGAGAATGGGAAGAGAAAAAAGAAAGTAAGGTGCTTATAAAGAAAAAAAAGAACAATAACGACTACAGATTAGTGTAAGGCAGTGTAACAATAATAATAATAATAATGGGGAAACGGAAAGGTACAACCAGAAGAATTCTCTCAGTTAAGGAAGATATAACCACTTTTCATGAAGAAAGTAAAAGAAGGTCACAGCAGGATCGCCACTGGCTTCTATTCTGAGCCATGTTTGATAACGCCTCTCGCCACTGTGTTACTGCATCTCTCGGACCCCAGCTAGGGAGTCGTGAAGGACCAACAGAAGCCAGCCCTTTGCAGCTTTCTTTCATACCATGACACCATATCGTACACTGACCACCTCTCCGCTTTTTCCAACCAGTCCCAGAGTCGGCAAATAATGCAAGACGTGGAATTCTCTGGAACGACGTTCGTAGAACATGTCTAAGCCACCTAAGTCGATGTTTCAAGATGGTGACACCACTTGGATTATCGTCTCTGCGCCCGAACACACGATGCCGAACCTCTTTATTACTAACATGGTGTTGCCACTGAATGTCAGCAATCCTTCGGAGACAACCATGATCAAACACAGAGAGACGTATAACATCCTGAACTCGGAAAGGCCAGGTTTCACAAGCATAGAGTAAAACTGCTTTCACTGACGCGTTGTAGATCCGACCTTTTACAACCAGACTAACATCACGAAGGCGCCAAAGATGGCTCAGATTGGCATAAGCCGCTCTGGCTTTCACTATACGTGCAGCATTGATCTGATCACTCATGCCACCACCAGCACTTATGCAGCTACTTAGATACACGAACTTCTCGACTACTTGTATTTGCTTACCATCCATACTGGTTATTTAATTAGAGTCAGTCTATAATTTAAAGTATAAAATTTAAAGGGGAAATTAAAATGTAATACATTTACACCATTGTGATTTGATCTTCATGCATGTTACCTAAAATTTTTATTCTTTAACCATAATTATCATATAGATTACAATCAGCGGTAGCTTGCATCTACCCACACAACTCAAATAATGTACAACAACAATATATAACTAATATTCTTAATTAGTTTAGAATATAATAATAAAAAAAAAAATAACAATACAACTAGAGACAATATCGTGAAAACAAAATAAGAAATAGCCAAAAGACAAATTACACATACCTTTTATACTTTCTAAAATATTTGGATTAAGATATAGTAATAATAATAATAATAATAATAATAATAATAATAATAATAAAAAGAAAACAAAGTTCAGAAAAGGTTGTCAATTACAATTGAAATCAATAAATTAATAGAAAATCTTTAAAGAAAACAGTGGTAAAATCGTTATGAATTATTGTCGCTATGACAATACAACGAGTAACAACGACTACTACTATTACTACTATTACTACTACTACTACTACTACTACTACTACTACTACTGTTGTTGTTGTTTTGTTTTTCTTTCTGATTATATAGATCAAGGTTTTCTTCACCAATGAATTAAAAAGTGAATTTACATAAAAGTATTTTATTGGTTGATTAGATACTATAAGTTAATATAGTTTTCTTTAATAAACATTCATTGAAAAGGGCTATATCAAAAGAATGTAAATGTTATTTACATTTATAAGTTGAAATGTTTAGATTCAAACTGTATGCTATTAGGCGTAAATATTCTAGTTTGAATACTTTAATGTAACCTTCTGGAACCTTTTAATTCATACTGTCACCTGTTTGTCGATCTTTTCTATATATTAGATTCCTGTGATGAACTATTCGATTTTTATAATTCTTTTAAAGAGTAATAAATTTTTTATATTCTTGGATGAGTGGGACCAATGAGTTAGCTAAAGTCTCTTAGCCACCTCTGCACTCCATTGTTTGTTTTAAGGAGATCTTGTACAGGGTAATTATGAACGTTCCACTTCAAAATTCGTAAAATTCTATTACTCGAACACTTGCGTTTTTGTAGGTCTCCCGATTCAAGTGTTTTCAAAATAATATATATTAATACTTTGATTTCTGTATTCTTTACATAGAATGGAGACTTAATCAATCCATTAACTTCAGCTACAACATCTGTGATTACCACAAAAGCTAATGATACCAACTAACTGATCTACTAAGCAAAATATCTATATGTCTAATAATGTTGTTGCGAAGGTGTTGATTTCTGCAATCTCACCTACATAAAATGGTTCAGATAGAACAAGTGACCTTGTTGTACTGCATTCGAACATACTCATCTAATTGCTAACGATGCTGAAGTTTTAGTCAGTCAAGGTCAATGACGGACTTAATCTTGAACGTTATTTATCCAATTCATGAAAGATAGATACATTCGAACATATGATTTTTGTCTTTCATTAAAATCTTAACGAATGGATTAAATTTTATAGCATTAGTTGTGTAGATCTTGTAAATAAATGGGAAAACATCTTGAATGTTTCATTGACATGCAAACGAGGACATTCCTACAACGATTACATATTCTTAGTTGTTAAAAGTGTGAAATTGTTTTTCGACTTTGTCTAGTATCATGTAGAAGGAAATTCTCTTCTTGGATTCACATGACAGAGTTAGCTTATCTTCTGATTTATGATTAAGTAGGGGGCGCTTGATGGTCATGCTCACCAAAATGTATGCTTTGTTAAAATCACCGATCAAAGTTTATTTGGCACTCCACTGTTGTGATGGACGGTGTCCAAAACCTGATACTGATACATCATGTACTACGTACTAACCCCTCAAATGACTACTTGAGCGAAAACACAAGAGTGAGTGAGAAAGTATATTAGGCTACAGAATAAAATGAACAAATACTAATTTATATGTATATAACTCTATCCTTTAGGAAATTAATCTATTTCTTAGCCAATGAAATAAAGGTTTGAAAAAGTGTTACACTTATAATTTAATAGTTTACATTCATATACATCAGCTAACCACATTATTAATCTGTACTCATCATCTCAGGTTGGAATACATATATCAATTAGAAATTTCAGTTGATTAAGACATGAGATTAAATGTGTTTGAACATATCTAGTTGAAACAAATGTTTATTAGAACAAATGATGGTTAGATATTGTTTATTCAGTCACAAACATACTACTAATAAAAACGCCCTTACAACAATCTGAATGCTTTGTATTTTACTGTCTATCCATTCTTTTAATCTTTTTCTGAAGATTTTTTAGTTGTTAACTATTGGTTAGCGAGCTATGAAGTAGTGGTTAATTAATTAACTTCGAATTAGTAGGTATCACGTTTGAACCCATGCGCTCCACCTACTGTGGTTTAAGCATCTGAATAACATGACTAGTCTTCATACAGACAATGAGGCTCAAGGCCTAACATGACTAACGAGATATAGTAATTAATCAGTGATGTTTACTAACTGATAGGTTGTACTTATCAGATTGAATTATTAACCCATATGTCTTAATTTGACTTGTAGGAGAATTTATAACAGTGATATCAGTGATATGCCTGCTTAACTGCATATGCGACTGATTAGAACTTATGTTCACGGTGTAACTATCCGTTGTTGGAAATACCTTTGGCAACTCTACAGTGTCATTCTATTAAGTGTTTAATGTTACTAATATCGTCCTACACATTACAATCTTACCTTCAAAAATGTGTACTTTGGTCCGTGCTTATGTCTCGCTTTAATTCTACTATATTCTTTATCACATAATTTCGTTTCCTTTTCTGTAAGCGAATCAAAATATATCACTTACCTATGCTCATGTGCCATTTCCAGAGCAAACGGTAAGTCGGAGTTGACAAACAATGCATGCTATTGGATGAGGTTTATTATACAGTTACGATTTTAGCCTATATGTTGCTGTCTTAGGTCAGAAGGATATACCTATATATGTACCAATAATTTTAGTATGCTGTGTTCCGTTTGCCAATTACACTTTCTTAATCTCCTAGTCTAGGTTGGATAAACAAATTAGAAGCGTGTTTATCTGTAGTTGAATCGGACAACTACAGAATGCCAAAGATACTTCTTGAATTAGCATACTACTGTGGAGTGTTTAATCTTTATAAAATCAGTACATCGTTGAATTTTGTTCTCGTAGTACATGATTATTTAACATGGTTACTCTGGTTTTAAATGCCTTCGTTTTCATTTTAGTAATTACTCAATACAGACAAATATGTTTTTTTTAAAAAATCAATGTTCTATGATCGAAATATGTTTTGCACAATATTTCCTTATACTTCAATTCACTGATTCTATTAGTTTTCTTGTATATTATTTCGATTACTTTGTTCCTTTTTTAGATTGCTATGGGTATACCTTTACATCGTATCAAAGATATTCGTGAACTTTATCTAGCTTCTCCATGGTCTGATTCAATTATTGATTTTAATGATTCAAGTATTAATCGTCGTCCACCTAGTTGTTATGTAATTGCTGCCCGTATTACAAGTGAAGATCCTGATGAAGGTTTTAAACCACGTCCTGGTGGTGTAAGGGAATTAAATTTTCGAAGTAATCAATCAGTTTGGGGATATTTTAGTGTTAGTAGTGCAGGTGGAATACATGAATTTGCTGATTCTCAATTTGGTCATATATTCTCAGCAGGTGAGAATAGAGAACATGCACGCGAGTACGTTGAACAAATACGTTTATATTTAATATTTATTAATATCAGTGATAAAATAGCAAAACCACCGTAATTGATAAAATATTTTTAATATTTCTTTTGAGTTGACTGGTTAAGAAGTATCCTTAGTAAGGTTTTCCTTATGAAATATCAATTTAAAAAAAACTACTCCTCAATCGATATTTCCCTTTTCAATCACTATTCAAATTGTTTGTATAAACTTTAATTTCTCTGTTACATAGAGTTGTAATGATATTTCATTGTAATGTTACCATGGTAAAAATAAAATGATTTAACACTGTTATTCTTTATGAATACATAAATATGATTTCAGACTCTTAGTAGCTCAGTCAGTCAGTCAGTAACAACGTGGAACTTCGTACGTACGTACATCAGTTCGAGTTGCCATACCACATTAGCACAGAGATGTAACTATTATAGTATGTAAATGTAAATTTTTGTACTCATTTTGCAGTATGATATGAAAAGCATACTTATCAATATTTGGATTCAGTAAAGAATTGTAAGATATGTTCTGGTTAATGTAGTATTAAATCTTTTGTTGATTTTCCATATAATGTTGTTATCATTAAATTTAAACTAAATAAAAATGGGTATCTTGTTTACTATATTTTGGATACCCTTTATTTCGTAACCCTTTTTTTTTTAACACTCATTATTTCTGTTCTATGAGATATTGTTTTTACTAAGGTCATTTTGTGATTGTTTATTATGGAATGTAAAAGTGATAAAAAGTTCTACTTTCTTGATATTGTGATATGTTGGACTGATGATTGGACAGTGGTTGAAGAAAATGTGAAAATTGTATATCAAATACATTATTTGGACATCTTTGTTGAATTTCCTCTTGTAAGCCCCATTGTTCCTTCATTTCTATTGTTATCTTGATTATTTTCAGTTTCGTTTTCTCTTCTTTTCATTCCAATCTTCTCAACCTTTTGCTTTAAGATATTGTACTTGCGACTGGTGTAACATACTACTTGTATCTGCTAATACAAGTAGCATGCACCACACTACTGCTACTACTTCTATTTCTATTGTGAAGGTCTTATTGATGAGAGAGGTGTATAACAACTTACGGTTGATTCAACATTTTATAAAATGATTTATTAACATTGTCGTTAATTAGCAATGATGTATAGTGGCTAGCAGTGGAATGCAGGACGCGCGTCTCGTTCAATTTGGGACTCGTCAGTTGGATGTACCTGCATCTCAGAGTTGATCTTCATTCTGGGATTCGAATCCAGTACCATTCGCTTCAAACGCCATCGCGTTATCCACTCAGCTAAAGTCCTGATAACCACTTGCTTGTGCAGTGGGGTGAATTTAAATCCACTTGGTATTGTTTGGCTGATACATCTAGCTGACGAGTCCCGAATAGGACGAAACGCGCGTCAAACTGCATTCCACTGCTAGCCGCTATCCATCATTGCTTACAAAAAGCTTGTGAATTAAGGCAATATCAAGGCATACACACAGTATGCACATATGCCCAATAAAAGACTGATCAATTGCAGTGTTAAACCTCAATGGGAAGATACAAGCCAAACAATATCAAGTGAATATAGTTGATTGTAATTCATAAATAGTTTTTCAGTAGCTATTCTATACTATACATGTAGTGTAATATTTGATTACCAAAAACTTTGGAAGCATTTGAGTGTTTCCTGTAGTCGGTTCTGACCTATCATGAAATAAATTCATTTATTCAACATTAACATAATCCCTTTTACAAACATGTTCTACTGTACGGAGCTGAAACTTGGAGAACTAAAACAACCATCATCAAGAAGGTACAGGTATTTATTAATAGCTGTCTACGCATGATACTCAACATCCATTGGCCAGATACCATCAGCAACAGCCTTTTGTGGGAGAGAACCAACCAGCTTCCAGCGGAAGAGGAAATTAGGAAAAGACGATGGAAATGGATAGGACATACATTGAGGAAATCATCAAACTGCATTACGAGACAAGCGCTAACTTGGAATCCTGAAGGGAAGCGGAAAAGAGGAAGGCCAAAGAACACATTACATCGGGAAATAGAAGCAGATATGAAAAAGATGAATAAGAACTGGAAAGAGCTTGAAAGGATTGGTTGGGACAGGGTTGGATGGAGAATGCTGGTGAGCGGCCTATGCTCCTTTACGAGGAGTAACAGGCGTAAGTAAGTAAGTAAGTAAGTTTTACAAACATGTAAACTGTCATGTTCATAGATTTTTAAGGCTCTTCATAATCTCCTTTTCATTATTGGATAATTTTTTGAGTTTCGATTGTTTTTATTTGTTTGTTTGTTTGTTTATTTTTCCACCGATTAGAAATATGGTTTTAGCATTGAAAGAATTATCTATTCGTGGTGATTTTCGAACTACAGTTGAATATCTAATCAAAGTGATGGAATCTGAAGCTTTTATGAATCATAAAATTGATACAGAATGGTTAGATGCACGTATAGCACAAAATGATCAAGTGAGAGAATTATTGTTAGTGTTTTGTTTTTTTGTTTTTTTTTTCTTCTGGAATTTTATTAATTCTATTTCACTTGACTATGAAATCTTTAGTTTTCCTAGATATTTAGTACTTTATTCTATGCAGTTTGATTCAGTGCAAATAAGATGGTTAAGATTTACACAAATGTATACAATAGTTAGAGATATTCTATTTTCTCATTGGATACATTATGATTGATAGAATTATATTGTGACATTGTAAAAAGCCTCTATGACCTCTTGAACAAATAAGTTAAAAACATTTGATTTCCTGAATTACACATTGTGAAAGCTTAAAGTATTAACTTCTTAGACAATTACTACATTCCCACAATCTACGAAACTTGGAATGGAAGTGAAACGGAACAAAAATATTCCAAGGTTTTCATATGATCTTGTAATTTGAAAATCTCTTAATGAAAAGAAAGTTAAATTTACCATTGAGATAAGGAAAAAAAATATATGATGAGTTTATAGATACATTTTTCTGAGAAGTTTAAGAAGTGGTTAACATATCGTAAATATACACGTCTTTATAGGTTTGTTTTTTTTTTTTTTTTGAAGCTTTTGAAGGAATTACAGATATCTTTTAATTCTCCTTTGAGTTGTTATCTCTCTCTGCTCTATATTTTCTTCCTTTTCTATGTGGAGCAATTGTTTAAGTATTCAGAATCCATTCACTAAGTCTTAGATTGGAACCTCGCTCCAACTTTTTCGGTTTTGAAAACTGAATAGTATTAGTAACTATCACATTATAGAGTGTGGCTAGGACTAGAGTACATTAATCTTCACCCTTGTAAATAAGTTGACTGTTGTGAATATTATACGTTCATCAAAAATATGACAACATTGACACAATAATATAATACTACAACAGGTTTTTCATCTTTTTTCTTTTAAATCTATTTCTACCTGGCTATATTCTTATAAAATTGGTAGGTAATAGTGAGGTTAGACGCAAGGTATTAGGGAATAATGGCAAATCAGTTGATGAGGTTGTGAATCTTCATCGACTGAGATGGTTAGACCACGTGTTATTTATGCTTAAACATCGATTACCACGACGCACAATGCTAACTAGAGTCGATTGGAAGAACGTTAGGGGCGGTCAAAACCAAAAGCTGGAACCGGTCATTGAAGCTACCAACCTTTGGTCTTAGCCATATTGGTAGATGCAGACTACTTGGTTGGGGTTCGCGTGACTATCGTAACCAATGGTTGGAGACTCTGGGTAACATGGCTCAGAATCGACCAGAATAGCGTCGGTGTATACACTCTTTGTCTTCCCCTAAACCGTGAGATTACATTTACTTTATACCTTTCTTTCTAATTCTTTCTTCCTGTACTATATCGTTATATACAATCTTTCTTTTATATATTACCACCACTGAATTAACTACTTCTATGAATCTGGTGGTTTGGTCGTGGAGCTTTCATCCTTCTTCTGAACGACATCATCAGCAGAAACTCCAGATATTATTATTATTATTATTACTATTATATTTTTCTTCTTGTAAAATAGGTTGAAAAACCAGATATTCTACTTGGTGTTATATGTACTGCTTTACATGTTGCAGATAATTGTTTAAAACAATTATTTCTTAATTATGAATTGCATTTAGAAAGGTAAGAAAGTTTCAAGGTCACATTGTACAGTTACATATTTACATGAATAAAATTGTTAAAAGTGATCAATAATATGGTTGTGTACTTCATAGTGCTAATTGAACTTTATGGATCATATTGTAATGTATAGCACCTACTTTCTCTAGCCTGCAGGCTTTCACATTGCCGATGAGTCTCAACTGGGATTATATGTAGGTTATATGTGGTTTTCTGAACACTTTCCAATTACTCCACATTAAAGAAAGTTCATTGGTATGTTGAGTTTAATAGACTGAATAACACAGCAACTTAATCGATGTAGTTCGAACTACACACTGACAACTAGGCAGCTTGAGATTGCCAACTATTAAGTGATTAATTAATACATGGGTAATCGTGCATTTCAAGGCTTATCGGTTATTTAAAATGGATGATTTCATTCTATTTAATTAATAAAGCTTGTCGATGTTCGTTATTTCTCCGCACTGTGAATGATTCTAGCCATTTTGTTGTATATGACACTTTGAAGGTATAAATTATTAGTCAATCATCTGAAGTTTACTGGATACATTATTGAAAAAATATTCTTCTTTTTCATACCATTGGTAAATTAGCATAGACCTTATTCAATTAAATTACTGTATCATTGAAGAATTACTGTTTCACTACTTGTATCTAGAACTATATAATCTAACCTTAGCATTATCCACTAGTCTTTCTATTGAAGCCTAGTATTTCAGAAGCATTTATTACAAAATATATGTAATATATGAATGTATTTGAATGTCATGGACTATATTGTACAGTTTTAAATGGACTACAGAGCGTAATATGCTTACCTTTTGTTTAACAAACTGATGTTGTTTCTATTCCTTTGGTAGTTCAATTTGAAAATAAAAGTTAAAATGAGACTTTTTTGTTGTTAATATTTTTTGTCATGCATTACAACTAATATGATTTACAATGTAAGCCAAATTGTCATCATACGTGACCACTTCATACAGATCGATCAGTAATAAAGTGAACTTTATCTGTTCGAATAAGAAAAACCAATCTCAAACATTCTTATACCTTATCCATTTTATAATGTTATAGCTATACAGTTTAAGCGTTCAACCTTTAACTTTGTAGAATAATAAGTTAAAACTGAATGATACATATGCTGATAATATCTTTTTTGAAGGATACTAATTTGTGATAAACGTTTATTTATTCATTCGAATACATAGATATTGATACAAGGAGGCACCAGATACAGATGCGCCACACAGATCTCATTTGATATATGTGAGGGCTGTGATACTGTACGGGTGCCCAAACCGAAGCAGGTAGTTTTCTTGCGGGGGTCACATCCGGAGCCTTTGACCTAAAGGTCTGACCCACAAGGCAGTGGATCAACGTAAGCAGATGCAGTCCCATGGTAGCTGGTGACCAACGATTGGTTCATACGCCATTTGTTACTTCAGGATACTGGAGCCCATGTGCACCATCGGTCTGGAATGAGGGTTTTCCAACTCACTTAGATGGACTCTTGGTGTCCACCAACCGGGTTAAATCGCCGGACATTCGCTTTTCGTCCTCTCAATTTCGTAAACAACAGTAATGTCGCGAGAAGGCAGTGAGTAGTACTTCCCTGGCAGAGGTTATATACGCGTGGCCATGTGTGAGCGTTTGGAGAGGGAGAGCGAACTCTCCCCACTCTCAGCCGTACCAGGGAATTTGGAGGCTATGATAAACGTTTAACATAGCCAATCTATACTACTGGATAGATTTTCATGATGTTCATAATTCTTACCGGTCATTTATCTCAAACTTCCATTGTTTTTCTCACTAATTTCTTTTAGAGGTCAATTTCTACCCTCAAAAACTCTGACAAATAGTGTTGACGTAACTCTGGTATCAGATTCTACGAAATATGTTGTTAAAGTAACCGTCTTTTCCCTTTTTTTGTAGTTATGTTTGGTATTTTTAAACAATTAGTATCTTTATTTGTAGTATTTAGAAAGGATTCACTTTTTATTGAGTAGGTCAAGTTGAATGTGATGCCATTTTCTTCATAAGATGATTTAATTGAGATATGTCTGCTCAGATTAATGAAATATTTCAGTTTTAAGAACTAAATAGGTACACTGCGGTTTACTGAAATTCAAGTCTTCACCAATGATCATAACTCTATTTACGAATGTCCTTATGTGCTAGGGAGTTGTTTGAATTGGAATAGTCAACCTATGTTGGATTTATAGATTTCATGTACTGATGACTCTTCGATCATTTTAATCTAGACATGTTAATTAAATATGATTTACTTATGATCACTATCAATTATATATGTATAATTATTTTCTTAGGTGTAATAAATATTTCATCTCATGTACAGCATGTCATATGTGCAATAGTGTGAGGTAATTTCTGTTGCTAACCGACTTCAAATCTGGATCACTCAGTATCATCTAGTCAAAAAGTCATTATTGAGTTATTCATGGCGTAAACTATTTCCTGTAAAACCAAAATATTGAAATAAACTCTAATGATTAATAGTAACAATCATGTGTTGCGCATTCCAGACCACTGACTGCCACGACGTGCGATGTTTTATGGTGTAGGAATGGGTTGGAAGAAAGCTAGGGGCGGCCAGACCAAAACATGGAACAAATCCATGAATTAAGTGACAAGTGGACTGAACCATGTTGGTAGTTGTAGACTACCTGATTGGGATCCGCAAGATGATAGTAACCGATGGTTAGAGATCTTGAATGACATGGCTGAAAATCGTTTGCAATGGCGCAGGTGCATCCACTCTCTGTGTTCTCTCAAACTCTAATCTTCTGAATTCTTCATGTCCTTTATTTTCTTTCCAAATCTATTCCACTGGACTATACTCCTTAAATAACATCATCAAACCTTAACGTTCCCTGTCACTACTTATACTTTCACTACTCTACCACTACGGGATTTGAATCGATAACTGAATCTCTGTGCTAATGTGGTATGGCAACTCGAACTGATGTACGTACGTACGAAGTTCCACGTTGTTTCTGACTGACTGACTGTGTAGTAACAAATTTCACGTTTGTGTATTGCTTAGTACTGATTTAATTCTAGTTACTAGGTTAGCTTCACTTCTACTGTTTCTTATTACCGAATACGTTTTTTGTGATAACGTGATTTATACATTCAGGTTCTACGTACTGGACCATCGAACTTTAGTCTTATCTGTTGTGATACTGTATTAGATTTCGAAGTGCATCGTGTGCCTGGTGATGGTTTATTGATTTGTCATGAAGCTGCTAGCTATATGACTTATTGTCATGAAGAATCTCAAGGTTACCGCACGGTAATTAACAATCGTACAATGATGCTATGTAAAGAAACTGATCCAACTGTTTTACGGTATGTTTTGTGATTTCAGTAAATGTTTGTGTATGTTGTTGATTTTTATCAATATAGAGAAGTGAAACCTTAAATTAGTTTTATAACAATGTAACGTATTCGGGTATTATAGATAGTAGACTAGCTTTTAAGATACGCTTTGAAATCTTATTGTTCATCTATATTTTATTATATACTCAAATGCTTCTGTACGGCCGAGGGTGGAAATAGTCAGCTCTCCTTCTCGAAATGCTCTCACATGTCCTCGCGTATACAGCCACTGTCAGGGAAGTCCTTCTAGCGGCCACGGTGTTGTTTACAAAAATGAGAGAACGGAAAGAGAATATCTGGCGCTTTAACCGGGTTGGTTGATGTGGAGGGTCCACCCAGGGAGTTGAAAAACCCTGATTCCAAATCAATGGTGCATATAGGCTCCAGGATTTTGAGGAAACAAAAGGCGTATGAACTTATTACTGGTCACAAATCGAATGATTTGTATAGCGCATATGTATTTGGTGACGCCTTGTACCAATGTCTATGTGTTTAAATAGATCAATATATTATTGCATTTCAAAATACACTTACGGTATGGAATAAGTATGAAATACTTTCAAAACCCATCAGTGTCAGTAGATATTCTGAAGTGATTGTCCGCATCGACAACATGATTTCCGTTAGTGTAAATATATTGGTTGTTGAAGAAATCTTCATATCAGTACGAAGCTCAGTTTAGCTTTTATTCGTTTACTATTCCCTTGAGACTACCAAAAAGTAAGAATACTGATCATTTGTTTCTTGTATACTATTGTACAACCTTAAGTCGTGTATTTTTTATAAGAGACTATCTTTGGTTAGATGTACTTTATAATATTTTTTTAAGTGTAAAATGGGATAAGTTGGTTGTTGATAAGGTACATATTGCAATCTTTTGTGAATTTTAAGTGTATTAGACGTTATTTTCTTCACCTGCTCTGATATACTACTTTGCAAAAGACTATGATAGTATAGGCAAATGGGTGTAAAGATAACGACAGAACATCCATGACATGAATAAGTTCGAGATTCAAATCTCACTCCAACTTTAGTTCGAAAAGTTGGGAAATATTATTATTTCTTAAATAAATAGTATCTCTTAAAAAACAAATACATAAATATTTCCATATTAGATATGCAAATTACTATTGTTCTTATGATATCTCAATTCATCTATCCACACTACTGTTAAACACAATAGATTGTGTATTTTCATCATTTCATGTAATGTATAAACAATTTGTGAAATAAGTTACATTACATAATTTTATTTTAAAAATATAATTTGGGCAATGTCACTTTCCTTTATTCTGACTGTGGTACTACGTAACGTTTCTCAGTAACGTTTAAGGTAACAATTTTGTTTCCTTAAATTGATGTCTATGCCTTATGTTATATTTTTAAGCTACTCATAGTTCAATACTCAGAAGCTTTCAGTAACTTATATACTCTCATTTAGTCATAAAATAAAATACAACTTAAGTAATGTCAGTTTAATTGTGATTGTAAATTTTTTTTCTTTTTCTTTGTATATAATTTTATTTCAATGATTAAGATCATAAGTCAGTTGAAACTAGACAATCATGAAAAACTTGGAAGTACTGGACGGCCATTTCGTCCTATTATGGGACTCCTCAGCAGTGCGCATCCACGACCTCGCCCCCTGCGAGATTCGAACCCAGGACCTACTGGTTTCGTCCGCGAGCACTTAACCACCAGATCACTGAGCCGGCATCCAACGACCGTCCAGTGCTTCCAGGTTTTCCATAGTGATCTAGCTTCAACTGACTCATGATCTTAATCATTGAAATTACTACAATCTCCACAAAACCTTTTCTGACATAATTTTATATTCCAATTAGATCACATTCTGCTGGTAAACTTCTTCAATATTGTGTTACTGAAGGATCACATGTTTGTGCAAATGAAGTATATGCTCTTATTGAAGTAATGAAAATGATATTTGAGCTACGTGTTCCAACTTCAGGTATTATCACTTTAAAACGTATACCTGGAGCTATTCTTGAACCTGGTACAGAATTAGCTCGTATACAATTAGATGAATCGAGTCAATTGAAATCTTTACAAATATTCAAGTTAGTATATTCGTTCTGTTTTATTATTATTATTTATTTCTTTTATTAAAATAATTATTGTTTTTAAATAGTATAATTTTCCGTATACAGTCATTTTCATTATTTCATCTTTTCACCATTGTTTATTGATATTATCTGTAAATAATGAAGAAACTTTGTAGTTGTAATCTTTACTAATTTCCAAATCAAATCAGACTGACCAGTTGATTAGGGAAAGTAATGATAAGATCTAATTGGTGAGACTATAATTTATAGATGACAGTTAAGAGATACTAAAGTGAATTTGAGAGTATCCACTTGATAATTAGGATCAAATGAGGGTTATAAAATAGTGTAAGAAATTAGAATTATGATTTACAATTGATGTTTAAAGTTAGAAATTAGATTTCGGATTTTTATCACCAACTGACATCAGCTATAATGCCAAAACTTTATTTATCCAAATGGATTATTTATTTATTTTAACACATAGATATTGGTACAAGGAGGTACCAAATACATATGCGCCACACAAATCTCAATTGATTTGTGTGAGGGATATGATACTGCCTGGGTACCCAAACCGAAACAGGTGGTTTTCTTAGAGGGCCACACCCCGAGCCTTCGACCTGAATGTCTAATCCACAAGGTAGTGGAGCATCGTAAGGAAATGCAGTCCCATGGTAGCCGGTGACTAACGATTGGTTCGGACACCATTTGTTCCTTCAGGATACTGGAGCCAGCCCATGTGCATCATTGGTTTGGGATCCGGTTGAAGTGCCGGACATTTGCTTTTCGTCCTCTCAATTTCGTAGAGAACACCCGTGGTGCGAGAAGTCAGTGAGTAGGACTTTCCTGGTAGAGGCTATATACGCATGGCCATGTGAGAGCATTTGGAGAGGGAGAGCGGACTCTCTCCACTCTCAGCCGTTTCAGGACATCCAAATGGATGAGTGAATTTCACACCAAAATCCGAGACCTCTTATCTTATACATGATTTAGTTCGTCCATAAATTATAATCTCATCGTAGCAAATTTATTCTTTAATGAAATTTCAATGTGTTATGGTATTTATCTTATTCGATGGAAATTCCAAAAGATTATAACACACATTTATCATTCTGTTTTATTATCTTATATTCATTCATATTATAAAATTCCATAAGAACAAAAAAAAACAGTTCTATCATCAATTCAACACTTAGCAATTGTCATATTAGATGTAACCTGTTGATTCTCGTTACAATAACCGGCGTATTTCTATCTAATATTTATGTCTATTACATAGATAGTTCCATATACAGATATAGTGAAAACTTTAAAACCACCCTTAATCAATATTATATCTATTATAGGCCAATAATAATTCTGTTTACATTTAAACAATATAACATTAATATAAATTAAACAAAACTATATAGATGATCATTATCATAGTAATGTATTAATATTTAACTATGAATCTAAAGTCTATAGTTAAAACATATAACAGTCCTAGTGTAATTTACAATTCGATAGGTTCATTTATTGTTGTTGTTGTTGGTGGTGGTGGTGATGGTGTTGTTTAACAAATGATAAAATAAGGTATAATGGTAGTCAAAAATAATTAAGTTAACATTAATGGTACCACACAATGTTTGTTCTTGTTTTAAAAACAAGCAAAAAAAAGAAGAGGAAGAAGAAGAAGATATGTTCTTCTTTTCATTAAAGTCTGTGTAAAATATCATAACAACCAATTACATTGAGATACAATTATTATATTTACAAAATTGATTTAAAAATAACCAATTCACACATTGTTACTAGGAGTGGATTGTTCTTTTGTTGTTGTTGTTGTTGTTGTTGTTCTGATTAATAAATAATGTTAATATGTAGATTAAATCCAATGAATGGGTCATTTCATGTAGTAAACCTTAGTCATTCATTGATAATATTTATTTTATTGAATTAATTTATCATCTTCAGGTCAACTTCATATACAATATCCATGTTGATGTGCATACAATTGCTGATAGTTATTTTATTCAATTATTGTAATAAACTATAGAAATCCAATCTTTGTCTTAAACGTAATGTCCTGATACGCCCAAGAGTGCGGCGAGTCAGCTCTCTCTCTCTCGAATCAGTCTCAAATGGCCACATGCATACAACCGCTGACAGGGAAGTTCTACTTACTGCCTTCTCGTGGCGAGCGCTTTAACCGGGCTGGTAGACACGGAGAGTTCATCTGGGGGAGTTGTAAATCCCTGATTTCAGACCAATGATGTACATAGGCTGCAGGATCCTAAGGAAACCAATGGCGTATAAATCAATTATTAGTCACTGGTCACCATGAAACTGCATCTCCTTACGATGCTCCACTGCCTCGTAGATTGGACCTCCTGATCAAAGGCTCTGGCTGTGACCTACTAAGAAAACCACGTGCTTCGGTTTGGGCAGTCGGGCAGTATCCCACACCTCACACAAATCGATTAATTTGTATGGCTCATATGTATTTGATGCGTCCTTGTGACAATCCTTGTGTTTAAATAAAATTAAAAGTTTGATTCTTATTACCAGCACTTCTTTAGCTAGAATATTTCTCATCTATCGTATTCCCAACATTTTAAAGTATAACAAAAAATTTATAGCTCATGTTTATGTTCATAGTGTTGTTGCATTCTCTGATCTAGATGATTTGATTGCGTATATTTTATTTTCATTCTGAACAAAATAATTAACGCCCCTACTTTAACAATTATCGAGTTTTTGTTTTATTACTCCAGAAACACTAAATCAATTTGTTTCGATGACCTTGTTTAGGATTAATAGTCAAGATTATGGATTTAGGAAATTCTAAGTATGCTATGACAGTTTCTAGAATCTTCACGTTCATGTCGATGCTCGTTCGATATACATTTTGAGAAAGATTCAGTTTATTGATCCATATGAAAAAATTTGATTAATCTCAGTGTCAGAGGTCAATGAAACAAAATGTTTAGTGAAAAGGCTAAGGTACACAAAAATAACAAATCTATGAAAATAAGTAGTTATATATACAATATCATCAGAAGGATGACTGTTTTAGAGCTGGTGGAAATTTTTTTAAAAGTCATTTCTAAATGGAGTTAACAGTGATATAATTGTTCAGAAGGACAATACAAGACTTATGATCGAATTAAACAAATGATAGAGCTCAATTCTACTAAAAACACTCATATGTTCTCTCCATGTGTTGATGCAGATATCATATTTTGAGCTTCAGAATCTTATATTAATTTGAACTGTCAGGATAACATCACTAAGCATTACATATAATGTGTGCTTCAAAATAAGTAATATCATTCTAATATGACGGGAAGAAAATTTAATTGATTTAATCATTATGATTTTTGTTCAACAGTGTGTTAAGTTCGCTACTTGATTAACGCAGAATACAGTTTACGACTATGACACTCGAATGTTGAACTTCATCGTCATAAATCAGAGGACAGAAAAAAAGCTGGAGAAGTGTTTATTTGATAAGAATCAAAGTGTACAGAAAATCACGGGTATTTATAAATATTAGCATTTGTTAAATCAACATTATATTTTGGCTAATCCGTTAACAGACTAATTATGCTACTGACAAATAGTAGCATGTCACGTTAATATTGTAGAACGCTCCACCATGTTCTGATTGGTTGGAACGCTTCGGCTCCTTTAAGGCCTCTGGAGGCTCTGTTGTAGTTCTCGGAAGCTGACTCAACACATTCTATGATGTTTTTCATGTGAATCACAAATGCCCTGGTACGGCCGAGAGTGGGGAGAGTCCGCTCTCCCTCTCCAAATGCTCTTATATGGCCACGCGTATACAGCCCCTGCCAAGGAAGTCCTACTCACTGCCTTCTCGTGGCGGGGGTGTTGTTTATGAAAATGAGAGGACGAAAAGCGAATGTTCGGCGCTTTAACCAGATCCCAAAACCAATGATGCACATGGGCTAGCTCCAGTATCCTGCGGGAACAAATGGCGTATGAACCACTCGTTGGTCACCGGCTACCATTGGACTGCATCTCCTTACAATGCTCCACTGCCTTGTGGATCAGATCTTCAAGTCAAAGGCTCCGGGTGTGGCCTCCTAAGAGAACCACCTGTTTCGGTTTGGGCACCCGTACAGTATCACAGCCCTCACATATATCCAATAAGATCTGTGTGGCGCATATGTATTTAGTGCCTTCTTGTACCAATATCTATGTGTTAAAATAAATAAATAAATAAAATAAAACACAAATTGTCCATATCATCATCTATGATTTTATTTCATAAATTAATATATTTGCCTTTTCTTTTCTCTTAGTGGACCTTTCATTTTACCTACAGAATACAGTAATGATATTAATCAATCAACTTCATCAGCATCATCATCATCATCATCATCATATTCTCGTAAATTATTATTTCTTCCACAATCTAATATTGGTTATTCATGTACAAATAATATTTATCAATCATCTAAACAATCTATTGAAGATATCAAAGCAAATATTTCTCATCATTTAATTAATGATTGGAAATGTTTTGATAGAAAATCACATTGTCATCATATTGATCCATTATTATTATATAATCATAATCATAATGATATTAATTTTAATTCAAATAATGATTCAATATTTATGGTAACTAATTCATTAACAAATTTAACTATTTCAACTACAAATGGTAAATTACATTTACAATTTTCAAAATTATTAGCATCATTAGAACAAATTTTATTTGGTTATTGTTTATGTGAACCATATTTTAGTAAATCATTAATTAATACATTAAATCAATTTCTTACATTATTATATAATCCACGTTTACCACTTCATGAATTACAAGTAAGTTAATTGAATTTATCTTAATTTATATTTGATTATTTATTGAATAATTCTTTTAATGTTGTATTAATTACATCTTTAATTTATTGTATTATTTATATGAACACATAGATATTGGTACTAGGAGGCACCAAATATATATATGCACTGTGATACTGCCTGGGTACCCAAATTGAAGTAGATGGTTTTGTTAGAGGGCTACACCTCAAGCCTTCGATCTGAACATCTGATCCACAGGGTGAAGTCGAGTATCGTAAGGAGATGCAGTCCTATGGTAGCTGGTAACCTACGATTGGTTCATACACTATTTGTTCCTTCAGGATACTGGAGCCAGCCCATGTACATCATTGGTTTGAAATCAGGGTTTTCCAACTTTCCTTAGGTAGACTCTCAATATCCACTTATCCGATTAAAGCTACGGACATTCGCTTTTCATTCTTTAAATTTCGTAAACAACAGTAATATCACGAGAAGACAGTGATTATGACTTTCATTTCAGTGGTTGTATGCGCGTGGCTATGTGAGAGCATTTGTCGAGGTCGAGCAAACTCTCTTCGCCGTTGTCCATACCAGGGCATTTGGGTGCTATAGTTTTGCATGAATTATCAATGAGCCAGAAATTTCCCAGAAAATATGACCAACCTGAAACATTATATCTTTTTTCTTTGCTCAACAAACTTCATCATCATTTACTTTATCTAAATTTTTAAGTGTGCCTAAGTAATCTTGTTCTTATTAGTTCGCACGATTTTTCAGTTTATTAGTTTGATACTTTTTTCCCGTGTACTTTCAATTATATATAAGCAATAGATACAACTTGCTACTCTAGCTAATGAAACTGTAGTAATTGTTATAAGAAAGTCAGATAGAATCTTTAAACTTACTTAAACGTAACTTAAATTGGCTGTAGTAGTTTTAGACTGCTAAATCAATGATAGACATTATCCCAATTCAATGAATAAAAATGCCATTTTATCAAAATGTATTCAACTTCAATTACTATTTACATAATTTATAGTCGGCGGCCTGCTTGAATATTTGGGCTACCTGTTCCTCCTATCTAGATATTTCCTCAAGTTATCTGTTTTCTTGTTTGTTTTAACACACTATTATGTCTATTGAGCTCACAACCTATTCAGGCGCGTTTATGAAAAGTTTACAATCTTTCGCTGTACGGATTACAAAAAGGTACAACCAGCGATATCATGGTGGTTTGCAATATGCATTGAAACAAATGAACATTATTCAAATGTCGATTATCGAACTCCTAACATTTAACTGGCCATCACTCAATATTTATCGTCAGAATAGATCAAGATATAAGAAAAGGAAACTTGTTGAAATACTTTATGCTGAGAATGCAATAGTGTACCAAAAATATAATGTTGAATAAAGCTTATAATAATAAAAATAAAAAAAATAAAAAAATAATAAAGATCCTGGTCAACAATTCAAACAAACAATTATCATATAATTTTAATGATATACATTTTCCATTTATCTTTTAGTATGATAATGTTACTTTTTTAAACTATTCATTAACCTTTTTTTTTTTTTTTTTCTTTATATTCTAGGATACAATAGCACATTTAAAAGGTCAATTACCATCTACTATGGAAAAATCTTTACGTCTTCATGCTAAAATTTATGCAGATCAAGCTACATCTGTATTAGCTAATTTTCCTTCAGAAGCAATTTTACAAATAACTGATAAACATTTAAAACAAATTAATTCTGGACAATCAACAGATTGTTCTATATTAGAATTTCAACGTATTACACAACGTTTAATTGATTTAGCAGAACGTTATAAACATGGTCTACGTGGTCATACTGTTCGTGTTATATCTCAATTAATTATGGGTTATGTTGTTATTGAAAAACACTTTCAACATGGTTAGTTAAATTGATTTTACTGTAATTAAAAATTATATTCACAATTAATGAAGTCTATTAGTTTTCATTAAGTTTTTTTTTTTTTAAGAAAGTTTTCTATAAATTCGGTTTCATTTATAATTTTTGTCCGGTGCTTTAATCGGATCCCAAAACAATGGTGAACATGGGCTAGCTCCAGTATCCTGATGGAACAAATGGTGTATGAACCAATCGTTGGTCACCGGCTACCATTGGACTGCATCTCCTTACAATGCTCCACTTCCTTGTGGATCAGACGTTCAGGTCGAAGGCTCGGGGTGTGGGGCTCACTAAGAAAACCACCTGCTTCGGTTTGGGCACCCGGGCAGTATCACAGCCCTCACACAAATCAATTGAGATTCGTGTGGCGCATATGTATTTGTTACCTCCCTGTACCAATACCTATGTGTTAAAATAAACAAGTAAATAAGAATCACTCATCATATTGGAGTCGATTATTTACTTTTGTTATGAGAAAATAATACCATTTCTATTTTCAACAGAATTCTATACCATCGTATTGTCCTCATTCTACTTCTTTAATTGTATTTGATAGTGATAATCTTATAAACGCATTCATTTTAAGTGGAATACTATTGATACATTACAATAAATTACAGTTACTTTTTTACGCCTCTTACTCCCAATAGAGCGTAGGTCGCCGATCAGCATTCTCCAACCCATTCTAGTTCTATCCAATAGCTGTTCATTCTTCTCATGTCTGTCTCTATTTGTCGACGGAATGTGTTCTTTGGTCTTTCTCTCCTCTTTTTGCCTTGAGGATCCCATGTGAGGAGTTGCCTTATGACGCAGCTGGGTGCTTTCATCAATATGTGTCCTATCCGCTTCCAGTGCTTCTTCGTGATTTCTTCTTCTGCTGGAATCTGGTTTGTTCTCTCCCACAGTAGATTCTTGCTGATAGTATCTGGCCAACGGATCCGAAGTATTTTGCGTAGACGGCTGATAATAGACACTTTGATTTTCTGAATGGTGTCTTTTGTAGTTCTCCAGGTTTCCTCTTCATACAGTAGAACCATCTTGACATTTGTATTTGGAATTCTGATCTTGTAGTTGGTTGAAAGACAGTTGTTTTGAGTTCCAGATGTTCTTTATTTGTAAATATATTGCTCTCGGTTTGCCGATCCACGCCTTCACTTCTACATCAGATTCACCATGTTTATCAACGATGCTGCTCAGATATGTAAAGATTTTTACATATTCCAAATCTTCTCCATCAAGTGTGATTCGATTGGTGTATGTTGTGTTGTATCGGAGTATTTTGCTTTTCCCTTTGTGTATATTCAGGCCTACTGTTGCTGAATAAATTACAGTTGCACAAATTAATTCAATTAATTCAATCGAAATCAAAACTGTATTTTTACGAAACTACTGTCTATCGAACAATATTTTGTAGTTAATATGTTAATCCTATTAAATTAAAAAAATATTATCCACATTTTATGTTAGACGATTGGATACAATCGATAGTATACCCTTCTTTGTGCAGAATTCCGACTTCAGTCCGTGCTACAGCTTGATATTGTATCACTAGTATATGTTTTTAATTGTTTTACGTCTAAAGAAAATTATATCATTAATATTGAACTACATAAATCAATTAGTAAAGTAATCGATCGAATTTGATCATCACTAAGTATTAGATTACACAATATCTCCTATTCACTTGGTGTTGTTTCCTTGTACCTTCCTATTGTTATTTAAGACTGCAATTGATCTGTCTCTCGTTGGTTTATATGCATCCTGTGCGAACTGTCTCGATTATTGCCTGCGGTCATAGGCTTTATAAACAAAAGTGGATAGTGGCAGGTACATTCAGCTGACGAGTCCCAAATAGGATGAAACACGCATCAAACTGGATTTCATTGCTAGCCACTATCCGTCTTTGCTTATAAAGCTTGTCACTTCCAACAATATGTCCTACTATTGAATATCTTATATATTTTACATATATATATATTTCAATTTTCAGTTGTTTTTGTATATATCACTGATTAATATTGAAATATCTTTAGATAGATTCTACATGCTTTTTTTATAATCTTTTTATATTCCCATACTCAATCTTAGTTAGATGTTTTCATTTCAATTTAAACATGTCAGCAATCAGTTGCTACGGGTATCCAATAATCATCATCAACATCATCATTTGATTTGAGTTAATATTTGTTTCATGAAATATTACTTAGTTACTTACGCCTGTTACTCCTAATGGAGCATAGGCCGCCGACCAGCATTCTCCAACCCACTCTGTCCTGGGCCTTCTTTTCTAGTTCCATCCAATTCTTGTTCATTTTTCTCATATCTATCTCCATTTCCCGGCGTAATGTATTCTTTGGTCTTCCTCTCCTCCTTCGACCTTGAGGATTCCATATGAGGGCTTGTCTTGTGACGCAGTTCGGTGCTTTCCTCAAAGTGTGTCCTATCCACTTCCAGCGTTTCTTCCTGATTTCTTCCTCCACTGGGATATGATTTGTTCTCTCCCACAGTAGGTTGTTGCTTATAGTGTCCGGTCAGCGGATCTGAAGTATTTTGCGTAGACAACTGTTAATAGACACCTGTATCTTTTGGACGATGGATTTCGTAGTTTTCCAGGTTTCCGCGCCATACAGTAGAACTGTCTTGACATTTGTATTGAAAATTCTGACTTTGGTGTTGGTTGCTAATTGTTTTGAGTTCCAGATATTCTTCAGTTGTAGATATGCTGCTCTTGCTTTGCCAATCCGTGCCTTCACATCTGCATCGGATCCACCGTGTTCATCGATGATACTGCCCAAATATGTAAAGGTTTTTACATCTTCCAAAGCTTCTCCGTCAATTGTGATTGGATTGGTACATGTTGTGTTGTATCGAAGAATCTTGCTTTTCCCTTTGTGTATATTGAGACCTATTGCTGCTGAGGCTGTAGTTACACTGGTTGTCTTCTCCTGCATTTGTTGTTGTGTATGCGATAGAAGAGCCAGATCATCTGCAGAGTCTAGATCATCCCATTGCATCCTAGATGTCCACTGTATCCCGTGCTTCCCTTCAGATGTTGATGTCTTCATGATCCAGTCGATCACTTCATGAAATATATCATCATTTATTCTCTAGAAATTAGTGGGAAACAATACTAATTTCTGATTGAGATCATGAACCGATTAATGTTAGACCACCATTGAAAACCTGGAAGCACTGGACAGCCGTTTCGTCTTATTGTAGAACTCCTCATCAGTGCGCATCCATGATCCCGCTCGCGGGATTCGAACTCAGGGCCTTCAGTTTCACGCGTGAACGCTTAACCTACTGGACCACTGAGCCGGCCAGCATCCAACGATGTTAATGTCTAATCTCAACCAATCCACTGATTTTCTTTGTTTTCTTTCTTTTTGTTATTGTTCTTCTATCGTTGTATCACTAAACATATACCTTTTTTGTTAAATATCTTATTGTGTTATATTTTTTGTTTTGTTTTTTTTATTTTTGTGATCAATTTATCAGGTCAATATGATAAATGTATTCGTCATTTATTAGCTAAATGTCAAGGTTCAACTCTATGGGGTAATGCACCAAAATCTGGTATATGTCCTAGTGAAAATACAATTATTGAAGATGATTTATTAAATAATTTTAATTATCATTTAGTTCCATTTAATTTTCGTAATTTAATTCAACCAAATTCTATAACAGATATTGTTTCAGTCATTTTTTCACATAGACAATTAATAATGAAAAATGTATTCATTATAAATTTAATTCATTCATTAGCTGAACGACGTGAATTATGTATGACTGATCATTTACAAAGTTGTTTAAAAGCTTTAACTGAATTAGGTGGTTCAAGAAATTCTAAAGTAGCATTAGCAGCACGTCAATTACTTATCTCTGTTCAAACACCATCATATGAATTAAGACGTAATCAGGTAAGTTATTATTGAAATTAATTTATTATCATGTTGTTAGTTGTTTGTTATTCAAGTATGCAATTTGTAGTTCATGATGTGAGATATCATACTTAAATTGGTAAAGATAATGATTGTTATATGTGTTACTACTGAGCCGGCATTCAACGGTGTTAATGTTTAACTTTAAGCAATCCATGAAGTTGCACCATCGTACACCATTGTCTTCAATGAGCTGATATCTCATAACAGATCTGGTTGAACTCCATTGGTAACGGCTTCTCACTATAACTCCAGGAGTATCTCTTGAAGTTATTCACTAGTGAGCAGATGATTATTATTATCAGAAGGGATTGTGTGGAGATTTTTAGAAATTTCACTGGTTGAAATGATGAATCCATTGAAGCTAGACCACCATGGAAAACCTGGGAGCACTGGATGGCCGTTTCGTCCTAGTATGGGACTCCTCAGGAGTGCGAATCCACGATCCCGCTCCTCGCGAGATTCGAACCCAGAACCTATCAGTCTCGCGCCAGGCGCTTAACCAACTAGACCACTGAGCCGGCATTCAACGGTGTTAATGTCTAACTTCAACCAATCTACGAAGTTGCGCCACCGTACACCATTGTCTTCAATGAGCTGATATCTCATAACAGATCTGGTTGAACTCCACTGGTAACGGCTTCTCACTAGACTTCCAGTGCTTCCAGGTTTTCCATGGTGGTCTAGCTTCAATGGATTCATGATTTCAACCAGTGAAATTTCTAAAATCTCCACACAATCCCTTCTGATAATATGTGTTACTACTCGAATATTTGAACGTGTTGGACTGTTTCTTTTTTTTTTTTAAAGGTTGTCTATCTTTTAGTCTAACTCTTTTTATCATTTTTCAATTACCTTAAAATTTAAGGAAGATCAATTGTCTGATGGTGAGATTATAATTTATGGATAAACCAATAAGGTATAAGATAATAGGTCTCGGATATTGGCATGAAATTCACTCATCAAATTTAGTTAAATAGAGTTTTGGCATTATAACTGATGTCAGTTCGTGATGAAAACCCGAAATCTAATTCCTAACATTAATCATCAACTGTAAAACATAATTCTAATTCTTCACATAGGTTTAAAACCTTCATTTGGTCATAAATATTAAGTGAACACTCTCAAGGTCAGTCTAGCTTAGCTCAAAGGTCGTTTATAAATTATAGTCTCACCTATCTGACTATTCTAAACTGGTCACCTACTATAGTTGGTATTACTATTCTAGACTTATATTTGTCAAACCTACTTAAAAATACACTCCCTCTATCTTGGTTCAATACGCTGGCTATTTAATCATATATGAGCAGTTTATATGAATAGATCTACTGTAGTTACAATGAAGTGACATTGTTATTCATTTCCTTGACATTTTAGTGGGACCCTTTATTTTATCGTCATTTAGATCGGACGATATAGTCGACAGGCTCTCCACTTTAGTGGCCCGGGATATGACTCCAAATTGATCTTATGAATGATTGTTATTGAAATATATATGTCGCCTATCCTCTTATATAATCATCGACTTAAATCGCGTTAGTTAATAACAGAATTAAATAAGTCAAATAACGAGAATGGACTTTTGAATACATATATTTTGTATGTAAAGCGAATAGAATAGAGCGAAGCGAAGCAAAACGACGCGCAGAGGAGATGGCGGGTAAGCCAAATCCATTTAGCCAAGCTTTAATCAATATTTATAGTCACATAAGAATAGGCTACAGACGTGTGATGAATAGGATAAGAAGGGCATACATGCGCACATAAAAAAAAACAGTCAAGATTGATGAACCAATAATTAAAAAGATCAAAATATGACTCAATTAGAATGAATAGATTGGGCTGTCCGAAAGTCAGAATAAATTATACGGCCTTAACATAATAACCGACACTACAACGTTCACGTTAAATATATGCCCAACTGAACAGAGTTAACAAGTCCAATCATTTTATTTCGACTTAACATTCTAATGAATCTATTGTAAAACTTCTCATGATCTCAACTATTAAAATTACTGTAATATCCACAAAACCCCTTCTGATATTAATCATCATATGCTTACTATTGACTGACTTCAAGAGGTATATCCTGGAGTTCTAGTGAGAAGCAGTGACCAGTGGAGTTCAACCAGGTCTGTTGTGAGATACTAACTGACTGATGACAATGGTGGAGGTATCGCTCAATTTGATGGATTAGTTGAAGTTAGACATGAACACCGTCGGATGCTAGCTAAGTAGTCTAGAGGTTTAGCGTTCGCTTGCAAGATCTATACCTCCTGTGTTCGAATCCCGCAATGAGGGATCGTGGATACTCACTGCCACTGAGTAGTCTCACAATAGGATGAAATGGTCATTCAGTGCTTCCAAGTTTTCCATATTGATCTAGCTTCAATTGATTCATGATCTTAACTATTGAAATTACTATAATATCCACAAAACCTTTTTCTAATTCTTTAATAATATAACAACTACCGAGAATATTACCTTAAATACAACACAATGGTTCATTCAATGTTTTAGGTCAATCTACATCATGTTTTGTTTTGTTTTGTTTTGTTTTTAATACAAAACTATTCACATAGTTAGTTAACATACAAAATTTCATTCATAAATCTAATAGTTAAGGTTGATTAAATGAATTATGCACAACATTGATTTTGTATCTTAAATTGTCCATATTCATTTGATCACTATAGTATGTTTAACAAACACTAATAACTAAGTGAATACATAATATCATACTTGAAATTCTAATGATCTACATTGTTTTGGCAATCTCTCTAGTTTATTGATTAATAATATGTAATTTAACACTTCATTCATTTACATTTTGTATTGAATATTGAAATTCATTTCATGAAGTTTATACATTTATCTCTTTAAACTACCGTTTTACTGTAACACATATTTTTATACTTTTTTATTCCTTTAATGAAAGTAGTTGAAGGAGAGGGGTTTAAATCTAATTCTAGTTATATAATATACTCTTATGGGTCAGGATAATTTTACATTGGTTTACAGGAGAATCAGACACCATACAGACTTTCACGTGACAACTCAAACAGTACAGCTCAATTCTGTTTAACAGGAGAGCCAGACACTATCCAGGTTTAAACTTTGTAACCCGAGCAGTACAGCTCAATCCCGCTTCACAGGAGAACCAGATACCATATCAGCTTTAACGCCACAATATGAATAGTACAGCTCAATCCTGTGGAGTAATCACACAGGTACCAAGCACCCTGATGGACCATTCACACCATTCATATACACATTCACGTCATATGTATAGTTATTCTGATCAATGATCGCGTGAATCAATTATGCACAGTACGAACAGGCCAAAGTTGATCTATTTCGCTTACATGACAGTCATACTCATTATTGTTAGCAATGGAGACAAACCTTACAATGTCCCAATGACAATCGGTTTAAATCTTCTCTCTGTAAAAATGAAACACCAATATCTTCAACGACTTAACCATCACTAAATAATACGTTCACTGAAATACCAGAATTACCTAGTTTTACTTCATAGCATAAATTCTCATTATTTCAATCTGCTAAACTAATACAAAACACTTACATAATAATGTTGTCGTTGATTCCATAGCTTAGTCTGTACATACATTATACTTAATGAAATTAACAATAACCTCTTAAAATTTATTTGAAGAAATTTTACTATTATTTATTATATTGTAAATATCATAATCAAATTATCTTACATTTATAATCAGTCAGTCAATCAGCAACAACTTAGGTCCAGACACATATATGCATCGGTCAAAGTTATCAGACCTCATTAGCACAGCAAGTATGAGGGTAGAACAATCACTTACATTCATAATAAGATTTGGACAATAGTAGACAAAATATTTGGAATGTATACAATATATGAATATTAACAACAACAACAACAACAAAAGAAAATCTTGATCGAATATGTAACATAAAATTAGAATTACTTTTGTATGAAACTATTTGTAACATAACAATATTATCTGAAATGATAATATACTTTATATCGAAAGGGGTTTTAGTAATTTCAATAGTTGAGATCATGAATCAATTGAAGCTAGACTGTAATGGAAAACCTGAAAACACTGGATGGCCATTTCGTCTTACTGTGAGACTCCTCAGTGGCAGTGCGCATCCAACATCTCGCCTCGTAAGATTCGAACTCAGGACCTATCAGTATTGTGCGCTAGCGCTTAACTACTAGATCACTGAGCCAGCCGGTATCCATTAGTGTTAATGTCTAACTTCAAGTAATCCACGAAATTGAGCGACACATCCGCATACACATACTTTATATTTATGACTATTATATGGTCTAAACTAGAATTATGTTATGAATGTTGGATTTTTTCGATTTTTTTTTACTGATGTGTAAATGTTTGTAATAATTGTTGTCTGAGAAATGCTGATGATGATGATAATGATTGACATGTCTAAGTTTGTCGGTCAGATGTAACTGATTTCCGTTTTGTTTTGTTGTTGTTATTGTTGTTGCTTGTTTTTTCAATCTACTTATAGGTTGAATCAATTTTCTTGTCTGCAGTGGATACATTTGGTCAACAAGTACATCCGGAATTATTATTACAATTGATTAATTCTGAAACAGTTATATTTGATATTTTAACAGATTTTTTTTATCATCCAAATCATGCTGTAGCAAGTGCTGCATTAGAGGTAAAATTTCTGAGTTTTTTTTTTCGTCTGTATCTCTTTTGTTCTATTCTTGTCTGTGTTTAGACATACTTTCGTATTATTATTTCAAGTTCATTTCATTATATAACTATATAGACCAAAGAAAGTGTTTTTCTTAGGAGGCCACGCCCCAAGCCTTCGACTTAAAGGTCTGATCCATAAGGCGGATTGGAGCAATGTAAGAAGATGTAGTCCCACATTAGCCAGTGAGCAACAATATGTTCATACTTCATTTGTCCCTTCAGGATACTGGAGCCCATGTACACCAGTGGTTTGAAATGAGGGTTTCACAACTCTCCTTAGTGGACTCTCCGTGTCCACCAATCCGGTTAAATCGCCGGACATTCGCTTTCCGTCCTCTCAAGTTCGTAAACAACAGTAATGCCGCGAGAAGGCATTGAGTAGGAATTCCTTGGCAGTGGTTGTATGCACGTGGCTATGTGAGAGCATTTGGCGAGAGGGAGCGAAATTTCCCCACCCTCGGCCATATCAGGGCATTTGGGGGCGTTTGTTAAGTTAGGTACTAAATGACTTATAAACTTCAGTAGATCACCAAAAGATTGAAAGCAAACATCTGTATCGCATCTTCTGCAAATATAACCGTTTATATAAATTTTTGACCAACCTGAAATGGTAACTGTGATATGGTTCACTGTTGTACACTTTTCGATTTAACAATTAAATTACTTAGATAACCAGATCGTTTTTTCCATGTTAGTTCATTAATCAAAATACTAATTGGAAAAATGTAAACATTATCGGTCAAAAATTCGAAATGTTGATGCGTAATTAATCCACATTATTTTGTGCATCCACGTTCCTCCATGCAGGACTTAAACCCGGATTTGTTCAAGATCATGCATTGATCGAAGCTAGACATTAACATTGTGGTATCGCAGATAAGTTGTATGGAGGTTAAGAGTTCGCATGCGAGACCGACGTTTCTGGGTTCAAATCTCGCGTGCGGAATTGTGGGTGCTCACTAATAAGGAGTTCTATACTAGGACGAAACGGCTACTCAGGGCTTCCATGTTTTCTGTGGTAACCTGGCTTAGACTGACTTGTGATTTCAGCTGTTTAAATACTACAATCTCCATAATATCCCTATACTGATAAAATTTTGATCATCAAATTTAAATAGTTCCATTTCCATACATTCAACATAAAAGATTTACTAATTAGTCTTGTTCTCAACAATTTTTGTATTGGGAGAAAAGTTATCGTCTAAAGTTTAGAAAAGAACGTTTTCTGACTTGATGACTAGTGTCATGCTGTTAATATATTAAACAATCAAACTGTTTCCAAGTAGTTGTCGATATGTCAATATGTCAGATGACTTTCCAGCATACGTCTTGATCTGTCGCACTTTTGGTTATCAGTGTTCGATTTTCTTATTTTATTCCTATGTAGGATATAGCCATAGTATGTTTTTCCAGTAATAATATTCTACGTCAGTATTACAGCCATCTATCCTCTTAGAATTTCGTCCATTTGAGGTTCATATATTTCCAAAGCTTTAATATCTCTTCAAGCAGTAATTCAAGGGTTCGTAACATGATAAAATCTTTTAGTGTGACAGAATTCCAGACTAGATCTCAATGTCGATATTGTTTATTCTTTTTGTATGTAATGTAATAGATATGTACGACTGTGCTTTCCAAAAGTTTGCTTAAAGATTTATACTACTACTAAGTAGTTTGTAATTTTTCAAAATATTTATTTACCATTCTGTCTTATGTTTAAAAATCCCACGCATTAATCAATTTATGAGTCCTCTTTGTCTAACATTTAAGGGTTTACGTCGATAATTACCAATAATTAGAAGAATTTCTTTTATTTCAGTAAATAATAGTTTTGGTAACTTTCCACTATTCTGTGATGGTGATGAATATTTACAACTTTATCTAATCAAATCATACCAACAAATGATCGTTTCATTTTCACCAAATTTCAATACTTTGAGATTTTGATCAATCATCAAGTTTCTCCCTTCACAGGTTGATTCTTAATTTTTTTTTCTAGTTTTAATCATGAAACCACCTGATCACCGTCAAATACTAATTGAGTAGTACCATTGATTACTTAGTCAAACATTACTTACATTGAGTATTAACAGAGGTGACAGCTGTAGAAATATCCAAAGATGTTGAAATTATAAATGTGTTGAATTTTATATTGCTAATTTTGATATTTTAGTAGACAGTTAATTACCTTTTACAATTTTATTTTTTACTCAAGGTTTATATTCGACGTTCATATACGGCATATGAATTAACCGGTGTTCATCATTTCCAATTATCTTGTGGAAGTTCATTCTTCACATTCAGATTTTTGTTACCAAATGAATTTGTTTCTAGGTAAGCGAATTCTCAGACTGTTAGAAAAAAAATACTTTTTTTGAGATAAATATTCAGATATTTCTTACATACGCCTGTAACCTCTCGTGGTGGAGCATTGGCCTCTCACCAACATTCTCCATCCAACTTTATACTATGAAATCCTTTCCAGTTGTTATTCATCTTTTTCTTGTCTTCTTTTATTTCTAATGTGTTCTTTGGCCTCCCACTTTTCCGTTTCCTCTTAGGATTCCAAGTTAGTGCTTGTCTCGTGATTCCGTTTGATGATTTCCTCAATATATCCTATCCATTTTCAGTGTCTTTTCATAATTTCCTCTTCAGCTGGAAGTTGGTTTGTTTCTTTCTACAGTAGGCTGTTGCTGATAGTGTCTGGTAAAAGAACATCGCGTGTCTTGCGTAGATAGTTGTTTATAAATACATAAACCTTTTCGATGATGGTTGTGATAGTTCTCCATGTCTCAGCTCCGTACAGTAGAACTGCCTTGTCGTTCTTATTGAAGATTCTGACTTTGATATTGGTTGACAGTTGTTTTGAGTTCCATATGTTCTTCGATTGTAGGAATGTGGCCCTTGCTTTGCCAATCCTTACCTTTACGTCTTCATCAGACCCTCGTTGTTAACCAACGATGCTTCCCAAGCACATGAAAGCTTCCATTCCTTCCTGAGTTTCAACACCATGTGTTAGTGGTTTGACGTTCTCTGTGTTGTATTTGAGCATCTTGGTTTTTCTCTCGTGTATATTGAGGCCTACTGATGCAGAGCTGTTGCTGCACTTGTTGTCTTGACCTGCATTTACTCGTGTGTATGGGATAGAAGTGCTACGTCATTTACCAAGTCCAAATCGTCTTTTTCATATAAGCTGTCCATTGTATTCCGTACTTCCCATCAGATGGAGAGGTCTTCATAATCGAGTCAAACAGCAGGAGAATGATAAAGGCGCGACACTGAGTAAGCAGCTATAACTGGCTCTAGTCCTCACTTGGAATGCATCTGTCAGCTGTCCTCTATGCACCACTTTGCGCTGTAGTCCGTCGTACCTATCGGTACGTTGGAGTTAATGCTTCTTTGATCCCATTCCAGTTGTCGTCCATGGTAGATTCTTCTTTTAGTAGATCTTGTAAAGCTTGGAACCTGTTGCTGAGAGCTAACTTGAATTCGTTGAATTTATTAGTATCTCGTAGGAAGACTGCATTAAACCTTTGTAATGCTGTTTGTCCATTTGTCCAGTGCTACTTTAGCTTCAGTTTCAACTTGGTAACCACCAGATAGTGATCTGAAGCTCTCCTGGTTCTCATGTCTCTTATCAACCTTCTATAACACCAAAAATTTTCATAATTTGTTAATTGAATCATCTCAATTAATTTTTTACACATCTCTTCTAGTCTGGTTAATTTTTCGTATCATAAGCTACACTTAGCGTTACAATAATATATCAAACTTAACGAAATTCAATAAACAATATTCGATGTGACTGTTCATCAATTGTTGTTCACCAATTTTTGAAACATCCCTTTATCGATGTTGGGTTTCCTACATCTTCTTTACATTCGTAATCTTGCTTGAGAAAATCATGAAAAAATCTATTAGACCAAACATTTTTGTAAGTTGGAACCAAAAGTCCTCAGAAAACTGTCTAAATTTATCGATTGTTATAATAGTCTGTAAGTCACACGAGAAATTTATATAGATGAGATCAATCTATGTTTGTTTAAATTATATATAAAGTACTCGAAAATGAACATTTCTTCCATTTAATCGAAGTATAATTGAATGTTTATTCATTGAATACATATTTATTTATATCTCTTACGTTGACTAAGAACATAATACCAGAATAGATATTAGAATTTATACGATTCAAATTAATGTATAAAATGATTTGGTTAACCTTTATAATGAAATATTAGTTTAGCTTCAACCTTATTAATGATCTAAAATGATGAATTATTCTTCACTGGTATGATCATCATCAGTCAGTTAGCAACAATGTAGAATGTCGTACTTAAGTACATCAATACAAATTGCCATACCAGATTAGCACAAAGATACAATTATCCATTTAAATCCCATAGTGATAGAGGTCATAAAAGTATATGCAATAATCAGAAAGATTAAGGTTTAATAATGTTATTGAAAGAGTATAATTTTGTAAAGAGAAACAAAAATGATATAAAGAATTTAAAAGATTAGAATTTTAAAGAATACAAAGAGTGAATACATCTGTACATCATTGAAAACCTTACAAATCTAAATTCATTGAAGCTAGACCACCATGGAAAACCTGGAAGCACTGGACGGCCATTTCGTCCTAGTATAGGACTCCTCAGCAGTGCGCATCCACGACGGTGGCGCAACTTCGTGGATTGGTTGAAGTTAGACATTAACACCGTTGGATGCCGGCTCAGTGGTCTAGTTGGTTAAGCGCCTGGCGCGAGACTGATAGGTCCTGGGTTCGAATCTCGCGAGGAGCGGGATCTTGGATGCGCACTGCTGAGGAGTCCCACACTAGGACGAAACGGCCATCCAATGCTTCCAAGTTTTCCATGGTGGTCTAGCTTCAATGGATTCATGATTTCAACCAGTGAAATTTCTAAAAATCTCCACACAATCCCTTCTGATAATATAAATCTAAATTCATTCATTACTTTTTCTTTTTTTTTTTTTTAATATTTTAATATGTTCATTGTTACATAATATTTTTATTTTATACTATTTCAGTTCTTCAAATGTTAATAAACGTCTTTCAGATTGTGAAAAATCAACTTATCAAAAAAATCATAGCTTAGAACATTCAACATTATTCCATGTAAATAATTCTAATTTATCAGATTACACTATTTCATCGGCTACCTCTATTATTAATTCTAAATTAACAATGATGAATAATTTTCAAAGTATGATTGATATAGATACTACTCCTTTATCTGGTGAACGTATGGGTGGTATGACAGCATTTAATTCTTTAAATGATTTAGAAGAGTAAGTTGTGTTAGTTATACAATTATGGATTTGTTTTTTTTTTTGTTTTTGTTTTTGTTTTTTCTATGAAAAAAGACTGTTCCATGGATACAGCATGATTTGTTTTTCTATTTGCGAACAATAATTCACTGAATGTATTTAATAATCACTCAGAATGATTTGAAATTGTTCACCTTTTGAATTAGAAACAACATATTTGAGTAATAATACTACCATTACATTTTATTAGTTAGTTGGGAACTCTAAACGTAGAATTCTTTCTAATCCTCTAGTACTAGTTGATTTCTATTGATCAAATTAGAATGTGGCAACTAATCTGCTTGACGTTATATTCTATGAATTAAATTGAAATTGTTGGAGATGGTCAACAGGACACTTTGGACATACGTTTCGTATGAGTTTGGACTGATCGATAAGATCTACTTGCAATTTTAAAAAAATTGATACTGTTTGCAGGATAAAAGCTTAATGTATCCTTTTTTTAAATATTAGGATATCGTCTCTATCAATGATGAATCAAAAAATTTTCAGGATCTATCTAGAAAATTCTCCTCTTAGTACTCATCTTTGTACTATTTGTTGAACATGTGCTCGTTGATATTAGTGTCAATATTAGTGTAAGCGAGAAGTCCGTCTAGAAACCAAAAGATAAGTGAAATTCGAAGCAATGCACTCTGTATTTTTCTATCTTGTAAAGGATGGTCTATGAAAGTAGAGGACAATAACAGAATTCAGTATTTCTATCATAGATGTTTTAGAAGCTGTGAGGTAGTCCCAAAATATCTCTCGTCAAAGTCTCCAGAAACCAAGTATTACTAGAAACCGTTTTATTAAATCATTGGCTAGAGATGTTAGATAAAAATTCTTCAAAATCTATCAACATAGTTCGAACGTATTGACTCTTTATCTTCCTCCCGATCTTAAATTTCATTTTTTTTCTCTATCCATACTTTTGCTTTCATTCTTCTAGAATATGATGCTTGTTAGTTAGTCTTTCTCTTTGCCATCAACACTACAATTAATTTGTTTCATTTGATATTCGTTTCAGCATTTTTATCTCCTTATGCTGTTATAAGTTGACAACTTGTATTAATGCATATTTGCGTCAAAATCTACATTGATTAAATGTTACTTCAGAATTAGGTTGCATCGACACCTGAACTAATAATAGGGAATGAAGTAGTTGAGGGTGTCGACCACTTCACTTATCTTGGAAGTCTCATCAACCCTTGTGGTCTGATGTGTGATGAAATCTCATCACGGATACAGAAGGTTCGACTAGCTTTTGGCAACTTGCGTCATTTATGGTGTAGGCGAGATATCCGTCTATCAACCAAAGGACGTATTTAGTGTGCAGCAGTGAAACGTGGCTGGTAAGAGTAGAGGATATTCGTAGGTTACTAGTATTTGAACATAGGTGTCTTCGAAACATTGCTCGTATATCCTGGGACCACCACATAAGTAACGCAGTTGTCAGAAAATGGGTACTAGGTAAGGATGGCCCAACCACCGACTACCTCGACCTTCAATGTTTTATGCTGTTGGAGTAGATTGGAATAAAGGTAGGAGCGGCCAGACCAAAACATGGAACAAATCCATGAATTAACTGACAAGTGGACTGAAACATGTTGGTAGGTGTAGACTACCTGATTGGGATCCGCGAGATGATAGCAACCGATGGTTAGAGACCTTGAATGACATGGCTCAAAATCGTTTACAATGGTGTGCTCAGGTGCATCCACTCTTTGTGTTCTCCCGAATTCTAATCTTCTGAATTCTTCCTGTCCCTTTTTTTCTCTCTTTCCAATTTTATTTCACTGGATTATACTCTTTGAATAACATCTTCAAACTCTAATCTTTCCGATTACTGCTTATACTCTTACTACCTCTATCACTATGGGATTTGAATCGACAATTGTATTTGTAAAGCAATTAATCCCTTTTATAAATTTCGATAATGTAATAAGAAGACGGAGATTATCAGAACTATGTGATATATTAGCTCAATACATTTCGAACAATCTGATCACACATATACTTGTTTGTTCTTACCTTAAACCTACCCTGGTAATATAGACTTATTATCCAGAGTGATTAGGTTTTGAATAGTGTTCAGATCATTATTATTATTATTATTATTATTATTATTATTATTATTATTATTATTATTATTATTATTATTATTATCAGCCTTATTTCCTCTTAACTCATTTCCAGTCTAGTTGACCTTTTATTTTTATATATAAATGCTCTTAACAAGTATATGTGTGATCAGATTGTTCGAAATGTATTGCGCTAATATATCACATAGTTCTGATAATCTCCATCTTCTTATTACATTATCGAAATTGTATTTGTGTGCGAATTTGGTATGGCAACGTCAACTGATGTATGTACGTATGAATTTCTACGTTGTTACTGACTGACTGACTGACTGACTGACTACATTGATTAGAATTGTTTAACTCATAGTAACATTATATATAACTAAATAATATTATTTTATGATTTATACTATTATCAATGCTTATGTGTACCAAAATTAGATTTTCAGTTATACGTTGCCACATGGGATAACAAAAATCAATATCGTTTTTTTGAGATATCATAACATATGATACACAATATAGATCATTTTGATTGAGATCATGAATCGACTGATGTTAGACCACCGTTGGAAACCTGGAAGCACTGGACGGCCGTTTCGTCCTAGTATGGGACTCCTCAGCAGTGCGCATCCACGATCCCGCTCGCGGGATTCGAACCCAGGGCCTTCAGTCTCGCGCGCGAACGCTTAACCTACTCGACCACTGAGCCAGCATCCAATGGTGTTAGTGTCTAACATCAACCAATCCACGAAATTGCGCGACCATCTTCCATTGTACTGAGGTAGATACCTGTCTCTACCCGACACGGATTAGCTCCACTGGTCACGGCTTCTCACTAGAGCTCCGAGAATTCCCTCACGAAGCTAGTCACTAGTGAGCACATGTTAATTATCAGTATTGGGGTTTCCAACGGTGGTCTAACATCAGTCGATTCATGATCTCAATCAAAAGCTTAATAATCTCCACAACCCCAATACTGATATAGATCATTATTGATTTTATTTATTCTCTTTTTATTTACACTTTTATATTTTTGTAGATCATTTAATGAATTAATCCGTTTATTCAATTCAGCTTGTAAAGAAGCGAAAAGTATTCATACATCATTATCTGAACCAATATTTGATTATTCTCATCAATTCACTTCTGATATTGTTCATCAAAAATCACACAATAATCATAATCATAATAATAATAGTAATATCATTTCAAATAATGAAACAAAATTAATCAGTTTTCAAGATCCACCTTATCATACAGTAAGTACTTTGTTTTTAATTTGTTATGTCTCTTAGGGTTGAATTGAATTAGATTATAATATCAGTAGTAAGAATTATATTTTACAAATAACAATTAATGTATTGTTAATATTGTAAACTCATTGTTATTAAAAGTAGTTTGATCCTTAGTGGAAATATAGATATGGACTATTGAAGTGTTCTATACTAGGATGAAATAGATATTTATTGATTCTTAATCATTATTGATTGTTTAAACAAAGTCAGTCTCATAATATGGAACTTTATATTAAACAATCTCCAGAATACTCTATAGTAACAAGTTTCATTGTTTAATTCTATGAGTTTGAATGTGGTTTACATGTTGGATTATTCTTAAGTGCTATAAATTAGTACATGAGAAGAACTTTCGATCCATCTTCTGTAATATATAAATGGAGGGGGTGTTCTTTATGAATTTGAGACGATGAAAAGCAAATGTTCGAAGCTTTAACCGGGTTGATGGACACCGAAAGTCCATCTAGGTGAGTTGGAAAACCCTGATTCTAAACCAATAGTGTACATGGGCTCCAGTATTCCGAAGGAACAAATAGTATATGAACCAATTATCGGTCACCGGTTACCATGGGACTGCATTTCCTTAAGATGCTCCACTGACTTGTGGATCAGACCTTTAAGTCAAGGGCTCCGGGTGTGATCTCCTAAGAAAACCATCTGCTTCGGCTTAGGCACCCGGGCAGTATCACAGCCCTCACACAAATCAATTGAGATTTGTGTGGCGCATATGTATTTGGTGCCTTCTGTACCAATATCTATGTGTTAATATATATATATATATATATATATATATATATATATATATATATATATATATATATATATATATATATAGTGCATGTATTACTTATGTCAGTGGCTTTCTAAACAATGGTGTCTTTGGATCATACATATATGTCGAAAGTTTAACATTCAGATTTACTTTCTCTGTAAGAACGTGTGCATTATAAAGTATACTTAAAAGGAAACCGATTTTTATTCCTGAACTTGTTTTCAGAAATCCCATTGATAAGGAGATAGTTGTACTTTAATATCATGAGGTTAGAAGTAATAGGGGATAGCTTTTACAGTTTAATTCAGTGTTGATTAGAACGCATCAAGTTAATGTGACAACAATCGTGGTGAAATCATAGATTTTTGAGTGATACATACCTCTATTTACTAATAGGAGTTCAGTGGTTAACCGAATTGTACAGTCAGTATGTTCTATCCAGGTATGAAATATTCTGATACTTCTTTGAATCTGTGATGAAACACTCGTTCTCAAGAGATTTTAAATGTCTAGTTCATGGTTTAACTTAATGTTGAAGTAAAGATAGAAGGAAATAATCTTCTTAGTTAACTATTTAGTAGTATTCTGTATCATCTATTGGACAAGGTGTACGTTACTCCTCTTTTGTTTTAAGACGCTTAGAACTAATTCCTTGAAAGGCCTATCTAGAACGTCGAGAGCAAACAAATTTTTTATCATTATATCGAAAAGTCTGAAAATTGTTCAGATTTACTTCCATCCAATCAGCACTCTAGATAATTCTTATTAAAATTTAGAAACCAATTAATTACTATTTTATTTGAACTGGTGTAGTAAATACCAAAAATTTACTATGAATTTTACTATCCTATTTTTCGGGATCTTCTTGAACTCCAACGTTACCAGTAGTTCTGTTTGATTAGTCTTGCAAATTGAAAGCTATACTCAGTTCCTAAGCTATTCTTCTTGAAACCTCCAAACTAGAACTATATAACCACCTGAACACGAGAGAGAAGGTGCAAAGTATGCGAAAAGTATTTTACTCCAAGGTTCATTTTAATACAGAAAACATAGGGTTTTTATAATATTTTAAATGTCCCTTGGTTGCTCGAAGATTCTGGAATGCTACTAAACATAGTAGCGGTATAACAATCAACCAATCAGAACCTCTACATGTGACGTTTCACATCCTTGATGTTTCTGGCTAAACTCCAAGTGAACGCTGATTGGATGAAATGCTTCTTAAGGTTTCCTGATCCTTGTGTGTCTTTTGAGAGTAATTTTCTGAATCATCCCAACACTATTCACTTTTAAAGATAAATTTGAACATAAGACTCTTTTCATATTTTCTCTTAAATTCTTTTAAAGTTCAAGTGTCAAATATTATAGAAGTTTGTAGTTCAATTAATTAGTCAATATATATTAAGCTCTTTCTTTTTATCTCTTCTCCTTCTTCATCTTCTTCTTCTTCTTCAACCATCTGAGTTTTTATACACTAAATATTTAATGATCATGTTTGGCTTGAATTCTAGATTGATTCAAAGACTTTTATCCTTTCATGAATTCATTAGGATTACTACCCTTGTACTTTATATCAGATAATATGTAAAGTGATTTGACTATCTTAACAACAATGAATTATATATATATATATATATATATATATATATATATATATCTTGTTTACTATACCTACATGTAATGTAAATCATTCGTTTGTTATGTAATATCGTCACGTCGTTTTTTTTCGTCTGTAAACATTCTGAATAATTGATCATTATTTTATTTTAACAGTACTTCAATAAATTTAACAAGGTAATTTATGCTTGATACTACTACTACTACTACTACTACTGTTATTGCTGTTATTGCTGTTACTACCGTAACTGTTACGTTTAACAAAACAAATTTTTTCTTTCATGTTGCTGTGTTACTAAGTCCATAGTTGTATACATGTGTGCATACTAATGTTATTTGCTTTATTTCTCGGCTATATTTCATTCATCTTTTTTTTTCTTGTTTTAACTATTTCATATGTTGATCAACTAAAATTATAACCACCAGTTTACTTAATCACTTAAAGTTGTTCTTGAAGTTCTAGTAGAAAATTGTAACTGATGAAGTTCAAATATATGAAGATTGAAACAGTTTTTGATGGACTTTTGTTTTCTGAGCTGAATGGTTTGGTTGTGGAGCTTTCATGGTTCTTCTGAACAACATCATCAGCACAAACTTCAGGTAGAAATGAAGTGTTCGAATTTCTCCATATGTGGTTCACAGCTTGTCCTGTACACCTCCTTGTTGATTGGTTCTTGTCGACCTTAAATTTGTCATTATTTACTTCTTTCTTTTGGTTGTATCTCCCATTAGTTTGATTTTTGTTCGTATGTTTGTACATAATTTTCCTGACTGGCTGATAAATTGGATCGATTTCAATGTGTTTGTTGATTGCTGACTGAACTGAATGCCAAGTTTCGAAAAATTCTCTGGTGTTTTTGGAATTGCTTCTATCCACAATTTCCACATTTTACCAGTCGAATTTGTGTCTGCAGTTGTCCACGTGCATTGATATAAGTGAGGAAATGTTGAGGCGTTTGACTGTTAATTGATGTTCATGCAGGCGAAGATGAAGAGGGCGTCGGCTTTGTTCGATATTGTGTTTTTCGCAGTTGACACAATTTATTTTGTAGATGATGTTTGGTTTGTCTTCTTTTGTTATTTCATCAGTTGGTTTGCATAGGACTGAATGTATTGATTTTGTCGGTTTGTGTGCCACACCTATTTTGAAGGTTTTTAGCAGTGTCGTTACAGTTTCTGATATGCCATTTATGTAAGGTAGGGTGATCCTTTTGCTGATTTCTGTGCTTGACTTGGGTTCTGATGCTGCATGTGGTTGATATTTTTTGATGAAGTTGATTGGGTACCCGTTCTTTCGAAATACGTAACCTTTGATTTTCCTTGTTACCTAATATTTTTTGTGCTCGTTTTTTTACCACATGTGTCTCGAGACCCATCCCATCTCACTTTCGGGTGTTACAGTTGAATCATGAGCCCCTCATTAAATGTGATGCATAGCTGAATATGCAAATGATTACCTGGTCACTATGTTACATTCTGATCAGATTATATCTTTTAATCCAATTTCAGTCATAACTTGTCTATTAAATACTACACTGTCTAGTGCAGAAAAATAATATCTATGAAAATACGAATCACTAAAGTAACAGCTAAATAACATCACTTATCAAAGTAGGTATATGTCACCAAATAATTGTATTCATTCATATGTAGAACTTTCCAGCTCTGTGAACTCATTACTTAATGTGTACATAACATAGACTATTGAGTTGAAATTCGATTATCCAAACTTCAAAAAATGATATACAATAGAATTGTAAAATTCTACAATAGGTTAATAAACCGGTGATTAAGTTCTTTGTGTACTGGCTTAATAATAATTGAAATTGAAATCTCGGTTATCTTTTTATTAAATCACTTGATTTCAAAAATACATAGGCCTTTGGCGTTAAAAAGAAGTGAAAATGATCATCACATAGTAATGAAGCATAACTCGATCAGTCAGTCAATAACAACGTGGAACTTCGTACGTACGTACATCAGTTCGAGTTGTCATACCACATTAGCACACAAATACAAATGTTAATTCAAATCCCATAGTGGTAGGGATAGTAAGAGTATAAGCAGTAATCGGAAAGACTAGAGTTTGAAGATGTTATTTAAAGAGTATAATCCAGTGAAATAAAATTGGAAAGAGAGAAAGAAAGGGACATGAAGAATTCAGATGATTTTAATTTGGAAGAACACAAAGAGTGGATGCACGTGCACATACCTTTGTAAAGGATTTTGAGCCATGTTGGTCTCTAACCATCGGTTGCTATCATCTCGCAGATCATAACCAGGTAGCCAAACTGAATATTCATTTTAAATCTACCATAGAAACCTTATACTTATATTATACAATGAATATTTCACTAAGGAAAGTTTCCTTTTGAAAAACCGTATAGTTTTTTTTTTTATAAATGAGCTTTTACCGTGCAAGAGTATAATAAGTGGAACTCGTTGTGCACTACCGTTTATATGGATCGATTATCATAGTTATGCTCAAACATGTAATCACTTATAAAAGACTAAAAGTGGAAAGTAAAAATAACAAGGTGAAAAAGTGTATGGTATGATTTTCATTGATTAAATAAAAAATAATTAATTTAGTTTTGACAGGAAATGTTTACACGTTATAAATTAAGATGGTTAGAATTAGATTTAATTTATTGTAAAAACATAAAGGAATAAACAGTAATATCAGTCAGCTATAACATAGGACCAAGCATATATATGCATCGATCCAAGATGCCACACCTTATTAGTACAATATGATCAACACTGAATTCATAGAATTAGTTACTTCAATGATAGTATTATATAAAAATAAGATTGTGTATAAGGATATATAGTACAGGAAGAAAGACAAAGAGTGTATAAACCTACATCATTGTGATCGATTCTGAGTCATGTCACCAAAAATCTTTAACTATTGGTTACGATAGTCACGTGGACCCCAACTAAGTAGTCTTCATCTACCAACACGGCTTAGATTAGAAGTTAGTGACTTCAAACATTGATGCCACATTTTAGTTTGGCCTCCTCTAACAATAATATCAAAGTAACTAAGGCTGTAATGTTTAAAGTAATCATGTAAGCTGTTTGCAGATTTCTATCTTTACAGTATCTATGTTGAACTCTCATATAATACATTAGAGATGTATATGTGCACTTTTAATCATAGAAGATAACCATTGTTATTGGGTCTAATAGGATATAGTTATCATCAATCTTCTGTTATAGAATCGTTGATTTCAAATGTTTTCTTTGTTTTTTCATTATGACCCATCCTGGGGAGGCGCTTGCTTATTATAACCATAATACTGATTTTCATTCAATTCATCTAACTTCAATTAATCAATAACAAAATCTTTTCGTTTGACCTATTTCACATGTAACATTTTCTAAATTACTTTTATATGACAGCGTTTTACTGAAATAAAAAAACAATATTTGGTAAGACTATAATTTGTGGACACAACCTATGAGCGACGCTAAATAGACTATCGGATTGTCTACCTACATACTACATTTAACTGACAGTTAGAAATCAGTATGAGGAATTTGATTTATAATTTACAATTGATAATTCAGTATAGAAAACTAACATCAGCTATAATACCAAAAGGATAATATTTAACCAAATGAATAATTGAATTTCACGCCAAAATTCAAAATCTGTCATCCTAAATCTGATTGGTTCGTCTATAAATTATAATCTTGTCCTTGAAAGTAACTAAAATAATTTAATATTAATCTAAGAAAGTGTTGTTTGTTTCTAATACTTTACAAATGTACTTTATCTTGAGCACATCTATACTATTGTCAATTTTAGAAATCATTTAGTGCTGTTAATATTATTACATCATTTAACTGTTTTTTTGGACCCCGTATTCTCCTTTGTGTGTGTGTGTGTGTGTGTGTGTGTGTGTGTGTGTGTGTGTTGGAGCACATTTCATATCTCACCATACTTTTTATATTATTATCTTAAGCTATAAACGAAGTGAATTGTCCATACATCAAACATGATTTCTCAATGTTATTGAAATTAGTTATTTTGTTTTAATAAAGATTAGATATATAATATTGTTCTGTGAATGAAGTTACCTCGTTCTACTTGTTACTTATTGACTTCATTTATAAAGCTAGACCATATATTTCCGTATTGTATGGGGTTAGTTCTTCTTTTTTGTGTAAGAATTAGAGCAAATGAAATGTAATAAGTACAATTTTTTTGTTTGTTTGACTGTTTTCATTCTGCTTATTTCAATTGATAGTAGTCTTTTTCTTTAATTTTGTTCTTCTACAGACTGATCCTCAAAGAGAACCAATTCATATATTAAATATTGCTCTACGTCAATCTACAGATAAATACATACAACCTACTCGGATATTATCATCATCATCATCGAATGATGATACATCAGTGTCGTCTAAATCAAAACCTTCTGGTTTCACTAAAAATTCATTGTTATTACCTGATTCAGTAATTAATGAAACAAGTGATGTGACACATTTAGAAGAATTCTGTTCTCGTCATGTTGATCAATTACGAGCATCTGGTATTCGAAGAATTACTTTCTTAGTTGTTAAGACAGTGAGTTGATGTTTTATTGCTTCTCTTCTTTTATCATTGTTTAGTTATGCTATATCAATGAAATCATGTATTCATTTAATAGCTCTTACCATACAAGATTAATAAATGAATACTTATCTACAAAACCTTTCCAAGTTATGTTAACCACTTGTTAGATTATAATGATAGTCAGTAAATTATTGTTTCATAAAATAAATGGTTTTAGCATTCATTTCAAAGTTTCATTCTGGTTTCTATCCTAGAATAACACCATATGGTTTCTGCACAATACTGGGAATTGATTAGAGTTGGAAATTTGTAGACCATTGTATTCCATTTCAGTAGTTTTAAAGTGTTATGGTATCTGTTTTATATTACTTACTACTTCAACTGTTCTGTTACTGTTTGTAAAGTTGGAAGTCACTAACTTCTAGTCTTAGCCATGTTGGTGGATGCAGACTGTTGTGTCTTTATGGCACCCTAGTTAACACATAATCTACTCACCAATCAAAATACGACTTATTCACCCTTGTACTGTACTAAACCAATGATATTCTTTAGATCTGATCAGCCTAGCGTCTTATTGGTCCGTTGCTCGCCTAGTCCGTCCAGAATGCCAACAACAGACTCCACTATGCAAATCATTTATTTCAAACATACTGGATTTATATATCAACCAAACAGACCGCAACGCACCATAAAATAGGAAATAACATTTATACACAATAATTCCAAAAGTGGCTGTGAAGGTGGGAGACAGTAATCCATAAACTGAGTATGATTTAAGAACAGTAAATCGTACAATAATCATCTGTACATCAAAATGAAGCTTATAATAAGATGAATATAAATATACACAATTCAATTACTGAATAGTTATACCATAAGAATATATATATATATATATATATATATATATATATATATATATATAATATTAGTCGATTAATAGGTTTCAGAAGTTACTCGTCATTTAATCTTTGCTAGGATATAACACAAACTACTTGATTGGGGTCCGTGTGACTATCGTAACCAATGGTTAAAGAATCTAGATGACATGGCTCAGAATCGATCACAATGGTGAAGGTTTATGCACTCGTTATCTTCCCTTAAACTATGACATTTAAAGTCGCTTCATATCTTTCTTTCTATGAACTAATTCTTTCTTCCTTATATGCAACGGTTTCTTTTATATATTATCACCAATGAATCAAATACTTCTATGAATTTGGTGTTGATGTTGTTGTGCTAATGTGGTATGACAACTTGGACCGATGCATATATTTGCCTAGTCCTTTGTTGTAACTGACGGACTGACTGGAAACTGTTTTAATTCTACAGTATCATATCTTATCTGTTTTTATATTCATTAATATTTTATTTATTTATTTATTCTTTTTTTTAAAAAAAACAAAAAATTTCAGCGTGAATTCCCACGATTGTATACTTTTCGTGCACGTGATAATTATCGAGAAGATCGTGTTTATCGACATTTAGAACCAGCTTTAGCTTTTCAATTAGAATTAAATCGAATGAAAAATTATAATCTGGAACATTTGCCAACATTAAATCGTCGTATGCATTTGTATTTAGGTTGTAGTAAGGTAATGTCTTAGTTAGTACTTTTCTTATTGTAATTTGTATTAAAACAATTAAATAAGTGTGATAAACATCTTAAAGTCAACAAGTTTTACCAAGTCGATGTTGTCATCATAATATTTATTGAATAAAATGATATGAACGTAATGTACAACTTTGATTGTTTGATACTAAAAAAATATACACCTATTCAGTTTTCAACACTCCTTACAACAAACTTAAGCCTCCGAATGCATTGGTATGGTTGAGAGTGAGGAGAGTCATCCCTCCCTCTCGAAATGCTCTCACATGACCACGTGTAAACAACCACTGCCAAGGTATTCCTACTCATTGCCTTCTTGTGGCAGGGGTGTTGTTTACCTATTTGAGAGGACGAAAAGCGAATGTCCGAAGCTTTAACCGGTTTAGTGGATATAGAGGATCCACCTAGGTGAGTTAAAAAAACCCTGATTTCAAATCAATGGTGTACATGAGCTCCAGTATCCTGAAGGAACATATGGCGTTTGAACCTATTATTAGTGACTGGCTACCATGAGACTTCATCTCCTTACGATGCTCCACTCCGCCTTATGGATTAGACCTTTAGGTTGAAGTCTCCTGGTGTGACCCCCTAAGAAAAACAACTGTTTTTGTTTAGGCAATCGGACAGTATCCAAGCCCTCAAACAAATAGAATGATTGATGTGGTGCATAACTATTTTTTCCTTCGTACCAATGTTTATGTGTTTAATTAAATTAATTAATTAAACAACTACATCACTTTGAAACGAAGAAAAAGCAACAAAATTCATAAAATAAAGTGAATTCATTCTATTTTGTGACGTCTCGTCAAAGTTTCATATAGTTACAAGTTACAAACAGTAAAATAATTAAGAAAATAATAGTTTAACTGAAGGAAAATAGAGTAAAAATCTTCCCATAATAAACAATACTGTTGTTAAATGGTTTTTTTATGATGACTTAAAGATTCTGTCTAATATCACGTGATAAAAACATCAATCGAAATCCGCCTAACACTTACAATCTTGAGTGGATGTTAAACTCGATTCAGTTGTTTATCTTCCTAACCTGTTCATTGAGTTCAGAACACTGTAATCAAGCTCCATCAAACAAATATTATACTTCAAGAATACTTAGTTTATATACAACCAGATCAGACCGCATCAAATCAGCCAAAAGTGGCTGTGAGTAGGAGAGACTGAATAATAAACAGGCAACAGATTAATAATATTAAATCATACAACAGTAGTTAATAGATCAAACGAAAGCTTGTGATAAAAGGGATATAATTATATGGTAATCTTGTCAATAATTATGTAATAAGAGTATATATATAACTGTCCATAAATTAGTTCTCCCAGTTACTATTCTTTTATTCGTCGTCGAATACAATCCCCATCTCCCAAGTTTGGGGAAACCCCCAAAGTCAAATGACCTTTACCAAGGTTGAAGGGGAATTTCGGGGAAATATTGGGGAATTTCCCCAGATCTGGGAAAATTTTAGGGTTTTGGTGCCGTTTCCCCAAAGTTTAGTATAGCGGCTTTCTCAAAATTGGGAGTTCGGAATAGTTTTATCCACTATTTAGATCGATGATGTTCACTAATTTATTTGAATTTAACTTTAACTATGCCCACTTATTATGTAATTCACTAATACTTATTATAATTTTCCATAATGTTTCTAAAACCCATCAACCCGACTAACTAAATCCTGTTAATCATTTATCTTTAACTTTATTACCCTTCTTTTTTATTTGAGACTTTTCTGTTAATGATAAGCCTTTAAATAAGGCGATGAATTCCTTTTTTTTTCTGCAATCATGTTCTTCATTCAAATTCACTTTCCAGGCTCCATAAATTTTACATCGGTTCAATAACTGTAATAAGAAAATAACGTTTTTTTTGTTGATGTTAGACCGTATCGAGTACTTTCTGAAGACGCTGATAAAATGCAGAGTTTATTAATAACACTGAGCAACAATACCAGAATGTTTGGGATGCGCTTCTCCCTCTCTAAATGCAACTTGTTGCTTCAAGACTGACCTGCGTCAATACCTGAGTTTAAGGATAGGGAGTGAAGTAATCGAACGCGTTGACAACTTCACTTATCTTGGAAGTCTGATCAGCCCTAATGGGTTGGTGTCTGAAGAAATCTCAGCACGGATTCGAAGCTCTCGTTCGGCCTTTGCGAACTTACGTCACCTATGGCGCAGGCGAGATATCCGTCTATCAATTAAGGGTCGAGTATACTGCGCGGCAATTCGTTCTGTTCTGTTATACGGATGTGAAACATGGCCATTAAAAGTAGAAAATACTCGTAAGCTACAAGTATTTGACTACAGATGCCTTAGAAATATTGCTGGTTTCTGCTGGGATCACCGGGTAAGTAATAGTGAGGTTACACGCAGGGTATAAGGGAATGAAGGTAGATCAGTCGATCAGGTTGTGAATGTTCATCGACTAAGATGGTTGGTCGACGTGATGCGTATGCCTGAACACCGATTACCACGACTCCTAATGCTGACTAGTGTTGGGGATGGTTGGAAGAAAGCTAGAGGCGGTCAAACTAAAATGTGGTATCAGTCCATAAAGTAACTAACTTCTGGTCTGAGACATGTTGGTAGATGCAGACTACTTGATTGGGGTCCGCGTGACTATCGTAACCATTGGTTGGAGACTCGGGATGACATGGACCAGAATCGATCTCAATGTCGTTGATGTATACACTGTTTGTGCACCCTTTAACTATGAGATTAAAATTGCTTCATATCTTTCTTTCTACGAACTAATTCTTCGTTCGTGTACTGTATCCTTACATACAATCTTTCTTCTATATATTACTACTATCGAATTGACTACTTCTATGAATTCGGTGTTCATCTTGTTGTGTTCATTAGGTATAGCAACTTGGACCGATGCATTTATGTGCCTCGTCCTACGTTGTAGCTGGCTGACTAACTGGCTATCGAGTACTTTCAATCGAGTTATCATCACAACATAAAACACTAAATTTTAATTATTTCTCTTTTCTTTGACTTTATTTCATAGATAAATGGACGAAAAGATGTAGTTGATTATCGTTTCTTTGTTCGTTGTATTATTCGTCATGCTGATTTAGTTTCACGTGAAGCTTCATTTGAATATCTTCAATCAGAAGCTGAACAAATTCTCTTAGAAGCAATGGATGCTTTAGATTTAGCCTCAGGACATCCTGATGCTAGTCGAACAATGGGAAATCATATATTTTTAAATTTTGTCCCTGTATTACTCTTAGAAGATATTAATAGATTAAAGTCAACAATTAGAAGAGTTGTAATGCGTTATGCTCGACGTTTTCTACGTTTACGTGTATCTCAAGTAGGTAAATTTATGATTCATAGAGTATTACTTACAGTATTGTTTATTTATGTAAAATAATTTACTGGGACCATTTACTGGCGATTTGTTATCTTGATGTTATATCGTAGATTTTCCATATTACAGTTTCTTTATTCAGTCAATAGACATGATCTTGCTAGACTTTCATCCCAGTAAGTTTTAGTTTTAGTTTTTGGAGTTGGTATAAAATGTGACTTCTAACGTCCTAGTAAACATCATCATTGCTGATGTACTCATAAACTTATACACTGATACAACAGATAACAATAGATTGCTAGAATCAACCTCGATTCGTACAGATATGGCGGTGTGATTATCTCTGTATGAATAGTTTGAATATTTTGACTGCTTATGTTCTATAAAGGATCAAAACGTGTCATCATCAGTCGATGATGAACGAGCATACATATATATTTTCCTTACATAATCTAATTTATCAAGGCAAATGAGATATTATCATTCCACTGTGCATTGAAGCTTTTGTATGACTTAGAACAATTCTACTAATCTGTTGATCTCATACAATTATGTCAACTATATCAACGGTCTCAATGGAAGTATTCACTGTTCGTATAACCATTTCATGTTGCATCCAAATATCAGAAGAGTATCTATAGAATAATTAAGGTTTGTTCCTGTCAACCCAGTATTCAAACTCGGTGAAGTCTGTATATATTACATTCACTTGTTAAAACGTTCACTCTAATAGGTACCTGCTAGGTTTGAAGCGGTTACGAGTTCACTTAGACTGAGAACGGAAACAAACACTTGATGATCAAATACCAACAAGCTAGCTATTCGATGCGTCCTAGCCCCGCTAACTCGAGGAAGAAGTCCAAGCTTGGAATGGGGAAGTATATTCCGCAAACAGTCAGAAGCACGAGCGTTAACAACAAACACAAATCAAAACGTATACATACAGCATGAAACCATCCTTGGGTAGAGTTACAAAATAGCATACTAAAAGACACAACAGACCAATAGCATATAAGATCCTCCCAAGAGGGAAATACGACATGAAGGTGAAAAGAGCGTTTTTGGCGTGAACACAAAGACATTCAAATTTTATGAATAAAATCACAAAATTAGGTCTTTTTCCAAGTGAGTTCTGGGGATCTAACGTCCTCAACAGTAGCAATTAAATTATATATTATTTCTTTTTTTAAGACTATATATATATATTGTACATTCATTTAATATTTTCTTCTGATTTAATTTTTAAAGGCAGAATTAAAATTACATATTCGATTTCATGCATCTGATCCTATTGTACCAATTCGTGTTATGCTTCGAGATGAACATGGTTATGATTTAGGATTAGATGTTTATCGTGAAGTATTAGATCCAATAACTGGTATTTGTATTTTACAATCAATAAGTCCACCTAATGGTAGATTAAATGGACATCCAGCTGTGACAGCTCATGAGAATAAAGATTTTTTTGAAGTTAAACGTTTTCAAGTAATTATTGTTATTAATTTCCATTTCACTTTTCTATATCATATGGATTAATTTACATTTTTGGTAACTGTCAGTCAGTCAGTCAGCTGCAACGTAGGACCAGACACATATATGCATCGGTTCAAGTTGTCATACCGCATTAGCACAACAAGATGAACACCGGATTCATAGAAGTAGTCACATCAAAGGTACTAGTATATAAAAGAAAGATTGTGTATAAGGATATAATACAGGAAGAAAGAATTAGTTCGTAGAAAGAAAGATATGAAGTGATTTTAATCTCTTAGTTTAAAGGAAGACAGAGAGTGTATACACCGACGCCATTGTGATCGATTCTGAGCCATGTCACACAGAGTGTCCAACCATTGGTTACGATAGTCACGCGGACCCCAACCAAGTAGTCTGCATCTACCAACATGGCTCAGACCAGAAGTTAGTGTCTTCAAGCACTGATGCCTCGTTTTGTTTTGGCCGCCTCTAACTTTCTTCCAATTATCTCTAACACCAGTGAGCATTGCGCGTCGTGGTAATCGCTGTCTAGGCATATGCAACACGTGGCCCAACCATCTCGGTCGATGAAGATTCATAACTCCATCAACTGATTTACCATCATCTAATACCCTACGTCTAACCTCACTATTACTTACCCGGTGATCCCAGCAGATACTCGCAATATTTCTAAGGCATCTGTGGTCAAATACTTGTAACTTACGAATATCTTCAACTCTTAATGGCCATGTTTCGCAGCCGTATAGTAGAACGGAACGAACTGCCGCGCAGTTTGGTAACTGTAGAATATGACTATTGAATTTATAGGATATGCATAATTCACTTACATTTAATCATAAATATCTTCGTTAAATCATGTGTATGTAAGTCTTTCTGTATGATATCATGACCTCTTCTCATCTACCTTAATGAATACTCACGTGGGAGCGGACCGAAAAAAAATGTAAAAGCTACCAAACGGTTGACTTTAGAAATTAACCTTGTACGTAAATCTATAAACTACCTAATCAGGTTCTGTGCAATATGCGTTAGGAATAATTAGTGACGTTATTTTAAATTGTGAGTGTTTTAAATCAAGAGACCTCTAAAAATGTTAGATAATTTCTAGAAATATGTGTATTTCAATCAATCTACAGTCGTCCAGAACGATTAAGGAAGCTATAGAACTAACTGTCGAATTTATTGAGCATGACTCCAACAGAATTTTCAGTTGATGATATATCTCAGCTATTTTAAAATGATAATCCTACCAGATCATTATGTCATGGTAAAGGCTACAACTGGGAATAATTTTTACAATTGAAAGTATCATCATAATCATGATTATAGTCTAAGTAATTCGCGGTCCCCAAATGCCCTGGTATGGTCGAGAGTGGGAAGAGTTAGGTCTAACTCTTGAAATGCTCTCACATGACTACGTGTATTCAACCACTGACAAGGAAGTTCTAATAACTACCTTCTCGCGGCATTACTGTTGTTTATAAGACTGAGAGGACGAAAAGCGAATGTCCGGCACTTTAAATGGGTTGGTAGACATGGAGAGTCCACCTAAGGGAGTTGGAAAACCCTGTTTTCAAACCAATAGTGTACATGGGCTCCAGTATTCGAAGGGAACATATAGTGTATGAACCAATCGTCGGTCACCGGCTATCATGGAACTGCATCTCCTGACGTTGCTCCACTCCCTAGTGGATTAAACCTTCAGGTCAAAAGCTTCGGAGTGTTACCCTCTAAGAAAACCACCTGTTTCGGTTTTTGGGCACCCGTACAGTATCACAGCCCTCACATAATTCGAATGATTTGTTTTGTTTTTATTTTTTATATTACAGGCCAGAAAATTTAACACTACTTATGTTTATGATTATCCTGCATTAATAGCTCAAGCTTTAACTGGTGTATGGCAAAGTTATTGTCCTTATAGAAATCGGAAACATCATAAATTATCATCAATATCCGATAATATGACAAAGGATTCATTAGATAAACCAATATCATATTTAAATAGTAATACTTTATCAAAATTTCATGATTTAATACCTTTAAATATACCAGAGAATTTAGTCATTACATGTACAGAATTATCATTAGATAAACATGGTAATTTACAACCAAATACAAATACTCTTGGTACAAATGAAGTAAGTGAACTCTATCTAATGAAGGTTTATTTTGACATTTATCATTGTTTATATTCTTTATTGCCTCAGCTTTTCTTTTTCACTAGTTGAAATCATGAGTCAATTGAAGCTAGACCCCTATGGGAAACCTGGATGCACTGGATGGCCATTTCGTCCTAGTATGGGACTCCTCAGTAGTGAACATCCACAATCCCGTCCCCCGCGAGATTCGAACCCAGGACCTATCAGTCTCGTGCGTGAGCGCTTAACCATTAGACCACTGAGTCGGTATCCAACGTTGTTAGTGTCTAACTTCAACTTCATTCATATTTCTATTCTCCTGTATTAATGATTGTGGAAATAGTTAATTACATAGTGAGTCTATAATTATTGGATGACCTTTAAGCGACGCTAAACTGACCTTGAGAGTTGAGGGTTATAAACCAGTGTAAGGAATTAGAATTATGATTTACAGTTGATAGTTAAGGTTAGGAATTGGATTTAGGGTTTTCATCACAAACTGAAATCAGCTATAATTTTGAAAACTCTATTAAGCCAAATGAATGAGTGAATTTTGCGCCAAAATCCAAAACCTGTTATCTTATATATGATTAGTTCATCCATATATTATACTCTCGCCGATTACATTTTGATTCATAAGTCCCCTCCATACTTATTTATTTATATATTTAAGTATATCTCTTTAGATTAGTTATAGTCGAGTGATACTTGAACTGATAAGTTACATATTCAAACTTGATATAAATTATTTGACTTTTAGCAGTCAAATATTATCACTTGTCCTCTAAATCGACGATTACATTAACGGATACTTCATAAATGATTGAAATGGATAATATCATAGATTAATCATTTCAATATATTCCAAATGACCATAGCAAATTAACAAACTGGTTAGTATGTTAAAAAAAATATTTTGAACCAGTTCAAATCAATTTACATCACTTACAAATTTGATAACTTTTATGGTAAATAATTCTATCTTAACAAGCAAGGTTAGGCAAAAAGAAGAACCGATAAAGACTGTAGACTACTCGTACGAGTTTTATCCATTATTTGTCCGGTTGATAATTCACTATTCTCTAATTAATGGTATCATTACGTTATACATGAATAGTGGCACAAGTTATAACATATTTGATCATACATTTTACTTGTTAACGTTTCTTTGACAAATGTTCAGTTTTGATAATGTAATAAAATGACGAAGATTATCAGAACTATGTGATATATTAGCGCAATACATTTTGAACAATCTAATCATACGTTATATAATTATTATGAACATTTATATATAAAACGATAAGAGATTATTTAGACTGGAAATGGAGGGTAAAAAGAGACAAGGATAATAATAAAAGTAATAATAATGATAATAATGTGAACACAATTTGAAACCCAATCACTCTGGATAATAAGTTAATATTACCAAGGGGTAGGTTCAAGGTGAGAACAAACTGTTTTTGAATACACAAAGGGGGTTTGGATTTTTGTATTGAAATAAACCTTAGTATACGCCCTTTTACACTTTTATACAGCACCACAAAAGTCGAGTTAACATCAATCTTATGGCCTGTTTCGATTATATGTTTATCAATATAGGATGATAGATGTTTATCTTCTGCTCTTATTGGGTCACTAGATTGTATCTATTTCTCCAACCATTTTGGTACATGTTCACACTAATTTTAAGATCACGATTGCTCCTCCCTATGTATGTGTGACCGCACACACACACACACACATTTAAATTGGTAAACACAGTTTATGTAAATCACCAGTGACGTTTTCTTTTCAAATAATATGCCACTTGATTTTATGTCAACCTAATTATACCTTTTAATTGGCATGTATTATGTAATTACCTTTGGGAGATATTATCTTTATTAATTTTGTAGGAAATTAAGCTATGGTTACAATAAGAGATCCGGTGATATTTATTATTGTTCCGTTTTTTTTGTTTTCTTAAACAAGTTTTTTTTTTCATTTTATTATAGATTGGAATGGTTGTCTGGTATATGGTATTACGTACACCAGAAACACCATCTGGTCGTCCAATTATTGTTATTGCAAATGATGCAACAGTTAAAGCTGGATCATTTGGTCCTGCAGAAGATTTAACATTTCATCGTGCTAGTCAGCTAGCTCGACATTTTGGTATTCCACGAATTTACTTAGCATCGAATACTGGTGCACGAATAAAAATTGCTGAAGATATTAAAAGTGTATTCAATATTGCATGGATTGATGCTGAACATCCTGAAAAAGTTTGTTATTATTGTTATTTTATGGTGCATTGCTAATTGTTATGTACTTTAGTTTTTCAATCAATCAAATTTTGTAGAATTAACATCTTACCTGTAAGGGAACATCTTAGTGTGTACTCAAGTCGAAGCGTTGAATTATGTATTCTTACATGATGACTATTAATACTGTTATCTCGTATTACTCAGGGGGTATTGAATAAAGAAGAAAGTTAACTATCTGTTTTACATTAAACCGCCTTTATTCATACTTGAGAATCATTCCAAACAACTTTAGTAATTCTGTGGTGTGGGTTACTTATACCCACATAAAGTATAATGGTGGTCAGACATAGAATGTATTTCAGTAGAAGGTCGATGAGGAAAGAACGGAAACGGAACGAAACGCAATTGGTATGAAAACGTATGAATAATGAAATTTGAGACAATAGACTGACATTTGCAGCAGGAACAGTCAAGTTTGATATGATGGATTGATATTTTGCAAATCAACATTTTACTATATGGTTCTGAGACTTTATTGAGATGCTCTGTAATTAAGTGCTCGAATACATTCGATTGTCCCCACTGGTGTTCTGTTCCCTACAGTTTCCATCTTCTAAGTGTACTTTACTTGGTATCAAACTTCTTTTCAGCCTTTTGTCGAGCATCATTATATTATTACGAGTGAAATTATTTTTGTTAGCATCTCAGCAACTGAGATTTGAAACAAATTCAACGTTTCACTTGGCACTCTAATCTGAGCTTCTTCGGGAAAATAATCACATCTAGAATATAAATAAGCTTTATAAAACAACTACATACTAAACGATTGTTCAGTCATATTGTAGTGAACAGAATACGGGTGAGGACAATCGAATGTATTTAGGCACAAAATTACAGAGCATCTCAATAAAATCTGAGAACCATATATTAAATCGTTAAATTGCAAAATATCAATCCATCATATCAAACTTGACTGTTCCTGTTGCAAACATCAATCCATTGTCTCAGATTTCATTGTTCATGCGTTTTCATACAAATTGCATTGTGTTCCCGCTCTTCCTTTCTCGATCTTCCTCCATCTCCTGCTGCCAGACATTACGTTTTTAACTCGCGTCATATACTACTTATATCTACATAAGTAGCACACACCACAATATTAGGGTATTGAATATTAAACACGTTAATGTGTGAGATATGCTGAAGTGATAGTAAACAGAAGCTATGTATGAGAGTGTATTCAAATTTCGTATGAAAAAATGCCATTAAACAGATATATAACCGTTTGCTATGTTCAGGAATAATAATTAGTTAATCTGTTTGATAGAAACAAATTATAAGTATCAAATCATGCATGAAATGAGAATAGATGGATATACACATTTTCAATAGTTTAGATTATAAGTCAACTAAAACTAAACCACCATGGAAAACTTGAAAGCACTGCTCGATCATTTCGTCCTATAGTTGGGCTACTCAGCAGCCTCACAAGATTCGGACTCAGTACCTATTGGTCTCATACAGGAACACTGAACCTCTACTACTACTAAGCCGGCCGGCATCCAACGGTATTAATGTCCGATTTTAACTAATCCACGGAATCGAGTTACACATCCACCATTGTCTTCATGATCTGAACTATTGAAATTACTATAATATCCACAAAAAATCCTTCTGATATACATTTTTTTTGTTCTATTTAACAAACTATATGTTTAAGGCATATTCAAACTTATTAGTTAATTAAAACAGAGTTAGACCAAAAGTTTATATTAAATTACTTTATTATGTATTAAAACTGTTACCATCTTGATAAAAGTTTCTAATTGATTAATTGTGAACATCAACTCTGAGATATAGGTACGTCCAGCTGAAGAGTCCTAAATAGGACGAAACGCGCTTCGAATTGGATTTCACCACTAGCAACTATTCTTCTTTGCTTAAAATGTTTATTATTATTATTATTATTATTATTAATTATGTAAGTATATACCTATACCCCCTTTTTTTACTTCATTTCTTGTTATCAACACTTTCCTTTCAAAAAGGGTTACAAATATTTATATTTAACACCAGATGATTATTATCGTTTTAAATATGATGAAGCTGTAAATTGTGAAAAAATTGAAGAAAATGGAGAGATACGTTTTAAAATTATCGATATCATTGGTAAGTTGTATAGAATGGATGTGTTTTTTTTAATTTCTTCATTTAGATACTTTCCCCCTAAAATTTCTTGATCCCATTTAGAGTAGCGATCAAGAAAATAATAATTATCCATGGTAGAAACTGATGGAGTTTTGTTATCTGAGCTGAATGGTTTGGTTGTGAAGTTTTCATCGTTCTTCCGAACAATATCATCAGCACAAACTTCAGGTAGAAATGAAGTGTTCGAATTTCTCCATATGTGGTTCACAGCTTTCCTTATACACCTCAATGTTGATTGGTTCTTGTCGACCTTAAATTTGTCATTATTTACTTCTTTCTTTTGGTTGTATCTCCCATTAGTTTGATTTTTGTTCGTATGTTTGTGCATAGTTTTCCTGACTGGTTGATAAATTGGATTGATTTCAATGTGTTTGTTGATTGCTGACTGAACTGAATGCCAAGTTTCGAAAAATTCTCTGGTGTTTTTGGAATTGCTTCTATCCACAATTTCCACATTTTACCAGTCGAATTTGTGTCTGCAGTTGTCCACGTGAATTGATATAAGTGAGGAAATGTTGAGGCGTTTGACTGTTAATTGATGTTCATGCAGGCGAAGATGAAGAGGGCGTCGGCTTTGTTCGATATTGTGTTTTTCGCAGTTGACACAATTTATTTTGTAGATGATGTTTGATTTGTCTTCTTTTGTTATTTCATCAGTTGGTTTGCATAGGATTGATTGTTGTATTTTTGTCGGTTTGTGTGCCACACCTATTCTGAAGGTTTTTAACAGTGTCGTTACAGTTTCTGATATGCCTTTTATATATGGTAGGGTGATCCTTTTTTGGGCACACATTCGACTCGTAAAATGTGGAAATTTTGCATAGAAACAATTTCAAAAACACCAGAGAATTTTTCGAAACTTGGTATTCAGTTCAGTCAGCAATCAACAAACACATTGAAATCGATCCAATTTATCAACCAGTCAGGAAAATTATTCACTAACATAGGAATAAAAATTCAAACTAATGGGAGAAGTAAACAATGATAGGTTTTAGGTCAACAGTAACCAATCAACATCGAGGTCTATAGGATAGGGTGTGAACCACATATGGAGAAATTCGAACACTTCATTTCTACCTGAAGTTTTTGCTGATGATGTTGTTCAGAAGAATGATGAAAACTTCACAACCAAACCATTCAGCTCAGAAAACAAAAGTCTATCAAAATTATGTTACTAATAACTTCTTCTATCTTGAATTTCAAAATAATAAAAAAAAAACACTCTTAAAGGATGTTTGTCCATATAACACTGTATCATCCTTGTTTGAGACCTTTTGTGTGATCACATATAACTTTATCAAATCTTTAGAAATAAATGGCTTTACAATATTCGGAAATTTTCAACTAGGTTCTTAGCATTCAATATATGAATAAATAGGATTATTCATCACATTGGCAGTTTGGGAAACAAAACCTTTGTTAATAGATTTGATACAGCAATATAAATTACAAAGAAAAATATTAACTAGTCTTGTAATCAAGTCAATGGATTTCCTGTTTCAACATAGTTTAAATACCATTTCATAGGATTTCACTTCAACTGAAATCATGATAATAAAGACTTCAAGGAAAATCATGATTTCATTGTTGTTTACCCGTAACCATGTGATCTTTTGATTGCATCGTGTTACAAAATCGATAGTGATCACATAGGTCATCCAGGTTACTTGATATTTCATAAGTTATCGAATCGAATCTTTTTGATGATAATCTTTTCTTATTGAGTACACTTGGATTTCTAATAATTTGATGATGTAATTTTTGCAGTAAGATACATTATTTATGATTGGTACTCTTTACTGTATTGAATAGAATCTTGGTTTTACTAATATATGCACATCGTACTGTACACATCGTAATTGTACTCTAGTGAATACGATGTCTCACTGTTTACATTACTTACATTCCAACCATTAAATTCCAATTTGAAACCCTTTACGAGTTATTTCACTTTCGGCAATCAGTTATCAACAGATATTACACAAATTGTTTGTATTAGCATCAGTTCTATAAAATTATCTGAAACAATAGTTATGTTTTGTATAATTTAATACTATACATAGCTGTTGGGTAATTTTATTTATTTATTTCTATTATGTTATAGGCAAAGAATATGATATGTCTGCGGAGAATCTTCGTGGTTCAGCAATGATTGCTGGAGAAACATCTGCAGCTTATGATGACATATTCACTATTACAGTCGTTACAAATCGTGCTATCGGTATTGGAGCTTATTTAACACGTCTTGGTCAACGGGTTATTCAAGTAGGTAGTTCTATTTACATATTTTAATTTGATTTTAATAATTACTTTTTCAGTTGTGTGCTTTTTTTTTAAATATTCTTCCATTCTAATTTGATTGTTTCTTCTAAATTACAGGTGAATAATTCACATATTATATTAACTGGTGCTATGGCTCTTAATAAACTTCTTGGTCGTGAAGTATATTCTAGTAATAGTCAATTGGGTGGTGTACAAGTTAGTGATTAAATATCATGTTACACGTTTGTTTTATTGAATCCTTAATTATATTTCCAGTTTCTAGCCAATAGTTAGCCAGTTTAAGGGAAAACAAAGAGTGTATACATCAACGCCATTATGATCGATTCTGAGCCACGTTATCCAGAGTCTTTAACCATTAGGTATGATAGTCACGCGAACCCCAACCAAGTAGTCTGCATCTACCAACATGGCTTAGACTAGAAGTTAATGACTTCAAGTACTGATGACACGTTATAGTTTGTTCGCTCCTAACTTTCTTCCAACTATCCCCAATGGTCAGTAGATTAATTCATAAAAGTAGTCTACAATTTTTAACAAAACTGAAAACAAACAACCATAAAACTCAAGTATTGTCTTGACTTTTTTTTTAAATGAACATTCTTATTTCATTGTATCAAATCATTCGTATTATGGACTACATGATGGAGGTATATGTGAATTGTATACGTCATCTCATTAGAGATAGATTTATGAATGTAACATTTTATACTCTAAATGTAACTGAAGGATGATAGTTAAGGTTCTTGATAAAGAGAAACATAAAAGTATCTCTACTTGTTAGCAAGCTCTTATTAATCCAGTTTATTACATAGTTTATAAAGTTAAAAAATGTGAATTGTTTCTTTGAGGCACATATTTACATACTGGATACGTATTATACCTTATGTAACAACTTATGAATTATAGTTATGACATTCATGAATAAGTTTCCATATTATGGAAAAATCTATTTAGCTTTAGTCGTACTTGATTAGGTTTTTTTTAAGGTTCTGGCTAGCAGTGGAATCCAGTTTGACGCATGTTTTGTGCTATTTGGGACTCGTCAGCTGGATGTACCTGTATCTCCGAGTTGATGTTCACTCTAGGACTCGAACCCAATACCGTTCACTTCAAACGCCATCACGTTACCCACTTAGTTATCAAGTCCATCTTTGCTTATAATGCTTTTAAATTAAGGCAATATCGAGGCAATACGCACAGTATGCACATATGCCAATAATAGACCGAACAATTTCAGTCCTAAACATCAATGGGAAGATTGAAGTAAAACAATACCAAGCGACTGTAAAATAATTTACGTACTGGACATTCATAATTTAAATCTTTTAAACATTATTTTATTCATGTATTAGATAGTTGAAGCCTTGTTGAATCTTGATTTCTTGCTAGTTGGTACTTTTCAAGATGCAGTATGAGTCTTTAATGTTATAGATAAGATGAGAATTCGCATCACTCAGTTTCATGCACAGAAACTTGACTAATGAACTTTTCAGACTGTAACTGTAATCAATGCCATTTTTTGTCTGGTATGTAGTGCTCTACAGTGTTTTTTTTAGCAGATTACATTGTGAAGTTGTTTATTTTTCATAAACAATGAAATATATTTCGACAACTATTAGTTAAGTTCCTGGTGACCGTTTTTATTCCAGACAGATATCAACATAAGTATTATTTAAAAACAAAAGATCAAATTAACGTAGCATATGATACAATAACTTAATCATATGTGTTGGAATATAATAAAGATTTCGATTGTCCGACTCTATGTAGATAATGTTTTTTGTTGTACACTATTGAATAACTCAGTTTTAAATAAACGAATAGCCTATATTAGTCTCTTTTGTAATAGTCTAACCGATTCTATAAATCTTCGTGTTTTTCCGTAGTAAATTTTAATAGTTGGTAGCAAATAGGCAACACAATGTATGATCTGTTTTCCTATGTGTCTTGCTTTGAAGTAATGTCATGTAGATACTTACTTTACTTATCGTTTTTCTACTGAGTTAGTTTTCTACGAGATGGGGTCGCTAACCTCATGCCCAACCCTCCTTCTTTATCTGGGCTTGGGATCGGCAGTAGCTCCAGAGGGGCTCCAAGTGGAGTTAATGTCATTTGGATACTATATATATATTTGATTATAAATTATATAACTATGAAAAATATAGATTTATTTGGTATGGTTTATGAATGTATCGTAAATTATTTTGTTTTTACTCAAATTCCTCATTTATATTTATACATTTAGGTTATGGCAACTAATGGTGTCTCTCATCTGGTTGCATCAGATGAACTCTCTGCTTTACAATTAGCTATTGAATGGCTTAGTTATATACCTCAACGTCCAAATGAAACATTTTCTGTTTTATATAAACCAGTACAAATTGAACCAGAACATAATTTCAATAGAAATAATTTAGCTAAAATTGAAATCTCATCACAGTTAAAAGTTCATCAACCGAAAGTGAATAAACGAACTGATTTTTATTTACCATTTGATCCTATTGATAGAATTGTTGAATATACGCCTAGTCGTGATAGACCAAATGATGATCCTCGATGGATGTTCACTGGTATTATGAGTAAGTAAGCGTAGAATTACACTTGTTATTATTTCTTAACGAAGTTGATGACTTTTCGAATTATATTCTAAGGCCTGTTACTCCTCGTCGTGGAGGATCATAGGCCGCCCATCAGCACTCTCCATTCAACTCTGTTTTGATCAGTCCTTTCCATCTCTTTCCAGTTGTGATTCATCTTTTTTATATCTGCTTCTATTTCCCGATGTAATGTGTTCTTTGGCCTTCCTCTTTTCCACTTCCCGTCTGGATTCCATGTTAGGGCTTGACTCGTGATGCAGTTTGATCATTTACGTAATGTATGTCCTATCCATTTCCATCGTCTTTTCCTAATTTTCTCTTCAGCTGGAAGCTGGTTTGTTCTCTCCCATAAAAGGCTGTTTCTGATGGTATCCGGCCAATGGATGTTGAGTATTGATAAATACTTGTACCTTCTTGATGTTGGTTGTATTAGTTCTCCACGTTTCAGCTCTGTATAGTTGATAGCTTTTTGATGTAAATTTGAACCAAGCTTCACATATTTCAATTAAAGGGTTTTCGGGTTATTCCACTCACTTTCACATATATAATGTAGCTCAAAATCGATTAAATAAACATTTACTTGACGAGTTCTATAGAAAAAAAAATAATAATAATAATAAATCAATTTATTTGTAGTTTATGTGTAATTACGTAATCGTTACTGGTTACGAGAAATTAATTTTGTTATTTCATAACAACCAATTCTCCACAAAACCCATTCTAGTAATAATGATATCAGACAGTTGTGAATACTTCTAAACGCTTAGAATGAAGTCCTTTTAATAATACTTACGCTCTGATATATGTTGCAGTCGCCCACAAATAAAATGTCAAAGTTACCGAAAGTGCTGGATATACCACACAGCGAAAAGTGCACAAGTTACAAATAACCTCAGTTTTTTTCTTAAAACTTGTTCACGGTATTCATACTTTTTTCTTCTATTATTAAACAGGTTCGCATTTCGAGGCATTTTGTAAGTCTTCCAGTAAACAATCTTCGTCATCTGACCAACAATTTGAAAATGCAAATACCGATCATTGGATATCAGGATTTTTCGACTGGGGAACATGGCAAGAAACATTGTCATCGTGGGCTGCCGGAGTTGTGACTGGTCGAGCACGTTTAGGTGGTATCCCCTGTGGTGTTATCACAGCGGAAACAAGATCTGTTGTTTGCCGTGTACCTGCTGATCCGGCTAATTTATCCTCTGAAGCACAAATTGTTAATCAAGCTGGTCAAGTATGGTATCCTGATTCAGCGTATAAAACTGCACAAGCTATAGCTGATTTGTCACGTGAACATTTACCTTTATTCATTTTCGCCAACTGGCGAGGATTTTCCGGTGGGATGAAAGATATGTATGACCAAGTAAGCTAACTAACTGAGTCTTATTTATAATTATCTGTATACATCTATGACCCTACCTGGTATCAAACTCAGATCCTTCAGTTCCCTTTATAATCGATCAACTTTCCGATCACTAAATCTGCGTCTAACGCTTTACATTTCTAAATTCAGTCGATTCGTAATATTGCGCAAACATCTTGCAGCACTATTAGTCAGTCCATGAGGTTAACTATGTAATTTAATGATCTACACAAACCACCTGTAATCATAAGGAGGTATTTTTATTTTCATCAGCGGTCACTGCACGTTGAGATTAGCGGTGCTTGGTCATCTGTAATACATATCCCAACGACTTCAGTTTGTAAACATTCTCTATTTCAGCATACTTGGAAGTGGAATTCTCAGACATTATTAATGACGTGAACTCAATAGACTACACTGTGTGTGAAGCAATTGTATACATATACTGTTGTTAATCTCCAGTCGAAAAGAAAAAGAAAATTTTCTGCTCAAATATTCATAAGTTGATGAATATGCTTAAAAGTACAATATTTTTTGAATGCTTAATGAAACAGTGTTTGTTAATCATAATCTGAAAAGTGTCACTAACTAATTGGTATACTTAACTACTGTCCGTTGGTTAATTATTTCGACTAATGGTTGGTTGAAGATAATCGGCAGGAAACCCTCCAGCTTTGTTTTGAGCTAGGTAACAATAGTCAACAAGACATATCTGCAATTTTCAAAGGACTGACATTACTTGTAAGATTCGAACCCGCCTTACCTAATCTTACAGTATGTGATGTCATCTTGGACAGCGACTGACATCTTGTAGTACTAAGACTAAGATACGTGATCATTAATTAGCAACGAATATCATGTTTGTTTAGCCGTTAGCGGTGATCGAAATTTATTAATTAGTCATGGTGCAACTAATAATTTCTAACCGCTAAGATTAGACACCACATTTCAACTTCATCAATAGGTTTCGATTAGCATTAAGGAATAGATGAACAAAGTCACTACCATTTAATTATCACTATGAATTGTTTTCACTCAATATTCTAGCATGAGTTCAGTACCAAAATTTTAAACTAAAGAAAGAAATACTTCTCTAGTGCTCTTGTGGTGTGTGCTACTTATGTAGACATTAGTAGTATATAACGGTGGTCAGGCATAGAATGTATTTCAGTAGAAGGTCGATAAGGAAAGAACGGAAACGGAACGAAACGCAATTGGTATGAAAACGCATAAACAATGAAATCTGAGACAATGGATTGGTGTTTGCAACAGGAACAGTCAAGTTTGATATGATGGATTGATATTTTTACAAATTAACGATTTACTATATATGGTTCTCAGATTTTATTAAGATGTTCTGTAATTATGTGCCTAGTAACATTCGATTGTCCCCATTGGTGTTCTTGTTCACTACAATCTCTTGGTTTTCAATGATTCATCAAACTAATATCAACATTTCAACAAAACCCCATAATATAATCTAAATTAATCATCATGGAATGTTTTTTAAACCAAATTTCACAGTTTTTTGTTTTTGTTTTTACAAACTGAGACTATATTTTCCGGGAATTTTTTGTTTATACATATTCATATGTAATTAACTCATCCCCCCTCTGTCTCTCTCCCCCCTCTCTTTATTATCTCTAACCTCCATTACACTTTGTAATTATTTAAATTAATTTAATTGCTATTTCATGTTTTATATTTTTATTTGGTGTTATTATGTTATAATATCCTGTTTCTCTATGTTCTCTGTTGTTGATAAGGTAAAAAAAAAAGAAAAAAATTTTTTTTCAGTTTTATTATTTAAGATGTTAATAGGTTGGAGATGGATAATTATTATTATTGTCATTATTATTATTATTATTATTACTATTATTATTATTATTATTATTATTATTATTGTAATGAATAGTAATAGGAGGATTTTACGGATATCTCTAATACTATTGAATAACAATCCTTTTAGATTTACCTTATTATGTTTTGTTTCATTCCTTTTTTTTAATCATCTACTAAGTTGCTCAGATTAATTACAGTGTAACTTGTTTTTATGTATAAACATAGATCAAGTTTATAGAATAACGAATGGGATTATATTTCATTTTGCCTGTTTTTAATAATTGTTATGCTCTATTAGATAGATTGTTATGCATATTACTTTGTTAGTGCCTTTTGAGGTCCTTTTCTTTTCTCTCCCCCTAATCATCGCACTTCTCTCTTTCTCTCTCTCTCTCTCTTTAATATTTTCCATTGCTTGTTTCCATTTATTGTTCAACCAGTATTCTGTAATATAAACATTCATAACTAGATAATATTATTTTAAGTTAGTTAAATGTTCGACGGTTAATGGAGTTCAGTTTTAGGTTCGAATATTGTTTTACCTTCATTGAGTAATATTTTACAAATAATGTAACTGAAGTACGAATACATTAACCTGTATATAGAAAACGAACTACATGAGCGATATAACATATATATATATATATAGATTTACATAGATTGAAGATTAACCATTGAGATATTGATATAAGGTTCAAAACTTTATTTTTAAATATCTAGCGTACTATAGTATTCTATTAGTTATAGGAAAAATGTTGATTTGAGTATATGTGAACTATACGGTTGTGTTGTTTTCGAATTCTCTGTTCTTACACTGCAGTAGCTATGTGGTTCGAGTCGATTCGTTAGACGAATTTACACGTGATATGTACGTGTTGGGATTTAGGTTAGATTTGGGTAATAAACTCAGTTAAATGAATCATTCTCCCTCACTTTGATGATATTCCCCATGAAGTTAGAATTCGCGTTACATTTCACAATATATTTCTATTTACTCTTAACATTCAAGATTAGTTAGCGTTTTTGAATTAAGATTTACAGTTTCACCTTACAAACTGACCTTTAATTAGACAGTCATCGAAAACTAGGGAGGATTAGACATCTGATTATTGTTGTACTCAACTGTTCAGTAATCCACATCCAGAAAATCCTATGCTACGTTGTAATAGTTGTCCAGTACTTTCCGATGGTTTTCCCATTAGTGTTAGTCAATTATATAAAATTACATAAATTACTAAATGCCTTGGTACGGCCGAGAGTGAGGAGAATAAGCTCTCCCTCTTCAAATGCTCTCACATGGCCACATGCATATAACCACTGCCAGAGTTCTACTCGTGGCGGGGTTGTTGTTTACGAAATTGGGAAGACAAAAAGTGAATGTCTGACTCTTTAACAGAGTTGTCAGACACGGAGAGTCCACCTAAGGGAGTTGGAAAAATCTGATTCCAAAATCAATAGTGTACATGGGCTCAAGTATCCTGAAGGAACAAATTTTTGTATGAACCAATCGTTGGTCACCGGCTACCATGTGACTGCATCTCCTGATGTTGTTCCACTCCCTTGTGTATCAGACCATTAAGTCGAAGGCTCGGGGTGTAGCCTACTAAGAAAACTAACTGTTTCTGTTTGGGCACCCGGGCATTATCCCAGCCTTCACATAAATCGAATGATTTATGTGGCGCTTATGTATTTGATGCCTTTTTGTGCCAACGTTTATATGTTTAAATAAAGAAGAGAGATTATTTGTTGTAATGATTGTACTGGTTTATTCATCATACCTGAAAATGTTTTTTAAAACTAAAGCCAAATCAGAATTTAAGTCATTTATATGGTTGTATCTATTCTTCGATTACTAATTTTTATTCAAGTTCTGTTGATACATTTCCTTGAAACATTTGATCGTCATTAATTTATATTATATTTAAGGTATTAAAATTTGGTTCAATGATTATTGATTCGTTACGTCGTTACACTAAACCAGTTTTTGTTTATCTTCCACCAAATTCACAACTACGTGGTGGTGCTTGGGTTGTAGTGGATCCAGCTATTAATCCAGATTTTATGGAAATGTACGCTGATCCTGTATCATCACGAGCTGGTGTTCTTGAACCTGAGGGTACAGTTGAAATTAAATATCGACAAAAAGATTTAATTAATACTATTAATCGATTAGATGATTCATGTAAATTATTATTAAAAGAATTAAATCATTTAAATGAGCATACAAACAATTTGTCAATAAATGATGATGGTGATGATAATAATCAAGAGTACAGTACAAAATTATTAAATATTTCAATTGAAGAACATCGTCAACAACTTCGTACTGCATTAGAATCTAGACAACAAGAATTATTACCATATTATCAACAGGTTAGTTTTGTGATTGTTTTAATTTACATTGAACTATTTCTCGTAGCTGTGAAGTGTATTTTGTATCTATCTAACATATTAGACATACAAATCTGAGTGTATTATGTTACTCCATACATCTATGAAATGATTACCTGTTTCATTATATTTCTAGAATTTTGGAAGTCATTTCTCTGGCGTTTTAAGCCTCATCACTTGGCAGCATGATAACTGTTCAACTTTTGTATCACTCGATTTATTTGTCAATCGAACTACGACTTATACAATCTTCAAACTGTACTAAACCAATAACGTTCGACCGGTATGAACATCCTAGCATCCTTAGTGGTTCCTTGTTTGCCTAGCCCGTTCAGTTGAGTCCAGAATGCCAACAACATCCTCCACTATGCAAATCATTTATTTCAAACATACTGGATTTATATATCAACCAAACAGACTGCAACACACCATAAAATAGGAAATAACATTTATACACAATAATTCCAAAAGTGACTGTGAACGTGGAAGACAGTAATCCATAAACTGAGTATAACTTAAGAACAGTAAATCGTACAATAATCATCTGTACATCAAAATGAAGCTTATAATAAGATGAATATAAATATACACAATTCAATTACTGAATAGTTATACCATAAGAATATATATAGATAATATTAGTCGATTAATAGGTCTCAGAAGTTACTCGGAATGTAATCTTTGCTAGGATATAACAATAACACTAACCATTATTATCATTATTAATACCTCCAATACAATTAAATCTCAAAATATTCACTAATAATGAATCTAACCTATAGGTTGATATGTTTGTGTAGCTCACTTTCAAATCTATTTTAACTACTGAAGTGATAATGAATCGACTACCCTAGGTTGTCCAAGAAGAAATAACGTTCCACGATGTAGGGAACTAAAAAGTGCTAGTAGCCCAAATGCTTGTGACAGCACCTGAGTCAACCCAAGAAATAAACATTTCCCCATCAGTAGATTGTGTGGTTTTATGCATCATATGTTCGAATTATGTTCGATCAGTATTAGTATTGTACTAATAAAAACACAGCCTGGTTGTGGCTCAGGTCGTCACAAACAGCTCCAAATTTTCCACTAAGCACAAGTCTTTGGAACGAAACTGCTTGCCTAATCAGCCATGTATACTCACTAAATTAGCTAATTACTTTCAAATCTTTTAAACGTAAATGTAATTTTATCCAACTTTGGTAACCATGTTCTGTAGGGAAACTGGGGACTGCAAACTCGGTTAACATCTGATAAACAAACAAAAACAGACGTTTAAGCAGACTAAGATTTAACGAAATGCTAATCCATTGGGGTTTCCCCGCGTGGGTTCGAATCCTATCCCCGTCGCCAGTTGTTATATCTAGAAATGGTTGATTTACTTGAGATAACGCGTACAACTGAACACACGAACGCCCAAACCCTTCCAAGTCGCAAAGAGAAGACAGAAGACTAGTGAAAGGAATGTTATTCCAAACAGTGTCAATTATGGGTACAAATTGTCAGGTATTTATAGTTTTAGTAAGAACAAAAAATCATCATTATAGTCCTCCAATCCGCATACAGGGGGTTATTAGCCTTGTCCAATCGGGAAGCTACACGTAGGGATTCTAGAATATCCTTCCTAACGGTGATTGGATGGAATATCTTCGGCTCCTTCTGAGCCTCTTATAGCTTCCTCGAGTTCACCCGTGGTCCATCGTCACAGAAACTGAAAACTCGGTTCATTATTAATAAGATTCAAAAACAGTAAGCTTCAGATTTATGAACGAATATATCTTATCTCAAACTACAATACGACATGTTTCACAGATATGTAATACATTCACATAGATAGAAGTTGGAAAAATATCAACTCTAAAGTGAATGTATTTTCTCACTACCTTACTACCTCTATTGACATTTCAATAACTCAATCCTATTTTCAATCATACAAATAGATGACACAATTCATACAAAACATAAGGTCAGTTTTTATCGAAAGTTATTTGATCTTTTTATACATAATTAACCTAAACACCTCAAAATCAAAAAAAGAGAACCTGAAAAATTGTGATGATAATATTATTGTGAATGGGAAATATCATCAAATAAATCAATAAAAAAGACGATACCAACCTATCAGTTATAGATAGTAAAACTCACTAAAAAAAATTGAAAAACAAACAAACAAACTTACTGGTTTCCTTTTGTCTGCCCTCAAATGCCCTGGTACGACCGAGAGTGGAAAGTCTGCTCTCCCTTTCGAAATTCTCTCACATGGCCACGCGTACATAGCCTCTGCCAGGGAAGTCCTACTTACTGCCTTCTCGTGGAGGGAGTGTTGTTCACGAAATTGAAAGAAAAGAATGTTTGGCGCTTTAACCGGGTTGGTGGACATGGAGAGTCCACCTAGGTGAGTTGGAAAACCCTCATCTCAAACCAATGGTATACATGGGCTCCAGTATCCTGAAGGAACAAATTGTGTATGAACCAATCATTGGTCACCGGCTACCATGGGACTACATCTGCTTACATTGCTCCACTGCCTTATGGTTTAGACCTTTAAGTCAAATGCTGTCAGGTGTGACCCCTAAAAGAAAACCACTTGATTCAGTTTGGGCACCCGTACAGTATCACAGCTCTCACACATATCAAATGATATCTGTGTGGCGCATATGTATTTGGTGCCTCCTTGTATCAATATCTATGTGTTAAAATAAATAAATAATAAATTTCCCTAGATAATAAATCAAATTAAAGCCGAAAGTCATTTAATCAATAATGTTATGATGTTTCCCTCACAATACAAACTTATTCTTTTATGATATATATATGGGGGGGGGACAGGAATTATGAAATAATAAGGTTGGTTGTTTTAATTAATCTTGACACTAAGGTTAATTCACTGAATCTTTTCTCCTTTTTCGGCCAGTCATAATAAAATACTTTCATGTATTATTCAATAATCTATTCAGTTGCATTGTATTTGATAAAGATTCATTCAGTCAGTTAATCAGTGTTAAACATACATTAGCCTAAATATAAAATCAGGTTAAGTTTAAGATTAATTATTGTAGAAATGGGAACAGAAATCATTTGTCTGTTTGCTTCTATTTTTTTTCTTTCTTTTATGTAGTAAGTGAATTATATCTAATCTTAATTTTGTGTCAGTCAGTCAGACAGTCAGCAACAACGTGGAACTTCGTATGTACGTACATCAGTTAGAGTTGCCACACTACATTAGCACAGAGATTCAGTTATCGATTCAAATCCCGTAGTGGTAGTGGTAGTATGAGGATAAGCAGTAATCGGAAAGATTAGGGTTTGAAGATGTTATTCAAAGAGTATAACCCAGTGAAATAAATTTGGAAAGAGAAAAAGGAAAGAGACATGAAAAATTCAGAAGATTATAATTTGGGAGAACACAAAGAGTGAATGCACCTACGCCACTGCAAACGATTTTGAGCCACGTCATTCAAGGTCTCTAACCATCGGTTGCTATCATCTCGTGGATCCCAACCAGGTAGTCTACACCTACCAACATGTTTCAGTCCACTTGTCAGTTAATTCATGGGTTTGTGCCCTGTTTTGGTCTGGCCGCCCCTAGCTTTCTTCCAACCTACTCCAGCAGCATAAAACATCTCAAGTCGGAGCATTCGGTGGTTGGGCATACGTAACACATGTCCCAGTCATCTCAACTGATGAAGTTTCACTACTTCATCAATTGATTTGCCATCCTTACCTAGTACCCTATTCCTAACAACTGCGCTACTTATCTGGTGGTCCCAGGTTATACGAGCAATGTTTCGAAGACACCTATGACCGAATACTAGAAACCTACAATTATTCTCTACTCTTACCGGCCATGTTTCACAGCCATAAAGTAGGACAGAACGAACTGCTATGCAGTAAACCCGTTCTTTGGTTGATAGACGTATATCTAACCTACGCCATAAATGACGCAAGTTGTCAAAAGTTAGTCGATCCTTCTGTATCCGTGCTGAGATTTTGTCACACACTGGACCACAATCGTTGATGAGACTTTTAAGATAAGTGAAGCGGTCGACACTCTCAACTACTTCATTCCCTGTTATTATTTCAGGTGTCGATGCAACCTAATCCTGAAGCAACATTTTGCATTTCTAGGGAGAGAATCGCATGCCGAACATGCTTGCATTGTTGCTTACAGTAGTAAGAAGACTCTGCATTTTGTCAGCGTTGTTGTTTTCTTTTATTTTTCTGTTATTCCATATTTTCATTGTGTTTTTTTTTGTTATCATCATGAAGGTGGCTTGCAAATTCGCTGATTTACATGATACACCTGGTCGTTTGTTGGCTAGAAAGCTTGTTCATCGATTAGTTGATTGGTCATCTAGTCGTAGTTTTTTCTATACACGTCTTAGACGTCGTCTATTAGAATTATCAGCATTGAATCTTATCACTGGTGTATTGTCAAATAGTTCTGATCAATATCCGATTGATACGAAGTACACTACTAATACTAATACTAATACTAATACTACTAATCATAATGTACCATTTTTAAATTTTAACTGTGAGGCTAATAAAAGTAAAGAGATTTCATTGAAAGAAGAAGAGGAGACAGCGTCTAAACAATCATCAGTTAGTAAGTTTTCTTCTTCATTCACTAATCATATTTACAGATATATTGTATCATTGAATAGTTGTATGTGATATCTCACCAGCCCCTCATGATAAACTGATTAACTTTAAACTAGTTTAGTCAGTTGGAAAATGACGCAGAGCCTTGTACTCAAATTTCTTGTTTATCCTCAGGATGCCTATTCAGCACATGTGTACATACGTCCAAGTTACTATGTCAACCCACATAACTTACTCTAATTTCTGGATAGGCTAATTTATTCATTCTTCTTGAGTCACATTTTCACCTTGTCAATTGTTTGCTTATTAACCCTGACTTTTTTTATGTAAGCGTGTTTGTGTTCATTTCTTATCTTATTCATCACATGTCTGTAACTTATTTTTGTTCAGCTATAAATCTTGACTAACGCTTGATTAAATCGGATTGGCTCATCCACCATCTCCACTGTGCGTCATTTCGCTTTGCTCTATTCTTTTTACTTCCTTTGCTTAGTCCCTCTGATTGCCTTTTAATGGCCCGGGATCTGACTGCAGTCATATCGTATGATCGATTGTTATTGAAATATACTTATCGTCCTAGCTAAGGAACATTGTTAGCTTACATAACATAAGATATGTACATTAAAATCTCCAACATGTAGTTCGTAGCACTGTTTATGGATACTATCAGATGGACTGTAGTAATCAAAATCGGTGGTTCTTGGTTGCGTAGCCGTAAGGGAAAAGTTGTTGCTAGAGGTAAAAGTAATATTAAGAATCGATGAAGTTATTTGATTGTAAATAAGAAAACCTCCAGTATTGTTAGATGTATAAAGAAGGTTGTCACTTCTAGGTAACCCACTTTGTGAAAGGGTATTTCTTCCTGATTTGTCGGAAAAGGAAACAAATTCAGTCTCTAGTGTTACAACTAATATAGTTTGTTTAAATTCGAAGACATTTAAATTACGGCTTAATAACGCTTCTGTACGATTATAGCTGTTTAACATAAAAGCTAGCAGTCACATCGAAACATTTCTTCAATTTGCAAATGAACTGATTGTTTGGTGTTATTCATATCTGATTGTACAGAACTTTATGGTTATGAGATAATGTGATATTCTTTGACAAAATGATTGAAAATCATAAATGTAACGTAGTTTGAAGTTGGTCGACCTGTCCTAGATATACTAATCCTTCATCTCTAATTAGATCTTATGTTTTAGCAACAGTTCTACTTTTAATCCACAGTGTTTGGGTAAGTTCAAATTGAACTTTATCCCTTATTGTTTAACTCGTTACCAACCATTAAGATTCGTATTATCAATACTCTCATTGTGCTAATGGGAAGTTTTAGAAGTCGTTGTCTTTAAACAATCAATAAATTCTATTACTCGTGTATAAGGTAATATTTCCCTTTTAATTTGTTTTTTTTTTTATTTATCAGAACTTCTGCGTGTTGAAAGTAACCATAGAATACGTTTTGATTCAGAAAGTTTGACACAAACTGTTACAACTAATGATATGCCTAATAATTCCGATGGAAGATATTCACTTCCTACAACTAGCTTGAAGTCTACCGTTTGTAACAGAGAAGAAATTGCTAATATAATTGCTAAACAAGTTCCTAATTTAGGTATGTCAACGATTGATTGCTTATATTGTTTTCATTCGGTATGATATAAAGTTTTGATCTCTTGTTTAGGATCAAATTGATCGCATCATTTTCATGATCTAGAATAACGAGTCTTTTTTGATTGTCACTTTTATATGATGTAAAAATTTTTGAGATATTTCGACGAGGGAGTCTCATCACTAAATGTGAGATGGACCTTGATTTATCAACGTTGAGGAAACCCAAGATAGAAAAGGAAGTTAAACCTTCTTCTTCTCTAATGCATAACTCTGTTTTTCTTCTTAATCCATATACTTATCGGCTGATCCATTAGATAGATTCATCGTCTAACGCCACTTGTAGTAATGACTAATGCCGTTGATACCATGACCATTAATCCAATTTGTAATAGATTAGGTCATCCCGTTTTCAATATTTTGACTGAAATTCGATCGCGATGAGAAGCGGAGGCAGCTGAGCGCAAAGATGTTGATCAGTGATGGGTCGCGAAAACAAAAGAGATGAGAACGGACGTGACGATAGGTAACGGCAGGCTACTGTTAAAGCGTGTCAAGGAAACAGGTGAGACAGTCTTGGAAAAAGATGTAACTATGATTCATTCTTAATCTAGGTAGTAGGCCCGATGGTCAAAACACTTTAGGGTACACTTCAACCAGCTTTCAGCCACATTTCAGTTACCCAACATCTCCAAGCAACCCGAATGACAAGTTGGTGTTTGATCAGGACTTTTATGCGTCAAGACCTGGACTAATGGTAGGGAGAGAAGTAGTTGAGTGTGTTTGTCACTTCACTAATCTCATGAAACCTGGTAGGTTGGTATTTGATAACATTTCGGCACGGATTCAGAAGATGCGATTGAGTTTTGCCAACTTGCGTCTCGTTAAGCCTAGGAGAGATACTTACTTATCAAGCACACGATAAGCATACTGGCCATCAGTCCTCTCTGTTTTACTTTATCGCTGTGAAGAATGACGATTAAGACTACGGGATATTTGTAGTTTAATAGTATTCGATCATAGGTATCTTTGAAGCATCGTCATATATTTCTGAACCATCAAGTTAGCAATTGAAAGTTAGACGCAGAGTACCATATAAGGATGGGCAAAGGATTAACAAGATAGGGAACCTTTATCGATTCAGATGGTTACTACATGTATAGCATATGCCGATCCACTGGTCACATCAACGAGTGATTTTGTCCTGTGTAGGAGTATGTTAGAAGAAAACTAGGGGCGACCAGACTAAGACATGGCATCAGTCCATGAAGTCATTGACAGTTGGACTGAGCCATGTGCATAGAATGATGATTACTGTATGTTTTGGGGGTGCGGTTGATTATCGTGACCTTTATTTAGAGACTGAATGGCACTGCTCCAAATCGTTTGCAATGTCTCCAGTAGATTCACTTTTTGTCTTTTTCAATATCCTTAGTTTCTAAATCTTTTATGAATTCTTTTCGAATAGTATCTTCGATGCTTAATTTTTTCCAGTGCCACTAGCATGGTTACTACTTCTACTACTCTGGAATTTTCTACGAACAATTTCATCTCACTATGCAAATGGGTTAACTTATAGCGTTGTTCATATTTACAATTTTCTACTTTCCTTCCTACCTAATGAATTTTTGTCTTTTGCTTATTACCTCAATTTACCTTTTGCTTTATAAGTTTGTATAGTCTAGATGTTAGTTGGTTAGTTCACAATGGAAGCCAACTCACTTGTGTCTTCCATTTTACAGCCTGTCGTTTACTTGATTAAATTATACCTTTTACCGGTACTGAAGGTTTTTAAGTTCCATCGCTAACTGAGTAATGGTTTCTATTCATTGTGAACTTTTTAGACTTCTTTTAAACTCTTTTTAAGTGCTCTTTTCTTTTAATGGTTGATTGCGCAATCACAAAATTTCTTTATCTTGTGGATTGTTATATTGTGTTGTCTGCAAAAATATAAATGATGTATGATTGAAAATCAAGGCGTCGCTGCCAAGGAAGTCCTACTCACTGACTTCTCGTAGCATTACTGTTGTTTACGAAACTGAGAGGACGAAAAGCGAATGTGTTATGTCCCGATAAGAATAATGGACGCAGAGTACCATATAAGAATGGGCGAAGGATTGACAAGATAAGGAACCTTTATCGATTCAGATGGTTACTACATGTATAACGTATGCCGTTTATGGACCAATACTATGCGTATATTTTTATCGTATAATTGTTAAGTAACTAAACTGCTCATATTCATGTCCCTTTTATTGTGAGCTTTATTTTGACCTAGGGATTACTATGATACGATTTACCATTCTTAAGTTATGCATAGTCTATTCATTACAGTCTCCCTTATTCACAGCCACATTTGACTAATTCCTGTACAAATATTATTTTTCATTTTATGGTATGATGTGGTTCGGTTAGTTTGTATATAAACCCAGTATGTTTGAAATAAATGATTTATATAGCAGAGGTTTAGATCGGTATTCTGGACTTAACTGGCTGGGCTAGACAGGAAGCAGGACCAATAAAGACTCTAGACTGTTCATACTTGTTTTATGCGTTACTGGTCCGATCAATAATTCACTTCTCTCTAATTGGTGGTGTATCGTTACGTTATTCAATAAACAGGGCACATAAGTCACAAATTATAACAATTATCGACGAAGTGAAAAGTAAACAACCAAAGGTGCAAAACCACAAATTATAAAAGAATGTCTAACGCTTTAACCGGATTTGGTGTACATGGAGAGTTGGAAAACTTTGATTCTAAACCAATGATATAGATGGGTTCCAGTATCTTGAAAGAACAATCAATTGTTAGTCACCGGCTATTATGGGACTATATCTGTTTACATTACTCCACTGTTTTATCGTTTAAACCTTTAAGTCAAAAGCTCTCTGGATGCGACCCCTATGGGAATGTAATCTATTTACTTAACAACTAACACATACACTTCCACAATTGATTGATCACTGGGTGGTGATCAATATCATGTATATCAAGTCCTCATTAATGCAAATCGAATGTAATCGACCAAGCTGCAATATGGCCACTAATCTAGGTGACTCGACATTGAATGCACTATGTTGAGATTAGATGGTGGTTGGAGGTAGTCAACAGGAAACCCTGAACCCAGGTTTCATTCGTGCTTGTTTTATGCGTCACTGGTTCGATCGATAATTCACTTCTCTCTAATTGGCGGTGTATCGTTACGTTATTCAATAAACACGGCACATAAGTCACAAATTATAACAATTATCGACGAAGTGAAAAGTAAACAACGATTTAACCGGATTTGGTGTACATGGAGATTTGGAAAACTTTGATTCTAAACCAATGATATAGATGGGTTCCAGTATCTTGAAAGAACAATCAATTGTTAGTCACCGGCTATTATGAGACTATATCTGTTTACATTACTCTGGATGTGAACCCCCCCTCCCCATCCTAAAAGATAACCATTTGATTCAGTTTAGTCATCTAGACAATTTCTTTATTTATTTTCTTTCTTTTTTTTTTTTTTTAATAGCTATCAATTACACATATCCTACTTGTTATAAAATATCATTATTAAAAGAATGGTTTATTGAAGCATTGAATAATATGAATACTTCTTATATAAATTGTGAACAATCTATGAAATCATCTAAATTATTATTATATGAAATATGGGATAATAATGATTTAATTATTGGTAATTGGTTAGCTAATGAATTAAATTGTATTGAATTATATGAATTACCAACTATTAATAATATTGAACAATTTTCTTCACCGGATCTATTCAATTATTTATCATTTATACCAGTTCAGAATTTCTCTAATCATCATAACAATCATCATCATGATCATCATCATAATCAGATAGATTTAAAATTATTTGAAAAAAATATTATTCAAACAAAAATTCAACAATTACATAAACAATATTTCATTGAACATATGAAACAGTAAGTGATATCATGGATTGTTTGTTTTTGTTTTTGTTTTTGTTTTTGTTTATATATATATGTATATATATACAACAGTCACTACTGAGGTAGCCGGGCGCCGACTAACCTCCTGTAATCATAATGGATTGATTCATTGGGTAGTGATCAATGTCATATGTGTGTGTGTGTCAAGTCATTTTCAGTGCACATTAAATGCTATCGACCAAGTTACAATGTGGCCACTGGTTTAGGTGACTCGACACTGCGGGTACTATTGTGAGATTAGATGATGGTTGGAGGTAGTTAACAGGAAACTCTGAACTAGGGTTTCGTGTTCTTTAGCACTCATCAGCAAAGTGTACCTGTAATTTTGAAGGAACTGATGCTCCCTGACGGATTCGATTCCGTGTCAGCTAGATTGACAGTCAGAGATGTTAGCACTAAGCTATCCGGATCGTGACCGACCTCCTGTAAGTCTGAGATCTAATCATAATGGATTGACTCACTGGGTGGCGATCAATGTTATGTGTGTCAAGTCTTTATTAGTGTAGATCGAATGCTTCGTCAAGGAGCACTTGTCCCCTCAAGATTACAGGTACACTTTGTTGATGAGTACTAAGTAGGACGAACGAAACCTTGGTTTACGGTTTTCTGTTGACTACCTCCAACCGCCATCTAATCTCAACATAGTGCATTCAATGTCGAGTCACCTAGACTAGTGACCATATTGCAGCTTGGTCGATTACATTCGATTTGCATTAATAAGGACTTGATATACATGACATTGATCATCATCCAGTGATCAATGAATTGTGGAAGTGTACGTGTTAATTGTTAACTAAATAGATTACATTCCCATAGAATAAGTGTTCTCTATGAAGACTTCAAATGCAAGTTACTAACAAATCAATCATATTTAAATAATTTTCACTGTAAAACTTAAGATTATTCATTGACTGATTGTATTTAAATAATGACTTGATTCATCATGGGAACGGAACCATTACAGTTACAGTAAATTTATTGAACCAACAGTTTCGTATATATGTAATTGTTGACCTACTGGCTAAATTGTACAAAAACCTCACTATCTAAATAGGTTTCATTTCAGTGTTATTATGTCTCATATATTATTGTAACCAATGAAATTCCACTGCATTATGCATCAGTTCGATATCACCTATTTATTTATTTATTTATTTATTTTAACACATAAGTATAGGTACGGGGAGGCACCAAATACATATGCGCCACACAAATCTCAATTGATTTGTGTGAGAGCTGTGATACTGCCAGGGTTCCCAAACCGAAGCAGGTGGTTTTATTAGGGGGCCACACCCCGAGCCTTTGACCTAAACGTCTGATCCGCAAGGCAGTGGAGCATCGTAAGGAGATGCAGTCCCATGGTAGCCGGTGACCAACGATTGGTTCATACGCCATTTTTTCCTTCAGGATACTGGAGCAAATGCGCATCATTGGTTTGGGATCCGGTTAAAGCCGGTGCCGGACATTCGCTTTTCGTCCTCTCATTTTTGTAAACAACACCCGCGCCACGAGAAGGCAGTGAGTAGGACTTCCCTGACAGAGGCTATATACGCATGGCCATGTGAGAGCATTTCGAGAGGGAGAGCGGACTCTCCCCACTCTCGGCCGTACCAGGGCATTTGGGGGCTCGATATCACCTATACAATGATGAATGCTAACATGATAACCTGATGGTAACACTTTGTCCAATAGTTGCCCACCTAAAGTTAGTCCAATCTTCACATATCTCTTTTATAATAATAACTCATTGTTTTTTGTTTTGGTTTGTCTTTGTCCACCACCTCCATTTAACTGAGTTCATCATAAACTTTTACTAATGATAATCAATCTTTTTGTTTTCATTAGATTTCTTTCTTTCTACATGTTTTATTTATTTTTTTTGTTTGTTTGTTTGTTTTTTGTTTTGGTCTCTAGATCTCTTATTAATAGTTCACAATTATCATCCAATGAATTAACTACATTATTTCAAACTGTACTCACTTCATCTGAACGTTGTCATTTAGCTAAACTTCTTTTATCCGATTCTACAATACAAACTGATAATCATAGTAACAATAATAATAATAATAAAGATAATATAATTGATTAAAAATCAATCATTTATTATTAATGATTAATATTCTTGTTTAAGATTTTGTATTCATTAATTCTATCTTAATGAAAAAAAAAGGATCATTTATATTTCTGTGATCTTTATGGATTCCTTGTTTGTTTGTTTGTTTGTTTGTGTTTTTTCAATGAGATTGTGTATTGTGTTCCTTTCACCTTAAATATTGATTGGTGATTAGGTTTCTGAAATGTTTTTATTTCTGTAATAATAATGTTACATTCATGTTTGTTATGTTATGTAATGGATTTATTCTCTAGAGAGAGATAGAGAGAGAGGGAGGGAGGGGATTGAGAACATTTACAAATGAATTGAATAGTATTTTTGATCCTTATATAATGTAATGTTAATTAGTTGCTTATTGTCTAATATAATATGTATTCATAGTTGTTTATAGTTTTAATTACTGCTGAATAAAATTTCACTTAGAAACTGTATAAAGTACAGTAGTTATGTAAAGAAGAAAAGAAAAAAAATCGTTATTCTTGTAATTTACACCCACCCACCCACCAACACACAAACACATACACATACACATACATGACAACAATACTCATACCCATTTGACTGAGATTTCATTCAAGTTGTAATCTTATATATTTTCTTTGTGTCATTGTCTACTTCGTGTTTTCCATGAAGTTTTCTTTTCTACTTTCGTGTGTTGTTGTTGTTGTTGTTTTGTTTTTTTTTCTATATTTTAATCTCGGTCCCATCATTTCGATCTTTTATTTATTGTGTTCTCATATTTTTGTTGTTGTTGTTGTTGGTTATTCAACACTTTCTCTTGTACAAAACAATCGAGAAGAGAGAAAAGATATTTCAAGAATAGAATAGTAATTACCCTATCTATCCTTACCCTCCGCTACGTATACATATATATAAACGCACATAAAGAATTACGTATGTGATTCCATTCATTCCAATATAATTGTTAGAATGTCTATTAATCTATTTTAATTCTTATTAACTGTATTCAGATAAATCATTTTTATTGTTTATGTTAAATACAATATATTTAGTTGTTTGAATAGTCCATTGAATATTGTTTCATCATGTTAGAAATAAGATCTACACTAGTGTTGTAAAATCTTAAAAGATTATCGTTTATTCTTTCGTACTCGATTGTTAATGCTAGTCGATTGGAACAGGTTCTGATAATATGAAGTAACTATTGATGAATTACCTTAATGAAACAATAATAATAATAATCATCAATGGTAGTTTTATTCATCCATTTAAATGATTGTCTGACCAATAGAATTTGAAATTCCATCAGAAATAAAGCTCAGATTTACTGGACTGAAACAACACTTCAATGTTGTATTGTTTCTTAATGATTGTCTATATTAAGTCAACGCAAAATACCAAAAGAATAATCTTTACAAAACTATAGTAACTGTAATTCTTTACCATGTACCAGTAATCGAACCAAGCTTGGAAAACATCCACGTATTATCGGTTAATCAATAGTCTTTATAAAGGTTACTTGAAGAAAATGTATTTAAAGGTGTCTTCATCTTATCTTACGCTTGTTACTTCTCGCGAAGGAGCATAGGCCGCTCACCAGCATTCTCTATCCAACGTTGTCCTGAGCAATCCTTTCCAGCTCTTTCCAGTTGTTATTCATCCTTTTTATATGTGCTTCTTTTTCCCGACATAATGTGTTCTTTGGCCTTTCTATTTTCCCCTTCCCTTCAAGATACTTTACACTGTAGTCCGTCGTATGAGTTCTGGATAATGTTGACAGTTTTCTCAGGAACCCCGTAATGTCGAAGAAGTTTCCATAACGTCCTCCTATCTACACTGTCAAATGCCTTTTCATAATCAATGAAGTTGATGTACAGTGACTAGTTCCACTCAATTGATTGTTCGGTGATGATCCATAGTGTCGCAATTTGGTCTGTGGACGACTGATCCTTACGCGATCCAGCTTGTTGATCTCGAAGTTGAGCGTCTACTGTGTCTTTCATCCTGTTCAGTAACAGTCTGTTGAAGACTTTACCCGGTATTGACAGTAGTGTAATGCCTCTGTAGTTTTCACATTTGCTCAGATCTCCTTTCTTTGGAATCTTGACGAGGTGTCCTTCTTTCCAGTCCATCGGCAATTATTCCTCCTCCCAAATCTTCTTGAATAGAAGATGAAGCATGTTTGTCGTTACTTCGATGTCTGACTTCAATGCTTCAGGTGGTATATTGTCGAGTCCTGTTGTTTTTCCGCTGTACAACTTTTGAATAATTTTGATTTCAAGCGACAACTTCATTTACTAGAAAAATACTATCGTATAGTATCACCTTGTATTTATAGCTTACAGACTAACTGTATTTTTCAAACGGGCAAACGATAGTAGAAGCACTGAACGTCCGTTTTCTCCTATTGTAGGACTCCTTAGCAGTTCAGTCGTGGGATTCGAACTCATGTACTCACTAGTGACTAGCTTTGTGAGGGAATTCTCGGAGTTCTAGTGAGAAGTTGTGACCAGTGGAGCTAATCAATGTCAGGTAGAAACAGATATCTACTTTAATACAATAAAAGATGGTCGCTCATTTTTGTGCATTGGTTTTAGTAAAACATTAACATCATCCGATACCGGCTCAGTGGTTTAGAGATTAAACATTCGCGCGCAAGAGCGAAGGCCTTAGATTCAAATCCCGAAAGTGGGATCGTGGATGCACACAGTTGAATAGTCCCACAATAAGATGAAATGGCCGTTTAATGATTTCACGGTTTCAATGATGGTCTAACATCAATCGGTTCATGATCTCAATGAAAAAACTTAATAATCTCCCCAATCCCATACTAAAAACGATATGAGCCTTGCACGCAACTTTATTGTTTCGACTAATATAATATAAATTAAAAATGAAATCTCTGAAAGAAAAAAAATAAAGACTATACCGAATAGTTTTAATAATGTGATAATGCACATAAATAATTTATAAGTAGTATTAATACTCAGAAAATGGAATACAAGGCTTTATTGGTTAATTATTCATATTACAATGTTATGTAACTGATGAAAATTATTCAATCTCTGATTGGCAAAATAGCTTATTTATTAGTTTATTCTACTATAAAATATAAGTAGTATCTTGAATTCAGTGAAAGTTTTCAAAACAACAACCTTTTGCTAATCAGGCTTAATGATTTAAACAGGAACAATATTATAAAACTTCAAATATTAGTTAAGTAAATAGATAAAGTTATATTCCTATAAATTCTTACCTAATCAAATTACTTTGGAATGCTTCGTAAATAGTTCATCTCTATGAAATAGTGAAAGTATTACTTACTTACTTACTTACGTCTGTTACTCCCAATGGAGCATAGGCCGCCGACCAGCATTCTCCAACCCACTCTGTCCTGGGCCTTCTTTTCTAGTTCCATCCAATTCTTGTTCATTTTTCTCATATCTATCTCCATTTCTCGGCGTAATGTATTCTTTGGTCTTCCTCTCCTCCTTCGACCTTGAGGATTCCATATGAGGGCTTGTCTTGTGATGCAGTTGGGTGTTTTCCTCAATGTGTGTCCTATCCACTTCCCATCCGCTTCTTCCTGATTTCTTCCTCCACTGGGATCTGATTTGTTCTCTCCCACAGTAGGTTGTTGCTTATAGTGTCCGGCCAGCGGATCTGATGTATTTTGCGTAGACAACTGTTAATAAACACCTGTGTCTTTTGGACGATGGATTTCGTAGTTTTCCAGGTTTCCGCCCCATACAGTAGAACTGTCTTCACATTTGTATTGAAAATTCTGACTTTGGTGTTGGTTGACAGATAGTTGTTTTGAGTTCCAGATATTCTTCAGTTATAAATATGCTGCTCTTGCTTTGCCAATCCGTGCCTTCACATCTGCATCAGATCCACCGTGTTCATCGATGATACTGCCCAAATATGTAAAGGTGTTTACATCTTCCAAAGCTTCTCCGTCAATTGTGATTGGATTGGTACATGCTGTGTGTATCGAAGAATCTTGCTTTTCTCTTTGTGTATATTGAGACCTATTGCTGCTGAGGCTGCAGCTACACTGGTTGTCTTCTCCTGCATTTGTTGTTGCGTATGCGATAGAAGAGCCAGATTATCTGCGAAGTCTAGATCATCCAACTGAATCGTAGATGTCCACTGTATCCCGTGCTTCCCTTCAGATGTTGACGTCTTCATGATCCAGCCGATCACCAGGAGAAAGAGAAAGGGTGAGAGTAAGCAACCTTGCCTGACACCGGTCTTTACTTCGAACGACTTTGTCAACTGTCCTCAATGAACGATTTTGCAGTTTAATCCATCATAGGAATTCTGTATGATATTGACTATCTTCTCAGGCACGCCGTAGTGTCGAAGAAGCTTCCATGGGGTTGTTCTGTCCACGCTATCAAATGCTTTTTCGTAGTCGATGAAGTTGATATAGAGTGATGAATTCCATTCAATTGATTGTTCCACAATGATCCGTAGAGTTGCGATTTGGTCTGTGCACTATCTATCCTTACGGAATCCTGCCTGTTGGTCTTGAAGTTGGGCGTCTACACAGTCCTTCATCCTGTTTAACAATACCCTGTTGAAGACTTTTTCTGGTATTGAAAGAAGAGTGATTCCCCTGTAGTTGTCACAGTTGCTGAGATCGCCTTTCTTTGGTATTTTGACTAGAAGTCCTTCTTTCCAGTCTTTTGGAGTGAAAGTATTAAACCTGCATATACATTCAACTCCGAATAATGTCTAACCAATAAGCGATTCAAATCATTAAAGCTAACCGAATTATATTATATGGATGACGATCATAATAAGTAGTATATATGATTAATTTAAATTTATCAAACGCAATAGAAAAAAAAAAACAACTTTAACCTTTTAAGCAGTTGTAAAAAAAAAGAAAAAAAAATACTCAAGTTCTGTATCAATGTTGACAGTTCTAGAAGATCTTCAACACCATTACAAAGATCTCATATAAAATATTTTACACGAATAAAATAAAAAACAGAATTTTTTTTTCTGATTAAGATGATGAATTGATTAATGTTAGATTAACATGAAGACCCTGAAATTACTAGACGACCATTTTATCTTATTATAATACTCCATATTTGTGCACATTCATGATCCCACTTACGGGTATCAAACTTACCGCTTTTGGAATATGATTGTTTTTGAGTTGAAAATTTCTAATCAATTCATTACATATTAAGTAGTATAAATAAGTTCATCAACTTTCTTACCTATAATATAATATATATATATAAGATTGATAGAATGTTATATTCTTCAATTAAAGAGACTTAATGAAATGATTTAAGTATAATGATTAATATATATTTATTCTTGTATAATCCCAGCTTGAACTTAACCAAGTATATAAGTGAACCCATATATATATATATATTCATTTGTTTCTTATATGAAACAAATGATGAGAACAGAAACAAGGAAAATAAGGAATCATCCAAGAAATGATATATTTCAATCTTGTTCTTTTTATTTTTTGATTGTTTTTTTTTTATAATAATAATAAATTATAACTAAAGATTACTAGTAGTTGAGTTTGGTCAATTCGATTGAAATTATCCCTTCTTAGTGTGTGTGGATAAGTAATGAACTTTGACTGAGTTGGGGGGCGTGGTAGTGGTGGTGGTGGGAAAAACTACTATTACGATATAAATCTATCATTTGAATAGATTAAATTATTAGGATTGATTCCATTACAAATAAATATCAGTAATTATTAAACAGTTAATATTAAGAAGCTTCAACTAGGATATTATTTATTTATTTATTTATTTATTTATTTTAACACATAGATATTGGTACAAGAAGGCACTAAATACATATGCGCCACACAGATCTTATTGGATATATGTGAGGGCTGTGATACTGCCAGGGTTCCCAAACCGAAGCAGGTGGTTTTATTAGGGGGCCACACCCCGAGCCTTCGACCTGAAGGTCTGATCCACAAGGCAGTTGAGCATCGTAAGGAGATGCAGTCCGATGGTAGCCGGTGACCAACGATTGGTTCATACGCCATTTGTTCCTTCAGGATACTGGAGCCCATGTGCACCATTGATTTGGGATCCGGTTAAAGTGCCGGACATTCGCTTTTCGTCCTCTCATTTTCGTAAACAACACCCCTGCCACGAGAAGGCAGTGAGTAGGACTTCTCTGACAGGGGCTATGTACGCGTGGCCATGTGAGAGCATTTGGAGAGGGAGAGTGGACTCTCCTCACTCTCGGCCGTACCAGGGCATTTGGGGGCCAACTAGGATATAGATATGTATCTAACCTTTAAGTTTCGCATCGAATAATGAATAATGAGGATTAGAGGCAGACGTAAAGGTGAGGATTGCCAAAGTAAGGGCCATATTCCTACAATTGAAAAACATATGGAATTCAAAAATAACTAACAATTAATATCAAAGTCACAATTTTCAATACAAACGTCAAGATAGTTCTACTATATAGAGCTGAAACTTGAAGAACTAATACAACTACCATCAAAAAGGTATAAGTATTTATAATTAATTATTTATCCAAGATACTTAATATCCTTTGACTGTATACCATCAGTAACATCATTCTGTGGAAGAGAACAAACCATCTTTCAGGTGGAGAGGAAATTATGAAAGGACACTAAAATTGGATAGGACACATATTGAGGAAACCATGAAAAACTGCATCATGAGCAAGCTCTAACATGGAATCCTGATAAGAAAACGGAAAAGAAGAAGGCTTAAGAACACAATACTTCGGGAAATAGAAGCAGATATGAAAAGGATGAATAACAACTGGAAAGGATTGCCCAGAACGGTGTTAGACAGAGAGTGCTGGTGAGCAGCGTATGCTCCTCCACATGGAGTAGTAGGCATAAATAAGTAAGTCAAAAAAAAGTAAGATTATAGCATCGTTTAAGAACTAGTTTGGATGTTCACAACTGTGTAGCAGCTCTATACTAAAAAGAAACATGTTCCAATGTCCTTCCTTTTTTAATGAATATCTCTAACTTCTGTCTGTTCGCTATATTCGATATCTTTCATATTGATAACCAGTAAATAGGTAACAGATATACACACATTCACACACATGAGCATATACAATCCTGATCGAATATCTATATCACAGTGAAGTTTAACGAAATACCATTAATAATGATGATAAGAACCAAATAAAAGATTTTTAAACGATTTACTCTCCTGCGTACATAACTAAAATATCCAAGTGAATGTTATTTTGTTAGAGTCATGTTGGTAATTAATAAGCTATAACAAATGTTTATGGCGGCATGTTTAAACATTTGAGCTACTTGTTCCTACCATCGATCTAGATATTTCAACAAGCATGCGTTTTTGTAAAGTGTACAACCTTTCGTTGTACAACTTACAAAAGGCCAAATCAGGGATATTGTAGTTGCTGGCCATATTCAACGAAAAGAATGTACATAGTTTACATGCTGATTGACTGGACTACTAACATCTGACTGGCGATCACTCAATATGTTCCCGTCAGGATCGACCACGAAATAAGAAATGGGAAACTTGTTGAAATACTTTATGTTGTGAATTCTATATTGTAGCAAAAATATAAATAATGAATAAAGATAATAAAAATAATAAACTAGGAATAAGGTAGAAAATTAAACTATCACTATGAAACTGTTATCATTGGGCTCAATTATAACACTAATCTAATTATTTGTCCCTACATTCAACTACTGAACTGTGATATAATTGTTGTTGTCTTACTTACTTACGCCTGTTACTTCCAATATAGCATAGGCGGCCGACCAGCATTTTCCAACCCACTCTGTTCTCGGCCTTCCTTCCTGATTTCTTCCTCCGCTGGGATCTGGTTTGTTCTCTCCCACAGTAGGTTGTTGCTGATAGTGTCAGGCCAACGGATCCGAAGTATTTTGGGTGGACAGCTGTTAATAAACCCTTGTATCTTCGGGATGATGGCTTTTATAGTTCTCCAAGTTTCCACCCCATACAGTAGAACTGTGTTGACATTTGTATTTGAAATTCTGACCTTGGTGTTGCTAAAAGTTTTTACATCTTCCAAATCTTTTCCGTCAAGTGTGATTCGATTGTTGCATGCTGTGTTGTATCGGAGGATCTTGCTTTTCCCTTTGTGTATGTTAAGGCTACTGCTACACTGGTCGTCTTCTGAATTTGTTGTTGCGTGTGTGCAAGAATAGGTCATCCAGCTGCATCCTAGCTGTCCACTCTATTACATGCTTCGTCCCAGATATTGACCTCTTCATGATCCAGTCCATCACTACGAGAAACAAATTGTTGTTATCAGTTGTAAATTTTTTTTGTAATGCACCAGGATAATGTGGGAATATTTCACACACTCCGACCTTCCGTTGTTTGTTCTAAACCTTTACAATTTAATTTCCTACAACTCAGTTAGTCAGTCAGCTACAACGTAGGACCAGACACATATATGCATCGGTCCAAGTTGCCATACCGCATTAGCACTACAAGATGAACACCGGATTCATAAGAGTGGTTAAGTCAATGGTGGTAATATATAAAGGAAAGATTGCATATAAGAAGATAGTACAGAAAGAAAGAATTAGTTCGTAGAAAGAAATATATGAAGTGAATTTAATCTCTCAGTTTAATGGAAGACAGAGAGTGTATACACCGACACCATTGTGATCGATTCTGAGCCATGTCACCAAGAGTCTCTAACTATTAGCTACGATAGTCACGCGGACCCCAACCAGGTAGTCTGCATCTACGAACATAACTTAGAATAGAAGTAAGTGATTTTAAGGACTGATGCCACATTTTGGTTTGGCCGCCCCTAACATCCAGTGCTTCAAAAAATTTTTCATAGTTATAATTGTTCATTTCAGTTTTGCATAGACTTCATCTATCAAATAAGTTCTGATACATATTATCAGTTTTAATGAGGACGATAATAAAATGGATTTATTTTGGATTGGTTAATTATGTTTAAAGAGAAAAAACATTCTTCTCCATCCCTACCTACCTACCTACCTACCTACCTACCTACCTACCTACCTACCTACCTACCTACCTACCTACCTACCTACCTACCTACCTACCTACCTACCTACCTACCTACCTACCTACCTACCTACATAAAGAAATATCTATGTAATACAGTTATTTTTTTTCTACTCAATCACAATGAATGTTTGTTTGTTTATTAATCTGTTATAACCAATAAAGATATAGGACAGTTTACATTGGAATAGGATAAAATGCTGAATAGGAATGAAGTTTTTTCTTCATAGATAACTCTTTCTTCATTCATTCATTCATTCATGATAATGATGACAATGATGATGATGATGATGATGAAGACGAAGATGAAGATGAGATCATTCAATTTGGCACAAATTATTTCATTGTTATTATTCAGTAATTTATTATTAGTTATATCTATACAAGGAGTTGTTATACCAGAGGTAAGCAAGCTATATGATAGTATTATTGCCTAGTTCATTATTAGCACTAATATTGTTATAAGACTGATTCATGTTTAACATTGAATTGTTCTGTTTGTTTTCAAGTAATTCTATGAAATATATAATTGTACTTTAGTAATATAAACTAACTAATCAAACTATATACCCTTTAATGGATTAAATGTTTCCTATTATCGATTATATCCTAATAGTTAAACAAGTAAATACAAAACTACTACTAATAAATGATATAGATAGATTGTAATGAGTAGTAGAATCTAGGGAGTATGTTTTGTCCAAGTATTTGAACTCATCAGCTGAATTTATTTTTGAGTTCCAATACTAGAATTATAAATCAATGTTTTATGCCCCCCCCCACAAATACAATTAAATTTGATTGTATAAGTATTTTATGTGAATAAATCAAAAATAAGAAAATTTATTATAGTAGTTTTACATATTTGAAGGTGGTGTCTTAATTCACATGGTGTTGTTTAACTTGTATCGTCCTATTGTTCTTTCGGACTACAATTGATCAGTCTCATGTTGGCATATATGCATCCTGTACGAATTGCCTCGATATAGCCTTAAGTCATAAGCTTTTTGAGCAAAGATGGATAGTGGTTAGGAGTGGAATTCAGTTTGACACGCGTTTCCTCCCATTTGAGATTCGTTAGCTGGATGTGTCTGTACCCCGGAGTTGATGATTCTTTTTTTTGGGACTCGAACCCAGTACTGTTCGTCTCAAATATTTTGATATTTTGACCAGACCTCTTATGTAATATGTGTAATGGTCAGAATAAAAGATTCAATCATTTAATTCATTGAATATTCTATTCATTCATTTCAATGCTCTTAATAATGAGACCCCATAAGTTTAACAATGGTTAGATCAAACAATGACTTAGTTTGTTCATTAAGAGATTTAAAAAGGTTTTATTTGTTAAATAATGTAATGTTAGTTCGTTTATCGAAATAACTAGCTTACTCTTAGGTATTGCATTACTCAATTTATAAGTAGTATATGCATCATTGAAAACAATCAACACATATATACATAGTATAACTATAATGGATGATCCATCTACCTTATATCAAAATACATAACTGATTACAGGACTTTACAAGATTATTATATTTAAAACTTTGATAGTACAATGTGAACATTTTACAATCATTCTAAATATCCTGGGTTCAAATCTTGCGCAGCAGGATCGTTGATGCGCACTGTTGAAGAGTCCCACAGTAGGACGAAACGGCCATCCAGTGCTTTCAGGTCTTTCATAATGGTCTAGCTTCAATGGATTCATGATCTTAACTATTAACATTCTAAATATCTTAATCATTTGAGTATAACAATACCATTCAATCTGATGAATCAATGAACTTGGAAGTGATCTCGAAATATTGTTCATACTCTCGTGTTTATCAGAGATGATACTGGTATATCAGTAAAGATGCCTAGGGTAATTTCAACACTTTAAACGTTTCATGCATATAGTTCCCTTCTATTATTTTAAAGAGAGTAAGAACAAAGATTGGTGTAGAATAATAATATGGATTCATTTTATTTCGTTAGGTTCTTATCAGCTACTTACAACCTAAAATATTTGAAATTCAATGTTATTACAGATATTACCATACTTATACATCACAGGGTGATGAAGGATGAATCTATGTGTGTATCATGATGTAGTAAAGATTCCGTTAGATTTAATAAGGTTATAAAACTTTTTGTTTCCAGGGAGGGAAGGTTTCATAACATAGAAATAGTGATTAGAACTGATGGAATTGAAAAGCAAACACATTAGATGATTATGTAATGAAGTAACACTGAAAATAAATTAATGGTAATAAAGAGAGATATGAAATGAAATTGGTCAGTTATAAATGATGTAATTATGAAATTCAGAAAGAGTTGGAATAACGTAATAAATAAAAGGGGGGGGTTAATGTTACCAGGGTAAAGAAAGATTTATTACTGTTTATTTTTGTATACAAAGATCTGGTTTTAAACGTTTGATTGTTATCGCTTCGGCAAATTTCAGAAAGTTTGAATTTGATTGTTTGTTGATCACCTTGAAGGATTTCATTGTATCGACTTCGTGTCCTGCGTCAAGGAGATGTCTTGCGATAGCGCTGCTGAATGCTTTTAGTCCGTTTGACCTCAAACCCTTCGCGATATGTTTTTTGAATCGGATGTAGGCTCATTAACTCTAACGGCATCTTTCCTACATTATTTTACTTATATTCATCCTTCATCACCCTCTGATGTATAAGAGTATGTCAATATCTTTAATAACATTGAATTTCAAATATTTTACGCTTTGTAAGCAGCTAATGAAAACCTAACGAAATAAAATGAATTCATATTATTCTTCTGCACCAACTTTTGTTCTTGCTCACTTTAAATGTTACTGTTCATACAATTGTAGTTCAAGGGTTAGATTACTTACTTACTTACTTACTTACGCCTGTCACTCCCAATGGAGCATAGGCCGCCGACCAGTATCCTCCAACCCAATCTGTTCTGGACATTCTTTTCTAGTTCCATCAATCTCTTGTTCATTTTTCTCATGTCTGTCTCCATTTCTCGGCGTAATGTATTCTTTGGTCTTCCTCTCCTCCTTCGACCTTGAGGATTCCATGTGAGGGCTTGTCTTGTGACGCAGTTCGGTGCTTTCCTCAATGTGTGTCCTATCCACTTCCCATCCGCTTCTTCCTGATTTCTTCCTCCACTGGGATCTGATTTGTTCTCTCCCACAGTAGGTTGTTGCTTATAGTGTCCGGCCAGCGGATCTGAAGTATTTTGCGTAGACAACTGTTAATAAACACCTGTATCTTTTGGACGATGGATTTCGTAGTTTTCCAGGTTTCCGCCCCATACAGTAGAACTGTCTTCACATTTGTATTGAAAATTCTGACTTTGGTGTTGGTTGACAGATAGTGGTTTTGAGTTCCAGATATTCTTCAGTTGTAAATATGCTGCTCTTGCTTTGCCAATCCGTGCCTTCACATCTGCATCAGATCCACCGTGTTCATCGATGATACTGCCCAAATATGTAATGGTTTTTACATCTTCCAAAGCTTCTCCGTCAATTGTGATTGGATTGGTACATGCTGTGTGTATCGAAGAATCTTGCTTTTCTCTTTGTGTATATTGAGACCTATTGCTGCTGAGGCTGCAGCTACACTGGTTGTCTTCTCCTGCATTTGTTGTTGCGTATGCGATAGAAGAGCCTGTGTTTAGTTAGTTAACGAAAAAAAGTAATTAACATGTTTAAAAGTTGAAATTATTTGACTTTACTCTTTCTCCTAACATTTAAGTGACACTTTTATATCTTGAATGACTTTCAAAACGTTCAATGATTAGGGTGTAACGGTAAATAAATCCCTTAAATCAATAGATCTGTAAGTTTTCGACATTGGATATTGATCACATTAGTTTCAATGGACTCACTTAGCTGAAAGTGCTCATTCATGCATCCGCACCAGATTACGAGTGAGAACGTAATGTTCAATATCTCTTGTAATCGCTAATTAGATTAGATCAGATGATCCTCGATATAGTGATAGCTTATTAAATATATCTTTAAATCTCCTTGTTTCTGTATTTTGATTTCACTTGATGAGTATGATTCATATTAGAAGGTGTTACTGGTTAAAGTGTTGTCAAACAGGTTTAATGTACTCTCTGAGTCACAATTATGTCTTATGCTTATTGAGTATGAAGGGTTACGATTAAGATTGGAGATTGGAAACCGACTGGTCTATCAACTAAGTAGATGCTTTATAGTCACATGTCTCAGCATTTCATTCATTATCATGTATCGTTACTGAACCGTAAAATGATCAGCACAATTACACTTTCAGCATAGAGTTCATTCCAACATTTTTTTTTTGAAAATCATCTCACTTGTTCGTCTAATATTGCCGTCAATAAACACTTCTTATATAATGATATCTTCACATTGAACATTCCATTTCAAGTATGTATATGCAGAAATGATATTCCATTATTTATTAGTGGTTAAGCAATCGTGTGCAAGACTGATAGGTCTTAGGTTCGAATCTCGCGGAGGGGGGTGAGATAGTGGATGCACATTGCCACGGAGGAGTCCCACAGTAGGGTGAAACGGCCATCCAGTGCTTTCACGTTCTCCATGGTAGTTTAGCTTCAATTGACTCATGATGTCAACTATTGAAAATCATTATTTAATTGTTGAGAGAATAATGATAAGTATAGATTATCCACAGAAGTAATGATGAAAATCACATCAGAATTCATTAGAAGTATATTGGAAAAACAATGTTGTTATGTTCATTTCAGGCAATAATACACTTCAGTACTTTTTTTTATCCTCTATATACATGTAAGGATTTAATTTTATTATAGTAAATAAACAAAATTGTATTCAAAAGTACAACATAAATGAATATATCATTCCCAGTCAGTCAGTCAGTCAGTCAGTCAGTCAGCAACAATGTAGAACTTCGTACGTACCTACATCAGTTCGAGTTGCCATATCACATTAGCACAGAGATGCAATTGTCGATTCAAATTCCGTAGTGGTAGTGCTAGTATGAGTATATGCAGTAGTCGAATAGATTAGGGTTTGAACATGTTATTCAAGTAGTGTAATTCAGTGAATTAAATTTGGGAAGAGAAAAAGGAAAGGGACATGAAAAATTCAGAAGATTATAATTTGGGAGAACACAAAGAGTGAATGCACCTGCGCACACCATTGTAAACGATTTTGATCCATGTCATTCAAGGTTTCTAAATATCGGTTGCTATCCTCTCACAGATACCAACAAGGTAGTCTACACCTACCAGCATGGTTCAGTCCACTTGTCAGTGACTTCATGGGTTTGTGCCGTGGTCTGGCCGCCCCTAGTTTTCTTCCAACCTACTCCTACACCATAAAACATCTCAGGTCGAAGCAGACGGTGGTTGGGCATGCGCAACACATGTCCCAGTCATCTCAACTGATGAAGTTTCACTACTTCATCAATTGATTTGCTATCCTTACTTAGTACCCGTTTCTATTAAGATGAAAGACTTGTTTAAAATAAACGTAATGTATTTAGATTATAGATAGTAGTGAGATCCTGGATGCTTATATTTTTCGTACTTGTTAGCTGAATGTATCCGCATTCCAATGTTCCTGATCATATTAAGACTCAAATCCAGTACCTGTCTCAAGACGCATCCATCTAACAAATCTTGAATACAACAAAACGAATGTTTGTGATCACTTTGTCAATCACCTTCTAAACATTAACCATAGTTTGGGACAAATCTCTTACTAGACAACCCACTAAGGATGTACATTTCCTTACAAAAAGTAATTGAAATTCATTCCTAAACATTCACAACATGTTACAAACTTCTATAAGTTAAAGTTGATCCTTTAATTGTGTTTTCTTCTATATAAATGATTTCCTAGTTTCTATATTACTATTTACTGCTGAGTAGCTGTTTAGCTAGGGGTTGTGGAGATTGTTAAGTTTTTGATTGAGATCATGAATGCGCAGTGCTGAGGAGTCCCACAATAGGACGAAACGGCCGATCAGTGCTCTCAGGTTGTCAATGGTGGTTTAACATCAATTGGCTCGTGATCTCAATCAGAAACAACTATTATTAATTTAGTACAAGTGGTTGAGTATTTGTTGTATATGGGCATTTGCCAGTCTCAAAACCTACTCTCATTATACCTAAGGGGATTAACTTTAGGAACCATTTGATCAAGTAATGTCAAATAACATATGATAAAAGTGGGAATAAACTAAAATACTAAATTGACAAAATCACCTCATTCAAATCATAATCGTGAACTTACTAACGTTTTCTTTGAACTGAGTATTTGAAGCTCTAGTAGAAGTTCATGACCAGTAAAACTAAACCATGTCATCAGTAAAAGTGTTTTTATCAATGGCACCGAAGGTTTGTCTTACCACATTTGTTGAAGTAAGAAGTCTGCATCATTAGATGACTATCTCATGGTGTAATGGTTGAGAGCTGGTTATGGGAATTAAAGGTTACGAGTTCGCCCCGTGTGAGTGACATGGGCGGATAGTTCTAAGGAATTTTATACTGAAACAAAGCATCTATCAACTGATCAATGAATTTCAGTAGTGCCTCAATTGAAATTAATCTGTGATGAATACTATTTACCAGTAAAATCCTCCTGATCTTTCATTCCTCGTCAAAATCTTCAACAAAAAGGAAAAAATCGGTCGAATCCAACAGAATATTCCTATTTTAAGTGAATTAAGTGTAAGGTTGATATTCATACTGGAACTCGAATCTAATCCCTATCATATCAAGCTGCTTAGTAATGTTAACCATAATATTGTTTAGCAGATAATATAAATAAAGAATGGAAATAATGTGACTAACGGTAGAATCCAGGATATACATTTCGTCAACTGGATGTACCTACATTCCAGAGTTTGTATCTTATGCTAGCTAAGACTGATCAGAATTCAATTTGAATATCAACAACCAAATGATCTAAACCATTAAAGACTAAATTGGATATTAGAAATAGTGTCATATGTAAATCTTCATGTTGTCATGTTAACAGTATTGAATGCTAAAAAATTGTATTCTTCACTATATTTAAAGCAATTACGAATTCATCTAATCTGAGAACGGAATAAAGACTCTATAACCAAAAACCAATAAGCTAACTATTCTGATACATTTCAGCTCCACTAACTAGAGAGAGAGAGAGAGAGAGGAATTCAAGTTCGAAATAGAGAACTATATTCCATAAGCAGTTAAAAGCATGAACAATAACAACAGGCACAAATCAAACGTATACATATACAACATAAGATTGTCTTTAGAAAGTACTACAAATTAGCATACTAAAAGATACAACGAACCGGTAGCATTTAAAATTCTCCCAATTGGGAGGTATTTACCAAGTAAGTTCTTAATGTTAAACTATCATGGAAAACATGTAAGTAATAGACAATTATTTCATCCTAATATGTAACTCTTCATTAATGTACATTCACAATTTTGCTCACAAGATTCGAACCCAGAACCTATCGGTTTTGTGCATAAACATTGAACTGGCATCCAAAAGTCATTCTATTTATATTTACCAGTGAAATTTTTTTCTTTAAATTTTTCTTAAAAACTTTTTTTTTTTGTTGATATTTTCACTTGACATCATATACCGTTTATTGTTTCTATGACAGTTTTAATCTTAGAAAAAAAAAAAACATTTTCCAACAGATATGACATATTTCACAGATGTAGTTTGTTCAATAGTGAATGTAACACGCTAGAAACAACAAACAAACAAACAAACAAACAATCAATAATTTAGTTATTATAGATCAATTCAATTTTTGTTGTTGTTTATTTTTCTACTGTATTAATTAAAGTAAACACATGATCATTCGTATCATTCACTTTGTATATCTCTGTCATATTGACAACTAAATAATGAACAATACATAACTGAAACATGGATCTTGTATATATTATGCTATACGACAACAACAACAACAACAACAACAGTAAAGTGGATAGTTCTGAATTCATTACCTCAACTAATTATTCTTTTAATCAATATAAAGTTATGGAGATTATTATATTCTTGATTGAGATCATGAACCGATTGATGTTAGATCATCATTATAGCCATGGAATCAGTAAACGGCTATTTCATCCTATCATATAATTATTCAGTAGTGTGCATCCATAACTTCGCTCACAGGATTCGAACCTAGGTCTTTTGGTCTCGTACGCGAACGTTTAATCTGTAGATCATTGAACCGGTGCTCAACCCCAACCAATGCATGAAAATCAGAAAATATCTTTCATTGTACTGTTTCTATTTGACATAGATTAGTTTCACTGATCATAAGTTCATCTTTCCTTCTTTCTTTCCTTTCAGTTGTAGAAAGATGTTTAACTAGGTAGTTTTATATCATAAGCTAACTTTACTTCAACAATAATTAAGAAGTAAATCAAATTGATCAGCTGTTTAGTTCTAATACGATACCATTTAGCTGAGGATTATTTACTTGTTATTTAATAGAGAGTAAAATAAAGAACGAGATTACATCATAAAAGTAATCATTAAAGAGGAGTTTAAATGGTTTGAATAATTTTTTCTGGTTAGCGTTTTTTTAGCGAGTTAGTTTTCTACGGAATGGGGTCGCTAACCCCATGCCCAACCCTCCTCCTTTATCCGGGCTTGGGACCGGCAGTAGCCCCCGGAAAGGGACTCCAGGCGGAGTTCATTAAAGAGGAGACAACAATGTAATTTCTTAAAAAAGATTAATTAACTAATCACTTATATAATTCTTGTTATGATTTAACATGAAATGGATAATCAATTAGAACAAAAGGGAACATTGAACTAAATTTTTCTGTTACCGAACTGATGATCATTAGTTCTCTTAGTAGATAGGTTCTCTTTAAAATTATTACGACAAAATGTAATAGGTAAACGGTTAGTCTGAATTATTTAAAAACTATGATTCAAATTTCTTAGAGATGAACAATCTCTACATATAGTCTTTCATGAGTGTTTCATCCTATTTGAGACTCGTCAGCTGAATGTAATTGTATCTTAGAGTTGATGTTCACTCTAAGACTCGAATCCAGTACTGTTCGTTTCAAATACCATTGTGTTATCCACTTAGCTACTAAATCCTGATATCCACTTGCTTGTGCATTACGATGATGTTATATGACTAACCTAATCACAGATAGAATTGATAATTTTTTTGTTTATTTATGATGCCTTTATAGGATAGTAGTTTAATAATCAAAACTGTTCAGTATTTGAACACTAGCTTAAATGGTTTAATCCTCTTTGTAGATACAATAATTTAGTAGTTGAATTTATGAGTCAAATGCTTTCAGGTTTTCCATGGCAGTCTAACTTTAATTGACTCATAAATTCAACTATTGAAATTAGCATATGATGGATAACCTTACAAGCTTTATTTAAGTCAACTAAATGACCTGTATCCATTAAGTGAACAAGAATAGAACTCTAAATCACTCTTACCTGTCCTTTATTGAACCAAGACAGATAGTATTCTACTATACGATGATGGAATAGCTTAATTGTATGCATTATATAACTGGTTCTACAGGAGCGTTTGAATTGATAATTACATATGTATGTAGTGAATTCAGACAGTCTGTCTTTATTGACGGTATTTTATTATGAAGCGCTTGTAGAAAACGGTATATAGTTTGGATTACAGTCAATGTTTTCTGTACTGTCTTTCTTAACATTTGAACAACAACTTATTCGGTAACATTATTTAGAAATTGTAATTCTAAGAACAATACTTTCTTCGTAACGGTAGGTAACTGTAACGACGGACCATGGATAAACTCGAGAAGCTGTAAGAGGCTCAGAAAGAGCCAAAAATATTCCATCCAATCAGCTTTCGGAAGAATATTCTAGAATTCTTACATGTATCTTCCCTAGATGTGGATTTGAGGACTGTAATGATGATTTTGTTCTTACTAAAAACTATAAATACTTGAAAATTTTGTACTATAATTGACAGCCCTCAAAATGCCCTGGTACGGCCGAGAGTGGGGAGAGTCCGCTCTCCCTCTCCAAATGTTCTCACATGGCCACGCGTATACAGCCCCTGCCAGGGAAGTCCTACTCACTGCATTCACGTGGCGGGGGTGTTGTTTACGAAAATGAGAGGACGTAAAGCGAATGTCCGGCACCGGCTTTAACCGGATCCCAAACCAATGGTGCACATGGGCTGGCTCCAGTATCCTGAAGGAACAAATGGCGTATGAACCAATCGTTGGTCACCGGCTACCATGGGACTGCATCTCCTCACGATGCTCCACTGCCTTGTGGATCAGACGTTCAGGTCGAAGGGTCGGGGTGTGGCCGCCTAAGAAAACCACCTGCTTCGGTTTGGGCACCTGTGCAGTATCACAGCTCTCACACAAATCAACTGAGATTCGTGTGGCGCATATGTATTTGGTGCCTTCTTGTACCAATACCTATGTGTTAAAATAAGTAATAAATAATAACTATAATTGACACTGTTTGGAATAATATTCCTTTCATTAACCACCATCTAATCTTACAATAGTGCCCGCAATATCGAGTCACCTAGACTGGTGGCCACATTGCAACATGATCGATAGCATTCGATCTGCACTGATAATAAGGACTAGACACGCATGACATTGGTCACCCAGTGATCAATCAATTGTGATTACATGTCAGTCCTACAGGAGGTCGGTCGCGGCCCGGATAGCTCAGTGGTAACGTCTGTGACTGTGAAGCTGGGTGACACGGGATCGAATCCGCCAGGGAGCACCAGTTCCCTCAAAGATTACAGGTACACCTTGCTGACGAGTGCCAAGTAGCACGAAACCCGGGTCCAGGGTGTCCTGTCGACTACCTCCAACCACCATCTAATCTTACAATAGTGCCCGCAGTGTCGAGTCACCTAGACTGGTGGCCACATTGCAACATGATCGATAGCATTCGATCTGCACTAATAATAAGGATTAGACACTCATGACATTGGTCACCCAGTGATCAATCAATTGTGATTTCTTTCATTAATCTTCTGTCTTCCCATTGTGACTTCAAAGAGTTTTAGCGTTCTAGTGCTCAGTTATATATGGTATATCAAGAAAACAACTTTCTAGATAATAACAGTAACCTTGTCCCTTCTTTTCATCTCATCGATGTGTTCATCGATGAATTTCATTGAATATCCATTCTTACTATGATATCATTTGAACAAACTATTCTAGCACAATGAGTTAAGATCTTTATCAAATTTCTTTTATATCTTATTAGTAAATGACTATAGAAATGAATAGACTTGTTATCATATTCCATCTAGAAACAATATTCCATTAGTATAATAGTAATCAATAAATGAATGTTATTCAACATCAATTTTTTCAAAAGGCACCATTAAGATACCAACAAAAAAAACAAAAAAACAAATGAGAAGTATTTCAATGGAGTGAGGGGGAATGTGTGTGTGGGTGTGGGTGTGGGTGTGGGTGTGGGGGGGCTTTTTTCTCTTCCATATCAACAATTTGTTTCCCATGTATAGAATTGATCGAATAATTCATCTAATATATTATAATGAATCTATAGAATCGTTATATAAAACAACTATAATCATTAGTGATATATAAGAAGCGGATATAGGAAGTGAATACTTGAGATAAGATGTTTGTTTTTTTTATTACTAAAATAGGAATTGAAATTGTTTTGTTTTGTTTTTTTTGTTATTTTTTTAAAGAAAATAATTTATATTTATGTTATATCCAAATGAGAATAATGAATGGTAACTGTTATGATTTGATGTCCGGCTTATGATCACGTGACTTATTTACCAATCAGAATACGGCTTATAACAAATTTTCGCACTATGACAAAATCAATGACAATCAACTGGTTTGAGCAGTCTAGTGTCCTTATTGAGTCGTATGTTCTTCTAACCCGTCCTCTTGAGTCCAGAACAGAACAATATCAGCTTGTGTATTATGAATCGAATCATTTATTTCAGACATATTCGGTTTATATATATTCAATCAGACAGACCACAATGTATCATAAAATAGAAAATAATATATGTATACAAATAAGCCAAAAAGTGGCTGTGAATGTAGGAGACAGTAATTAATAGACAGGTTATAACTCAAGAATAATAAATCGTATAGTAATATAATCTGTAGGTCAATATTAGTCCATTAATAGTCGTAGAAAGTTACCTGTAGTTTAATCTTCACTGGTATATAACAGTAACTGTTGGAATCTATTTTTATTGGATTAATACTATACGTATTGTTAAATAGCTAAACTATCTGCATATTCGTATTCCTCTTAACATAAGCTTTATTTTGATCCATACATTATTATTATTATATGAGTTACCGTTCTTAAATTATGCTCAGTCTATTCATTACAGTCTCTTACATTCACAGCCACAATAATTGTTTCCTATTTTATAGTATGATATGGTCTATTCGGTTGGTAAATAAACCTCAGTATGTTTGAAATACACCATTCATATGGCAGAAGCTGAGATTGATGTTCTGGACTCTAACAGACAGTCAGGACTAAGCAGTAACACGGGCTGATTAACGACTTTAGACTGTTCGTTGCATTTTATGTATCATTAATCTGATCGATAAATCACTATTCTTTCATTGATAGTATCATTACGTCATATATTGATAGGGATATAGAACTATAAGTTATAACAAGATAATTATGCTCATATGGTAATTACTCTATTAAATTAGGCTGTATTATAATACACTTGATATTGTTTTATTTGAATCTTCCCATTGATGTTTAGGACTGAAATTGTTCAGTCTCTTATTGGCATATGTGCATACTGTACGTATGCCTCGATATTGCCTTAATTTACAAGCATTATAAGCAAAGATGGATAGTGGCTAGCAGTGGAATCCAGGACGCGCGTTTCGTCCTATTTGGGACTCGTCAGATGGATGTACCTGCATCTCAGACTTGTTGATGTTCACTCCGGGACTCGAACCCAGCACCGTCCGCTTCAAACGCCAACGCGTTATCCACTTAGCTACTGAGTCCTGATAGGACGAAACGCGCGTCCTGGATTCCACTGCTAGCCACTATCCATCTTTGCTTATAATGTATTATAATAGTTTATCATTTTTCTTACTATAATTCTTCTTTAATAATAGTGATCTCTTTATTGATTTTACTATTATTAACTTTATTCAATGATATTCTCAACATAAAGTATTTCAATAAGTTTTCTATTTCTTACTTCTTGATTGATTTTGACGAGAACATATTGAATGATTGTTAGTTAGATGTTAATTGACATCTGAATAATGTACAATCATTTCACTGAACATTGACAGCAATCACAATATCACTGATTGAGCTTAGAGTAATTTCCATTATCTAGAATCTATGGAAGACCTTCAAGTGATGCTAAACTGACTATAAGAATTAGATGGTGATTGGAGGTAGTCGACAGGAAACCCTGGACCCGGGTTTCGTGCTACTTGGCACTCGTCAGCAAAGTGTACCTGGTGGCCACATTGCAACATGATCGATAGCATTCGATCTGCACTAATAATAAGGACTAGACACGCATGACATTGGTCACCCAGTGATCAATCAATTGTGATTACATCTCAGTCCTACAGGAGGTCGGTCGCGGCCCGGATAGCTCAGTGGTAACGTCTCTGACTGTGAAGCTGGGTGACACGGGATCGAATGCGCCAGGGAGCACCAGTTCCCTCGAGTATTACAGGTACACCTTGCTGACGAGTGCCAAGTAGCACGAAACCCAGGTCCAGGGTTTCCTGTCGACTACCTCCAATCACCATCTAATCTCACAATAGTGCCCGCAGTGTCGAGTCACCTAGACTGGTGGCCACATTGCAACATGATCGATAGCATTCGATCTGCACTAATAATAAGGACTAGACACGCATGACATTGGTCACCACCCAGTGATCCATCAATTGTGATGACTATAAGAATATCCATCTACATATTAGGGCTAAATGATGATTATAAAGCAGTATAAAGAATTGGAATTATCATTTACTGTTGATGGTTAAGTTGAGAAATTAGATTTAGGGGATTTTCATCATGAACTGATATCAGCTAAACTACTAAGATGATATTTCAATAAATGAATGAATGAATGAATGAATGAATTTTGTGCCAAAAATCCATGATCTATTATCTTATGACGGATTGATTTATTCATAAATCATAGTCTCACTTAAGAAACGTATTTTTTGGGTGTATAAACTGAATAAATATTATGACATTATATTTTTGGTAAGTTCAATTGTTAAATTATCTAGTTTCCTTATTCAACCTAATTCAATTTATGGAACTCATTAGTATGGATAGTGTCTATAGATAAAGCGTAACTTAATATCCAGTATATAAATCTGTATATGGTCAAGTAGATGAATAATATAATAGTAACGGTTTAGTAATCTTAATAGTTGAGATCATGAGTCAACTAATGTTAGACCATGATAGAAAATCTGGAATCATTGAGACTTCTATTTTATCTTATTGTGAGACTCCTCAGTAACAGTGCACATTCACTATCCTACCTCTCGAGATTCGTACCCAGGACCTATCGATTACACGGGTAAACACTTAACCTTTATTCATTTTATTACAGTCTCTCCGTCATTTTACTGATTAAAAAACTTTAGACAATAATTTTGATTGAAAGAAAATGTACATTTTGACCTCATTTAATCATAATTCTACTATTTTCATAATCACTGAAAGAACCAAACTATTGTGCAATAATATACCAATACAATAAACGTAACATTATTCATCGAAACATCTGGACCTATGATACCCTATGAAGATGATTTCATTTGAACATAATGTTCTTGTATGTCTTTATCAAGTTTAATATACGATTTAAGACTAAAATTTATGAACGTGTAGTGTGGTATCGAGTCGCATTTGACTATGATCACCATTACAAGAACACTACGTGATAGTTAACCGATAAGATCCCTTGTAGGCCAAATATCAGAAGGTAGTTGATGGCTGTAGTTCATATGTATTTGTTGGCGACCTCATGTTATCGAAAGAATACCAAGATCGTTCCAAGTTACAAGTGGGGTTACTGAGCGTAACCGAATCCTTACAACGTCACAGTCAACGGAAGAAAGTACGTATTTTGATACAGTTAAATAAACCAGTACAGTAAAACAATCACTGGTACAATTAGTTATAATAGTAATTGTTTCCATTACACCAATCGCATTCTGTTGATAAAAGTAGGTCACTACAAACGAATCAATCAGATTTAAGGTAACAGGTCATGGGTTTGAGCGCAAAATTCGTTCATTCATTTGGCTAAATAAAGTTTCTGCATTTTAACTGATGTCAATTCGTGATGAAAACTTTAAATCTAATTCCTAACCTTAATCGTCAAATGTCAATCATAATCCTTACTCTTTAAACTGCTTTATAATCTTTATTTAGCTCTAGTAAGTTGGTCAACATTCTCAAGGTGACTTTAGAGTCGATCAGCTATCTTCCATAAATTATAGTTACACCAATATGGTAACGATAGCGGTTTCACTAACTCGAGTAGGTCTTCAATCACTCGACACAGATCATCTACCTAAGTTAACAAGAACAGGTTTACGTAAACAGCATTGAACAATGTTGTTTATGTATGATCTAATAATACCAATTAACTACCTAAATTGATGTAAGTTGGACAGAAACAAAAATTGTTACTAAGTGGTCGAAATTCAAGTTCTATATAGTAGACATAACATTTTCATGATAATAATAATGTTCATAATGATCTTCAATGGTATTTTACTAGTTCAGTCACTACACACTACCATATCATAAAAGTATACAAGAGATATTTCATACAATTGAAAATGAAAAATTCTACTACATATCTGGGAAGCATAGTCGATAAACAAGGAGGTTCAGATGCAGACGTCAAGGCAAGGATTGGCAAAGCTAGAGCGGCATTCCTTCAACTGAAGAACATATGGAACTCAAAACAACTTTCAACCAATATCACAGTCAGAATCTTCAATACAAACGTCAAGGCAGTTCTACTGTACGGAGCTGAAACTTGGAGAACTAAAACAACCACCATCAAGAAGGTACAGGTATTTATCAACAGCTGTCTACGCATGATACTCAACATTCATTGGCCGGATACCATCAGCAACAGCCTTTTGTGGGAGAGAACCAACCAGCTTCCAGCGGAAGAGGAAATTAGGAAAAGACGATGGAAATGGATAGGACATACATTGAGGAAATCATCAAACTGCATTACGAAGCAAGCGCTAACTTGGAATCCTGAATGGAAGCGGAAAAGAGGAAGGCGAAAGAACACATTACGTCGGGAAATAGAAGTGGATATGAATAGGGATGAATAAAAACTGGAAAGAGCTTGAAAGGATTGCCCAGGACAGGGTTGGATGGAGAATGCTGGTGAGCGGCCTATGCTCCTTCACGAGGAGTAACAGGCGTAAGTAAGTAAGTAACTTGTACTAGACTTACATACTGAACTACTCTCATATTGTGAACAGTCACACTTGTGAATTAATGAACAACAATTGTTATTATCATAATATTAATATAGTGAGATTTATGAAATATTATGTACACACCAGACAGATTCAAGGTCAATAGAACCATCGATTAGTTCCTTGCGGGGGGGGCGGGGTTGAACAACTTACTTCTTTTTTTAAGTATTTACTAATGATATTGTCAAGAAAGAGAATTCAGGTTATATGACAAAACTATTCATCTAAGAGAATACAATAATCCCAAAAATCTTTACAAATCCTATAATCTTGATCAGAATTCAATGTCCACAACTAATCATAGAATACAAACTTAATCGTTTAAATGATTATTTGTACACATTTGACTAGAACAAAACATCCGTTCAGTAATTCTCACTAGTCTTCAATACTTTACTTTATGATAGATACATACTTCACTATAATAATACGTGGATACAAATTTTTTTCTACGAAGAAGTGGACCTACTGTTGATGTCTTTTTTTTTAATCTTCAGATGTTTCATATGGTTAACATACAGAATATATTCTACTCTTTGTGTTTATCAACAGTTCACAATTGTTGTATTCTAAACTATGAACATTATATTTGTTAAGATAGGGTGTAAGTGTAAAAGAGTTGTTTCTCACCTTCCATTCAATCTTGAAATGATATGCATACATAAGTAATATGGTAGGTTCATATTGACTTAGCTTATCATTTAGTTAAATTCATTACATAGTTTTATATAGAAACTCTAATTATTTTTAAGTTACAAAATTGATTATGATTAATACAATAAAGTTTTAAATTCACTTTGTGTTAGTTTACTTGTATCTTCTCATTGTTCTTTCGAACTAGAATTGATCAGTCTCATGTTGGCATATGTACATTCTGTATGGATTACTTCGATATAACCTTAAGTCAAAAACTTTTTAAGCAAAGATGGATAATGGCTAGCAGTTGAATCCAGAACTCAGTAACTAAATGGATAACTCAATGGCATTTGAAATGAATGGTACAGGGTTCCAGTCTCAGAGTGAACATCAACTTGAATGGATGTACATCCAGTTGATAAGTCCCAAGTAGGATGAAACGCGAATCATCCATTCCACTGCTAATCATCATCTATCTTTGCTTAATACAATGAATTATTTCATCCTTTTTTTGAACAGATTCATCAATATTATTATGTAACATTGTTGTTGTTGTTGTTGTTGTTGTTGATATCATTTAGGGTACTCCTATTGATTATCAATCAAAACGTTGGACCGATTTTAAAAGAGCTGTCAGATGGTCAGAATATCCATATTCATTTTCACCAGAAGTAAAACGTCATTATTTATATGAACAACGACCATATTACAATGATATTATAGTTTAATTAATAAATCTATATTGATTTATCTATTTGATCAAGAAATGAAGAAATTATCATTTCACATAGATTAACTGATTGATAATAATAATAATAATAATAATAAATTTCATACAGAATATTGGTATTTTATCTTAAAGCTACTTGAATAATTAAAAGAGTTATGATAGTTGAATTCATGAATCTATTGAAGTTAGATCACCATAGAAAACTTGGAAGCTTTGGACGACCATTTCGTTGTAGTATCGGACTCTTCGGAAGTACTCACGTGAAATCAATCGGTCCTGATTTCGAATCTCACCAGTGAGATGGTAGGTGTGCACTGATGAGGAGTAGTATACTAGGACGAAATGGCTGTCCAGTTCTCCCAGGTTCTTTATGGTGGTCTTATTATTATTATTATTATTTTAACACATAGATATTGGTACAAGGAGGCACCAAATACATATACGCCATACAGATTTCAATTGATATGTGTGAGGGCTGTGATACTGCCCGAGTGCCCAAACTGAAGCAGGTGGTTTTCTTATGGGGCCACATACAGAGCCTTCAACCTGAACGTCTGATCCACAAGGCGGAGTCGAGCATCGTAAGCAGATGTAGTCCCATGGTAGCCGGTGACCAACGATTGGTTCATACGCCATTTGTTCCTTCAGGATACTGGAGCCCATATTCACCATTGGGATCCGGTTAACGAGCCGGACATTCGCTTTCCGTCCTCTCAATTTCGTAGGGAACACCCCCGCCACGAGAAGGAACGCAGTGAGTAGGACTTCCGTGGCACAAACTATATACGCGTGGTCATGTGAGAACATTTGGAGAGGGTGAGTGGACTCTCCCCACTCTCGGCCATACCAGGGCGTTTGGGAGCTATAAATGAGTGTGAGGAATCAAGATTAGAATTTATAATTCTACGTTAGAATGAGGAATTAGATTTAAGATTGTTATCATTACGTAACATCAGCTATAATGCCAAAGTGTAATTTAACCAAGTGGGTGAATAAATGTCTTGCCGAAATTCAAGACTTGTTTCCTTAGAATCTGATTGGTTCATTCATAAATTATAGTCTCGTCAGATTGATAAAAAGAAAAGTAAACAATTCTGTTTCCAAGTGATAAAAAGAGATCCAAAAAGTCAATCACCGAGATACAAGAATGTAAATTAATAATGAAAATTAAACTATAGATAGTTTGTTTGGAAGTGATCATCAGGACACTCTAGATCTAGAATCTGTCCTAGTTAACACTTATTAAGAAGATGTACTTAATATTTCAAGGGAACCAATACTTTCTGTTACATCCGTACGTTAATAATTTAGTTCCAGTATTAGACGCTACCATTAAGATATTCGATAACAGGTTGATATTTTGTAGGACTGATCGATAAAATTCGGTTACTAAATACAAAAAAACCGTCAACATTGAAATGATGTTAAACAAACTATATTTATAATAAACGATTATTTAATTCATTATTCAACTATCAAAGAAATAGAAAAGCTCATATGAATTATTTAAATCCGTTAAAAGTTATAAAAGAACAGTGAATAATGGTTAGCAGTTGAATCCAGGATGCGCGTTTCGTCTTATTTAGGACTCATCAACTGAATGTACCTACATTCTAGATTTAATGTTCACTCTGACATTCGAACCCAGTAACGTTCGTTTCAAATGTCATTTCAAGTTATTGACTTAGCTTGTGAATTCAGGTAATATCGATTCAATACACATAGTATGCACATAGGCTAATAATAAGAGACTTAATCAATTACAATCCTAATTATCAATGAGAAGATTCGAAATAAAACAATATCAAGTGAATTGAATGAATATTTACAAATAAAACAATAAAGAGACTAGAAATTGTATCAGTAAAAATAACCTTTCGTTTTAAATGATTTTTCTGCTTAGCGCGATGGGGTCGCTAACCCTATGCCCAAACCTCCTCTTTTACTCGGTCTTGGAACCGGCAGTAACTCTGGAAGAGCTACAGATATAAATTAACTGTAATGATTAGAAAACAATTTACTTTTAAATGATGATCATTTAAATTAAAGAGATTCTGTACATGTGTTTTCTATTCCATATTATGATAACAGAATAGTGTCATTTAAGACCAAATCATTCAACAGACTATAAAATCGATAAGAATTCAATATCCACTATCATATACATATACTGTAATGAACAAAAAACATCAGTGATGACAATCGAATGTATTTGATCAGATAATTACAGTGTATCCATCACATATCAAACTTAACTGTTCCTGTTGCAAATATCAATCCATTGTCTTAGATTTCATTGTTCATGAATTTTTATACCAATTGCGTTTCGTTCCCGTTCTTTCCTCATCAACCATCTACTGAAATACATTCTATACCTGACCACCGTTATATACTACTTATGTGGATATAATAAGTAACTCCATACCACAATACCAATAAGATCTTCATAGTTTATTTGTCTCTGTTTATTAACTACTTAATGTTTATGAATTCTTTATGATTAAAATCGATCCCTTCCAATCTTATAAAGATCACAATAATAATTTGAATAAAGGAATAGAAATCATTTCTTATACCTAAAAAGATTGATACAAAAATAAACATTATAGATGCATTCACTTGATATTGTTTTATTTGAATCTTCCCATTGATGTTTAGAAACTCCGCCTGTAACTCTTCCAGAGTTACTGCCGGTCCCAAGCCCGGGTAAAGGAGGAGGGTTGGGCATGGGGTTAGCGTCCCCATCCCGTAGAAACCTAACTCGCTAAAAAAACGCTAACCAGAAAAAATAACTCAAACCATTTAAACCCTGCCCTGGGAGTTAGAGGTAATATGACGCTTCATGGTGAAAGCCGAGTTCCTTCGGAAGCCACGAGGCTGATGCCTCTTCTAACAACCAGAGCAACAATTTTTATAGGTACATGGAACGTCCGGACAATGTGGGAGACCGGGAAGACCAGTCAAATAGCAACGGAAATGAGGAGATACAACTTGGCAGTACTGGGAATCAGTGAAACCCATTGGACCCAAGCTGGACAACAAAGGCTAAATACGGGAGAGATGCTGCTATACTCCGGTCACGAAGAGGAAAATGCTCCACACACTCAGGGAGTTGCTCTAATGCTATCCAAAGTAGCACGAAATGCACTTGTAGGATGGGAATCTCACGGATCCAGAATCATCAAAGCATCATTCAAAACAAAGAAGGAGGGGATCACAATGAACATTATCCAATGTTATGCACCCACCAATGATAGCAACGACGACGTTAAGGATCAATTCTATGAGAGGCTGCAATCAATCATAGAGAAGTGCCCAAGAAAGGACCTCACCATTCTGATGGGAGATCTAAACGCCAAAGTCGGAATGGACAACACCGGATATGAAGACATCATGGGACTACATGGACTGGGAGAGAGAAACGAAAACGGGGAAAGACTTGCAAATCTGTGTGCATTCAATAAATTGGTCATAAGCGGTACAACATTTCCACACAAACGTATACACAAAGCTACGTGGATCTCACCGGACCACACCACAGAGAACCAGATAGATCACATTTGCATCAATAAAAAGTTCCGAAGGACAATGGAAGATGTGAAAACCAAGAGAGGAGCGGACATAGCTTCAGATCATCACCTAGTTGTGGCCAAATTGAAACTGAAGCTAAAGAAGAACTGGACAACTGGACAAACAGCACCACAAAGGTTCAATACAGCCTTCCTTCGAGATACTGACAAACTCAATGAATTCAAGGTAGCTCTCAACAACAGGTTCCAAGCCTTACAGGATCTACTGAAGGAAGAAGAAACTACTATGGAGGATAGTTGGAAAGGTATCAAAGAAACATTAACTTCAACGTGTCAAGAGGTTCTGGGCCCCAAGAAACATCATCACAAGGGATGGATCTCTACAGAAACACTGGACAGGATCAAAGAAAGAAAGAACAAGAAGACAGCAATTAACAACAGTCGAACAAGAGCAGAGAAAGTCCAAGCACAAGCAGAGTACATAGAAGCAAACAAGAAAGTGAAGAAGAGCATTAGAGCTGATAAGCAAAAATACGTGGAAGAACTAGCAACGACGGCGGAAAAAGCTGCAAGAGAAGGAAATATGAGACAGCTTTACGATACGACGAAGAAGCTTGCAGGGAAATACAGTAAACCAGAGAGACCAGTCAAAGACAAAGAAGGAAGACCAATCACTGAGATTCAACAACAGCGCAACAGATGGGCAGAGTACTTCGAGGAACTCCTGAACAGACCGGCTCCAATGAATCCACCGGACATCGAAGCAGCACACACAAATTTTCCTATAGATGTCAATCCACCAACGACAGAAGAAATCAGAATGGCCATCGGACAAATCAAGAGCGGGAAAGCAGCAGGACCTGACAATATACCAGCTGAAGCGTTGAAGTCAGACATCGAAGTAACTACAAGCATGCTTCATCTTCTATTCAAGAAGATTTGGGAGGAGGAACAAGTGCCGATGGATTGGAAAGAAGGACACCTCATCAAGATTCCAAAGAAAGGAGATCTGAGCAAGTGTGAAAACTATAGAGGCATTACACTACTGTCAATACCGGGTAAAGTCTTCAACAGAGTGTTACTGAACAGGATGAAAGACGCAGTTGACGCTCAACTTCGAGATCAACAAGCTGGATTCCGTAAGGACCGGTCGTGCACAGACCAGATTGCGACACTACGGATCATCGTCGAACAATCAATTGAGTGGAACTCGTCACTCTACATCAACTTCATTGATTATGAGAATGCATTTGACAGTGTAGATAGCACAACGTTATGGAAACTTCTTCGACACTACGGAGTTCCTGAGAAAACTGTCAACATTATCCGGAACTGATACGACGGACTACAGTGCAAAGTAGTGCATGGAGGACAGCTGACAGACGCATTCCAAGTAAGGACCGGAGTAAGACAAGGCTGTCTACTCTCTCCCTTCCTGTTTCTTCTGGTGGTCGACTGGATTATGAAGACCTCGACATCTGAGAGAAACTACGGCATGCGATGGACAGCTCAGAACCAGTTAGACGACTTGGACTTCGCAGATGACCTAGCCCTCCTATCACATACACACGAACAAATGCAGATAAAGACAGCCAGCATAGCAGCAGTCTCTGCATCAGTAGGCCTCAACATACACAAAGGGAAAACCAAGGTCCTCAAACAAAACACGGAGAACAGCAATCTAATCAGTCTTGATGGCGAAACTCTGGAAGACGTGGAATCCTTCACATACCTGGGAAGCATCGTCGATAAACAAGGAGGTTCAGATGCAGACGTCAAGGCGAGGATTGGCAAAGCTAGAGCCGCATTCCTTCAACTGAAGAACATATGGAACTCAAAACAACTTTCAACCAATATCAAAGTCAGAATCTTCAATACGAACGTCAAGGCAGTTCTACTGTACGGAGCTGAAACGTGGAGAACTACAACAACCACCATCAAGAAGGTACAAGTATTTATCAATAGCTGTCTACGCATGATACTCAACATTCATTGGCCGGATACCATCAGCAACAGCCTTTTGTGGGAGAGAACCAACCAGCTTCCAACTGAAGAGGAAATTAGGAAAAGACGATGGAAATAGATAGGACATACATTGAGGAAATCATCAAACTGCATTACGAGACAAGCTGGTGAGCGGCCTATGCTCCTTCATGAGGAGTAACAGGCGTAAGTAAGTAAGTAATTGATGTTTAGAACTGCACTTGATCAGTCCTAACACAACAATAGGAAGATTCAAATAAAACAATATCAATTGAATTAAACTTCATCCGATTGTACAAGCAAATGACTAACAGGACTCAGTAGCTATGTGGATAACTCGATGGCGTTTGCAGCGGACGGTACTGGGTTCGAGTCCCAGAGTGAACATCAACACGTCTGAGATGCAGGTACATTCAGCTGACGAGTCCCAAATAGAACGAAACGCTCGTCAAACTGGATTCCACTGCTAGCCATTATCCATGATTGCTTACAAAAATATTTTATGTACTGTTTAGATATTGCTAAAAAGTTCATCTAATCAACGTTTCAATGGTATTCTACATTTAATAAGGTTGGTTATTTTAAGTAAAATGAAAAATAAGTTGCCAAAAAAAAAAAAAAATAGGAAACTTTAAATCTTGTTTTTCTTATTTGTTGGTATATATAATGTTCTTCCTGTGAATCACTACCAACATCCGAAACATCATCATTATAAACAAAGTTTCACGTTATCATCATCATCATCATCATCATCCAAATCATTGTCTTCATCGTCATACAAATCATCATCCATCCTGGTCATTAAGTGGACACTCTTAACGTCAGCCTAGCTTCACTCAACAGTCGTCCATAGATTATAATCTCATCAAGACGTCCATTAATTTATATTAATAATTCTATTATCAGAATGGGTTTTTTGGAGATTGTAGTAATTTCAACAGTTGAGATTTTGAGTCCATTGAAGCTAGACCACCATAGAAAACCTGGGAACACTGGACAGCCGTTTCACCCCATTAAGGGATGACAGTGCGCATCCACGATCCTTCCCCCCCCCACGAGTTTCAAACCCAAGACCCAAGCCTAACCATCAGACCACTGAGCCGGCCGGCATCCAACGGCGTTAATGTCTAACTTCAACTAATCCACTAAATCAAGCGACACAACCACCATTGTCATCAGTGAGATACTATCTCACAACAGTCCTATAATAAGACGAAACGGCCTACCACTGCTTCCAGGTTTTCCATGGTGATTTAGCTTCAACTGATTCATGATCTCAACTGTTGAAATTCTATTATGATTTATAATTTCAATAGTTATCAAGAATTATTATTATTATTTGAACGCATAGATATTGGTACAAGGAGGCACCAAATACATATACGCCACACAAATCTCATTTGATTTGTGTGAAGGCTGAGATACTTCATAGGTGCCCGAAACGAAGCAGGTGGTTTTCTTAGGGGGCAACACCCGGTGTCTTCAAATTAAAGGTCTGATCCACAAGGTAGTAGATCGACGTCAGGAGATGCAGTCCCATAGTAGTCGGTGACCAATAATTGGTTCATACACCACTTGTTCCCTTAAAATACTGGAATCCATGTGCATCGTTGCGTCGGAATCAGAGTTTTCCAACTCCCCTAGGTGGACTTTCCGTGTCTACCAACTCGATTAAATAATTGGACATTCGCTTTTCGTCTTCTGAATTCCGTAGACAACACCCACGCCACGAGAAGGCGATGAGCAGAACTTCTCTGGCAGATGCTATATACACATGGCTATGTGAGAGCATTTCGAGAGGGTGAGCGAACTTTCCCAAATCTCAGCCTTACTAGGGCATTTACGGGCAGTTATCAAAAATGGAGATAACATTCACAGAAAATATACAATCTCAATGATAATTTATAAAGAGTAGTATCGTTTGAAATGATAAAAAATGCATTATGAAAATGTATCACACAATCAACTGATTATACATTAATGTATTATTATGATTATGATTATCATTATCATTATCATTACATAACTCTTTCATTGATTATAATAACTATATATTACCATAATGACTAATTCATCTTAACTTAAAATCATCATTGAAATAGTTACATTTACTTCTTAACTATACAGAAATATGTCTCCATTTCTGTTTTCTTTTTCCTACTTTTTTCTCTTTTTCTTTTAAAGAAAATATATTTTTCTATTCAATCTAAATATTCAACTATTACTTGACTAGAATGTTTAATAGTAGTAGAATTAGTAGTAGTAGTAGTAGTAGTAGTAGTAGTAGTCGTAGTAGTAGTAGTATTAGTAGTAGTAGTAGTATATGGTTAACAAAATGTAAAATTGTAACAGTATATCAATTACGTCAATTAACTAAATCGACGTCACTGTCATCAAGATAGTTAACTACATAAAAAACTAAATAAAGAATGATACATAGTTGAAATGAATAAGTTTCTTTAAGACATTTCATTGTCTATAATAATTATTGGCTTATTTCATTGACAATATCTATGTAAGCATATAATAATAAAGATATAGAATGTTACATTAGGGTGAGGGTGGGGGGTGGGGGTGAGAGTGGGGTCGTGGTTGGTATTGGGGTTGGGGTTGTTGTTATTATTGTTATGGCACCATTCAAATGATGATTACCTAATAGTTGTAGAAAAAAAATAAAAGAAAAAACCCAGTCAAAAAATATTTATGTCATTTATTTGAATTGTAAAGAAATTATATTACTTAAATGGATGAGTAATATAAAAAAAACGAAGAAAGAAATAAGTTATCATCTAGTGATCAGTATTCTTTGATAAATGTTTACATTGAATAAGAGTAGGTTGATAAAAATTAAATAATTTGGAGACAATGTAAAAGAATTATTCAACATTATGGAGAATATTCTTTTTTTATTCATCACACATCTGCAGCCTATTTTCATGTGACTATAAATATTGATTAACGCTTGTTTAAATGGGGAGTTAACTTACCCTCCATCTCCACTGCTCAACGTTTCTCGTCTCTCTATCCCATTCGCTTCATATACAAAATATATGCATTCAATAGTCCATTCTCGTTATTTGACTTATTTGATTCTGTTATTCACTGGAAGCGGATTAAGTCGATAAAGACATAAGAGGATAGGTGACATATACAATTCAATAACAATCATTCATGCAATCTACTTGAAGTCATATCCTGAGTCACTAAAGTGGAGAGCCCCGTTAACAAACATTGTCCAATCTAAATGACGATAAAATAAAAGGGCCCCACACAACAGCTTTTGTAACTATTATTACTATTGGTGTTAATGAATTCAATCATTGATAACTTTTCAATAGAACTTCAAAAGTTATCAGTACAAAGAAATTTGATTGATTGAATTTTAACCTATTGACCTATTACAAGATAATTACTCATTGATATCTGTTAGTTAATGAGTTATAAAGTCTAAGATCAACATTCATAAGTTTAAGCTATCCAACTACATGAGTTTGACAACATGAAATTAATAAGATGAATGAAAATGTAGTTGTGTGCTGTGAGCTACTTATATTGACATCAGTAGTATATGACGTTAGTCGTAAACAGAATGTCTGGCAGCAGATAGACAAGAGGATCGAACAGTAAAGAATGGAAACAGAATGTAATTTGTATGAAAATACAAGAACAAAGGAAGTCTGAGTCATTTTGAGACAATTGATGGACATTTTGCAAATTGGGCATTTACTATATACGATTGTTAGATTTTATTAACAAGTTCTGTATTTAGTTTTATTTTATTTTATTTTAACACATAAGTATAGGTACACGGAGGAACTAAATACATATGCGCCACACGAATCTCAATTGATTTGTGTGAGGGCTGTGATATTGCCCGGGTGCCCAAACCGAAGCAGGTGGTTTACTTAGGGGGCCACACCCCGAGCCTTTGACCTGAACGTCTGGTCCATAAGGCAGTGGAGCAACGTGAGAAGATGCAGTCCCATGGTAGCCAGTGACCAACGATTGGTTCATACGCCATTTGTTCCTTCAGGATACTGGAGCCAGCCCATGTGCACGATTGGTTTGGTATCCGGTTAAAGCCGGTGCTGGACATTCGCTTTTCGTCCTTTCATTTTCGTGAACAACACCCCTGATGTGAGAAGGCAGTGAGTTGAACTTCCCTGGCAGAGGCTGTATACGCGTGGCCATGTGAGAGCATTTCGAGAGGGAGAGCGGACTCTCCCCACTCTCGGCCGTAGCAGGGCATTTGGGGGCCTCTGTATTTAGTTGTCAAGTACCGCCTATCGTCCTCATTGATGTTCGTATTCGCTACAATACCACATGGGTTATTCTAGCTTCCAAAAAGACCTATTTATTCATTGTTCTCGAGTTACATACTCAACTTGTCAATTATTAGCTTGTAACCTTGATTGTTTTTATTTGAGTTTCTGCTTATCCTACTAACCAAATGCTTGTAGATTATTTTTGTTCGGTTATAAATATTGATTCATACTTCATAGAACTAAGTCGGCTAATTCAACTCTGCATCGCTTCGCTTGCCAGTTTTTCATTGTGAATTTCTGTCTAGATAAAGGAATGCTTAAAATAAACTCATCCAAAGCAATGCGTATTTGGCTTCTTATTACCTCCATCGTAAAATGGGGTTACCCTAGGGAATATACGGAATGAAATGAAAGGTTTTGTTCATGGCATCTTCATACGATCAAACTGGAGTCAAATATATATACATATGGGAATGAGAATGACTTACCGAGTTATTTAAGCAACCAACATTTAAGGTAGAAAGAGAAATATATGTGTAGGCTGTAACATGTGATTAAACATACATGATACAATATCAAGATATACAAATTATTACCGTTGTATAACACTGTCTATTAAATAATTGAAGTTGACACCTGTTTCTACCCGACACGGATTAGCTGCACTGGTCACTAGTTCTCACCAGAACTCCGAGAATTTTCTTACGAAACTAGTTACTAGTGAGCACATTGTAATTATCAGTTTAGGGGTTGTGGAGATTGTCAAGTTTTTGATTGAGATCATGAACCGATTAATGTTAGACCATCATTGAAAACCTGGAAGCACTGGACGACCGTTTCGTCATCTGGAAATGTAGATAATATTTTCTATTATTGCAATAACTAATATGTGAAAACTAAAAGTATATTTTGTGCAGAGGTATATTGGTGGGCAATAATCAATATGTTATGCTATGGGAATACAAAACAGGAATGAAAGTTCAACGTCAGTTTTTTTAAGAACAATTTCAGCCAGGTCTATTATGAGATAATAACCCACTAATGGTAATAGTGGATGTGTCACTCAATTTCATGGATTGGTTGAAGTTAAATATCAACATGGTTGGATACCGGCTGTTTCAGTGGTTTAGTAGTTTAGCGCTCGCACGTGAGACTGATAGGTTCTGGATTCGAATCTCGCGAGGCGGAGTCGCGGTTACGTAGTGTTGATGAGTCCCAACTTAGGACGAAACGGACTCCAGTGCTTGTGTATTCAATGAGTTTGTAACAATATCATCATTTATGTGAAACAATGAAATATTGCTTAACAAAACTATGATGGAAATTCGTAGAATTATTGTCTAGTTTAATATTAGTACTGCTCTAATAATAGACCTAATCCTAAAATTGTAGATTTGTCATAATGTAACTGCTTAATCTATAAGATCTTAAGTGGAAGTCACATCATTGTCTGTACTGACTCATCACATCGTAACAATCAATATATGATGAAGAACAAATCTAAGCTGGAGATAGAACAATACATTGAATATGGATTAAGATTATTTTACAGAAGTATGACCACGCCTTCAAGGCCTAAGCATGCCATCCGATCAGTTCAAACCAACTGAATTCCTTCTTCTCGCCTTCTCCATCATTGGGTTTTTCTCTGTGTTAAATGTTGAATTGTTTCATGTTCAACTTTGAAGATTATATGATTAGGGCCCAATCCCACTACAGGTTTTACGATATTCATTTTAGATAGTTTATCTTATTAAGATAGATATATGGTGTGTGCCACTAATATCAACAGATATAAGTAGTATGTATCACCAATCGAAATTGAAATACTTGATAGTAGAAGGTTAAGAAGATCAAAGAAAAAAAAAGACAAGAACAAACAATGATTGCTGTGGAATCGAAGAAACAATAAATTCTGAAACAATTGATTGATATTTAATAAATAAAGTATTTATTGTATGGTTCTCAAATTTTACTAAAAGACTCGGTCATTTCGTATTCAATTACATTAGGTTATGCCTATATGTGTTCTCGTTCACTAGAGACATATGAACAGATAGATATGTGAAGATAGGTGTGACAATCATTATCAAATGATGACAATGTTTCCTGAAATATACTTTACATCATATTGAATTGAACTTGTTTAAACATGTTTTTTACATGTTCTTTACAGTATAGTAATCAAAGTATTCATGAGCTCTTGAATTTGTTATTCAACTTGAATGATTCATTAAGTGAATTGTTAATTGATTTAATGACTTAATAGTTACATGTAAACAAATCAATATATAAACATCTCTAAGTTTTATAAGCAAAAATGGATAGTGGTTAGTAATGGAATCCAGAACAAAACGTGTTTCGTCCTATTCAGGACTCATCAGCTAAGTAAACCGATACCAAGTGAATCTCTAAGTTTTATTTAGTAGTAAATATGCTTGTCAAATTATAGTATGATAGATATAGTATCATTTATCAACATATGACATATATATGAAGTATAAAACATAATCCAATCTAATCAAACCATTGAAAATTGACAGTTAAAGTAACGGTAAGAGATGAGTCAGATTATGATGTGATAAATTTATTTAAATGATAAACTAGTAACTAGAAGAAATAAGTTAATCAAACTAGAATTGATCATTCTGTAACGTGGTGTCTAATCGCGCTTGACTATGAACACCGCTACAAGACTACGTGCCAATTAACCAATAAGATCCGCGTAGGCCAATATCAGAAGGCAGATGATAGCTGTAGTCGAGATGTATTTGTTGGCGATCTCGTGGTATCGAAAGAATACCGAGATCGTGCCAAAGGAGTACAAGCGTGGTTACTGAGCGCAACCGAATTCGTACAAGTTCAAAGTCAACAGGAGAATAAGTGTAATGGATGTCATTAGCATAGTTAAACAAACGAGCACAGTAAAACAGTCACTGGTACAATTGGTTATAATAATAATTGTTTTCATTGGACCAATCGCGTTCTGTTGACAAAAGTAGGTCACTACAATTCCTTCAATCTATCTGAATGTATTTATGTGAATACATAAATATGGGTATTGAGGGACACTGAATATATATATGCTTTGCACGAATCAATTGATTTGTGTGTGGGTTGTGATAGTGCCTGGGTGTGTAAACCGAAATAGGTGATTTTCTTTGGGGGCCTTCGATTTAAAGGTCTAACCCACGAGACAGTGGAGCAACGTGAGGAGATGTAGTCCCACGGTAGTCGGTGATCAATAATTGGTTCATACGGCATTTGTTCCTTCAGGATCTGGGAGTTCATATGCACCATTAGTTTGAAATCAGGGTTTTCCAACTCCCCCCCCTAGATGAATCTTCCATATCCATTAACCCTGTTAAAGCATCGGACCTTAGCTTTTGATCCTCTTAATTTCTTAAACAATAGTGATACCGCTAGATGTATTCCATTGACATGAACTATACTCAGTATATGATTTCTTTCAAGTCTAAGTATTTTTCATATATGTGATTTCATCTTAATTATTAATCAAAATAGGTATACAATCCATATATAAATGAATGTATTTTCAACTAAGGTTATCGTCGCCGTCGTGGTCGTGTTTTAGGGTTTATAAATCTTCACTTATACCAGTCCTTATGTTCCTACTTTCACATCGTGGGAATCGCAGAGATCCTTTGTTTCAAGTATAAGTGATAAGTGTTTCCGACACAACAATCAGCGACGACCAGATATAAAAAGTAGTATTCAAACGACAAGACATATCAGTGGCGACGGGGATCGACAAGTTACAAAAGTACGACTTTTCAGACAGTGTCTGTATACTCGTAGTCATGTGAGAGCATTTGTAAAGGAAGAGCTGACTCTCCCCATCCTCGACCATACCAGGGAATTCGGTAGGCTTAATTAAATCGGTCAATAAGATGAACATGTAAATCATATTGATAATTCACGACCTGAAGTATGTTGAAAATTTTTGGGTATTGCAAAGAATAAGTTATCAGTTAAATGATGAATAAAAAGTAAATGAATTATGCATTTTATTCTAGATATGTAATTCTCTATACAGACCATGATCGTCACAACAAACTCAACTATTAAAAGTTTTATCCCATTGACATAGGTCCATATATCCAGAAGGAACTACATTACAATTTGAATGGTACATCAAATACTCAATAATTCATCATCTTTAAAACAGTTCATATAATATTCAACATCATAGGCTCAACAGATGCTGTCTGATCTGCCTGTATATAAACCAATTATGTCTGAAATATAAGATTCAATCATTGGAAGCTGATATTTGTGTTTTGAACTGAACGGGCTGGAATAGATGAAGGGTTACTATACAGAGGACCAATAAAGATTCAGTGTTCACTAAAGGTTGCTAGGGATTTTTGACACATCATTGATTTAGCATAGGGACAAGGTCATACAAATCGGTGTTCTGATTGACGATATTTGACGGGCCATAGGACATAACACTGATCATCTATGTTTTTTTAACAATATTGAATCATACTGGATATTGATCGAACAGGTAAGGCTTATCATTACAAAGTGTCAATCAAGTGAACCAATCTTGGTAAATCATGGACGAAATTGAATTGAAAGTTATTTACCATAGTCACTCATCATCAATCACATCTTTGTTAACAACAAAACAAGCACAGCTTCCAGTGTTTAAGTGAAAATAAATCTCACCACATCTGTTGTAATCCGAAAATAAGAAGAATTATCCAATGTATATTTCACTTAAAGGAAAATATGGCGAGACTCTAATTTATGAACGAGCCAATCAGAGGCGTCTTAGAGATTTCAAGATTACGGCGCCAATTTCAATGCTTAATTATAACGTACGATTTGTTTACAGGGAATTTTGTACAAAACGTGATAATTGAGCGGCTATAACAAATAAAATGGTGAGACTATAATTTGTGGACGAACCAATCAGGTATAAGATCGTAGATTTTGGATTTCGGTGCGAAAGTCTTTCATCCACTTGGTTAAATAAATTTCTGGCATTATAGCTGATGTCAGTTCGTGATGAAAACCCTATATATAATCCCTAACTAAAGCAAATTATGACAATTATAGCGAACTGGTTAATAAAAGCACCAGTAACATTGACTGAAGTCAGGTACTTTAATATATACGGATGTTTGAAGAACGTACTGACTCCTACACAAGCTTGGTTATGTGCATGGTGTCGTTATCCACAAGTGGCATTTTTTGTACTCAACAACCGGAGTGCACATAAACAATACTGGAACTATGTATTCGAGGCTGAAAGAGTTTTTGAGACTTTATCATGGCTCCAGAGGCCGACTATTCTGTAGCCATATAGATGATTTCCTCTACTGCATGCATTACGATTTTAGAACCTCTGAACCTCTTTCTAACCTTGACAAGTAATTGAACCACGTATAAGAAATTTATCCCCTTTATTTCCTTGGTTTTGTATAATATATTTTTACTATATACTTACTGTTCGCTAATTGGCTAATATTTATCCAGGTCAATAAAGATTCGTTCAAAGGTCGTCCATAAATTAGGGTCTCGCCGAAAATATTTATCTATACAGCTTTACAATGAATAAGTTATTTTGGATGATAACGAAATGAACATCAATTTTCATCTCAAGTCATTAGAACAAGATGCTAAAAATTGACTACCATGGAAAACCTGGAAGTACTGGATGGCCGTTTCGTCCTATTGTGGGACTCCTCAGCAGTACGCATCTATGATCCCGCCTCACGAGATTCGAACCGAGGACCTATCGGTTTCGTACATGAAATCACTGTCCAGTGCTTCCAGGTTTTTCATGGTAGTTTAGCTTTAATTGACTACTGAATTCAACTATTAAACAAATAATTTTGGAACGTGAACATAATTTCGTATGCGTAGGTAGTTTTTTTGATGGAGTTTTATTCTTTAAGCTGGATGGAAAATCATAGACAAACATAGAACCAAAAAATCAAACCAATAGGAGATATAACCAAAATAAAGAAGTAAACAATGACAAATTTAAGGTCAACAAGAACCAATCAACATTGAGGTCTATAGGACAAACTGTGTACCACATGTAGCGAAACTCGAACACTTCACCTCTACCTAAAATGTAGGTAGCGTATTGTTAAATGTTAAACTGATCAATAAATGATCAATACTTTATTGTTTTACATAATTGGTGTTATTTATCATTGAGCAAACAGCTAATGCATCTTTTCTAAATATAGAGAATGACAGAGAAAATAGAGAACAAGGCGAGGTTATAGTTTATGTAGGAAATAATCCCGTATAAGTAAACAGGTTTCAGATTTTAGCGCGAAATTCACTCATCCATTTGGATAAATAGAGTTTTGACATTATAACTGATGTCAGTTCGTGATGAAAACCTGAAATCTAATCGCTGACCCTTAACCATCAACTGTAAATCATAATTCCAATGCCTCATACTGCATTATAACCGTCATCTGTTACTAGTTATTAGGTAGACACTCTCAAGGTCACTCTAGCATCGCTCAATGGTCATTCACCGAGAACAAAATAAACTTTCATTTGAAAATATATGTTTACACTTTAGTTTCTCAGTTTTCTCTCACCTGGTACATTCAATTATTCAGTGTGGATAGTTTTTAACTTTTAATACAATGTCCCCGGTTAAAAGATTTTTTTACTGTAATGACTTGATTGTATTTTGTTTTTCGAACATTGTTCTGTTTAAGGTTAGGTCTTATCGCAGACTGACATTAACTAGGCAAAGCCAAGAAGCACTAAATAGATGTATCGTCTCAGTTCTCAACTTCACATCAAGGTACACCCTCGTTGATAGAAAAAAAAAACTAGACCTCACAGAGTAATATTGGTGGTAGCGGTTATCTTTATTTGCCTGTCTGAGATTCAATGGTTTGTATTTCAATATCAAGGTGTATAGCAATGTTTTATAACAATTAACCAACCCAATCACAATTGACGGAGAAACTTTGGAAGAGTTGGAAAGTTCCATTTACCTGATCAGCATTATAAATGAACAAGGATGATCTAATGCAGTTGAGGATTTGCAAAGCAACAACAGCATTCTTACAGTTAAAGAAGATATGGAACTCAAAACAACTGTCAACCAATATCAAAGTCAAAATCTTCAATACAAATATCAAAACAGTTCTACTATACATAGCTGAAACTTGGAAAACTACTACAACCATCATCAAATCGGTACAAGTATTTATAAACAATTATCTATGCAAGATACTCAATATCCATTGACGGAATACCATTAGCAACAGTCTACTGTGAGACAAAGAAACTTCCAGTTGAAGAGGACATTAGAAAATGACAATGGAAATGGATTCCCCCAAATGCCCTGGTACGGACGAGAGTGGGGAGAGTCCACTCACCCTCTCCAAATGCTCTCACATGGCCACACGTATACGGCCTCTGCCAGGGAAGTCCTACTCAATGCATTCTCGCACCACGAGTGTTGTTTACGAAAATGAGAGGACGAAAAGCAAATGTCCGGCACCGGCTTTAACCGGATCCCAAACCAATGGTGCACATGGGCTGGCTCCAGTATCCTCAAGGAACAAATGGCGTATGAACCAATCGTTGGTCACCGGCTTCCATGGGACTGCATCTCCTACCGATGCTCCACTGCATTGTGGATCAGACGTTCAGGTCGAAGTGTCGGGGTGTGGGGCCCCCTAGGAAAACCACCTGCTTCGGTTTGGGCACCCGGACAGTATCACAGCTCTCACACACAATTCAAATGAGATTTTTGTGGCGCATATGTATTTGGTGCCTTCTTGTACTAATATCTATGTGTTAAAATAAATAAATAAATAAAAATAAATGGAAATGCATAGAATATACATTACGAAAATCATCAAACTACATCACGAAGCAAGCGCTAACTTAGAATGCTGAAGGAAAACAGAAAATAAGAAAACTAAAGAACACACTGATTCGAGAATTGGAAGCAGATATTGGAAAGGATAAATAACATCTGGAAACAACTTGTAAGGATTATTCACAACAGAGTTGGATGTAGAATACTAATAGATGGCCTATACTCATTCTCCTCCTCCTCCTTCTCCACAAGGGATAACAGGAGTAAATAAGTAATTAAGTAGAAATACCAACAACAAGAACTAACACCTTATTTTGTTAACATTAAATTCTAATTTTATTATTATTAATCACTATACTATTATTACTATGAATATATTCAATTTAATTGTCATTTATTTTGATGTTATTGATTTTGGTTGTTAAGATTTATTTAAAGTAATTTTTATTGATTAATTGTCAGATTTTGTTGATAGGTGAATTTGACTGTGATTATTTCACAATGATTAACTGGATACTAGAATTGTTTTAATTGATTCAATATTCGCTAATATTAGTACAATTCAATTATATGTAATAGAATATTCTGTTATGGAACTTGTAATTGTCTTGTTTGTTTGTTTATTTGTTTTTCTCACTTATGAGGTCATGTTATTTATATCACTAACTACTGCTGTGATTTGAATTTGTTTACTTTAATAAATATGCCAAATAACATTTCTAATATACTATTAATGATTTGCCAATGTATAATACAAGTTAAGGAAGGATTGTGTTTAGTTATTTATTTATTTAATTTAACACATAGATAGTGGTACAAGGAGGCACCAACTACATATTCATCACACAGATTTCATTTGAATTGTGTGTGAGGGCTGTGATACTAACCGGGTACCCAAATCGAAGTAGGTGGTTTTCTTAGCAGGCCCCACACCCCGAACCTTTGACTTGAAGATCTGATTCACAAGGCAGTGGAGCATCGGTAGGAGATGCAATCCCATGGTAGTCGGTGACCAACGATTGGTTCATACGCCATTTGTTCCTTCAGGATACTGGAGCCAGTCAATGTGCACCATTGGTTTGGGATCCGGTTAAATTGCCGGACATTCGCTTTTCGTCCTCTCATCTTCGTAAACAACACCCGTAGTGCAAGAAGGCAGTGAGTAGGACTTCCCTGACAGTGGTTGTATAGATGTGACCATGTGAGAGCATTTGGAGAGGGTGAGTGGACTCTCTCCACTCTCGGCCGTACCAGGGCATTTGGGGTGTTGATTTATGATTGTTTGTATGAATCTTTTCATTGATGTTTTTTAAATCACAGGCATTATAAGCAGAGATGGATGGTGAATGGTAGTTGAATCTAGTTTGACGCAGGTTTCGTTCTACTTGCAACTCGTCAGTTTGATTGATTTAAATCCCAGAGTTGATGTTCACTCCAGGACTCGAACCCAGTACTGGTTGTTTCGAACGCTAATGAGCTTTGATAGCCACTATCAGGATGAAACGTGCATTCTAGATTCCACTGCTATCCACCATCCATATTCGATTTTAAAATGTTTATTTTTATGGTTTTTATTCTCTATACGAACTCACTTCTTAAAAATATAAGCATCAGTATTGATTGTTTATGTGTTCTTACTAACTTAGTGGGATGATGATGATGCGTTTGATGATGCTTTGAATGATGATGATTTAAATTAACGTTTTACTTGAATTCATTATTATTTCTAACTATTGCATACACATTACAGATGTAGGCTTAAAATATTCTTGTTGAATTCTTCATTTCAATTTTAGGCCTACATGATAGATCTTTTCATATGAATGGATATTATTAGCATGTTTCTTATGAATATCATTAAAACACATGAAGAAATCTACATGCACAATGAATGATCTTTTACATTTGAATTACATGAATACTGTTTTCAATCTGATTATCATATACAATATTGAATAGGAATATACATTAAAATATTGTGTTCTTATTCATTGTTTAAACTCTCTATGATATTTATACGTGACTAATGATTCTTTTGTAGTTGATTAGATGTTTATTTTGAATTCTATCAATACAATATGTTTGTTTGTGCTTATCTAGTTTAAATTATATCATTTCAGGAATTCCTAGTTAGTACAATATTTCAAATACATCGAATCACTATACTCTCTCTTCCTCTCTCTCTCTCTCTCGCACACACACACACACACATGCACTTACATACTCAAAACTGATATATGATTGTGTTTTTATCATAAATCATATTCTGTTCATATTTCTTATACTAAGATAAATCATCATGATGTGGTGATAATATTTGATGTGCAAATGTAATTTCATCAAGATAGGGTTGGATAGCGAGTGATAGTGGGCAACCTATGCTCCTTTACAAGGAGTAAGAAGAGTAAGCAAAGTAGTAAAGTAAAGTAAAGTAAGTAAAGGTAGTTTAAGCTTTCGGTTAACTTGAATGCGTATATATACATATTTTAGTACTAAGAAACTATCAACTTCAAAACCCATTGGATCAACAACAAAAAAACGAAGCTACCTTACAAAGAGCACAATAAAAGCAAAAAGATAGCAATAATTAACATGAACTTAGAAAGATGATTATTCTAAAGTATCATCTGTATTGAAATATAAAAAAATAAAAAATGGCCTTTATGGATCAATAGTTAGTAACATATGAAGTATTAACCACAGGATCAAAGTACGATTATTTGTTATTTACTATAAATTATTTCTTTATATGTCCGATTTCCAGGTGTTGTACTTTTTATTTTTCTAACAAAAATTTCATGAATATCAGATAGATTTTGTGGATATTATAGTAATTTCAATGGTTAAGATTAAGAGTCAGTTGAAGCTAGACCACCATGGATAACCTGGAAGCACTGGGTTCGAATCTCACAGGGGGCGAGGTCGTAGTTGAGCACTGATGAGGAGTCCCACAATAGGACGAAAAGGCCGTCCAGTGCTTCCAGGTTTTCCATGGTGGTCTAACATTAATAGGTTCATGATCTCAATCAAAAAAATTTTCAATAAATAGAAAAGGAACTTTTCTTTATTAGAAATATTGTAATGTAATTGATAGATGGTAGGTAGTTAAAAATAAAGTACAACATAAATGAAATAAAATCAATACTAATAGATTTTGTAACGTGTATTGTCCGATTTCGGTATTAGAATACAATCGTCCTATATATGAACAAAACCGGTTACAGACTGGCAAAATGAAAGGAAGATTATTGAGTAAAAAGAATCAGGAATATATATATATATATATATATATATATATATATATATATATATATATATATATATATATATATATATATATATATATAAGAAGGGAGTTTTGTGGATATTATAGTAATTATAATGGTTGCGATCATGAGTCGATTAAAGCTAGACCATCATGAAAAACCTGGAATCAGTTCGAATGGCCGTTTCGTCCTATTGTGGGACTCCTCAGCTGTGCGCATCTACGATCCCGCTCGCGAGATCCCAACTCAGCGCCTTCAGTCTCGCGCGCGAACGCTTAATATACTCGACCACTGAGCCGGCATCCAATGGTGTTAATGTCTAACCTCAACCAATCCACGAAGTTGCACGACCATCTTCCATTGTACTGAGGTAGACACCTGTTTCTACCTGACACGGATTAGCTCCACTGGTCACAACTTCTCACTAGAACTCCGAGAATTTTCTCACGAAGCTAGTCACTAGTGAGCACATTGTAATTATCAATTTAGGGGTTGTGGAGATTGTTAAGTTTTTGATTGAGGTTAGATATTAACACCGTTGGATGCAGGCTCATCGGTCCAATAGGTTAAGCGTTCGCGCGCGAGACTGAAGGTCCTGGGTTCGATTCCCACGAGCGGGATCGTGGATGCGCACTGATGAGGGGTTTCATACTAGGACGAAACGGCCGTCCAGTGCTTCCAGGTTTTCAATGGTGGTCTAACATTATTCGGTTCATGATCTCAATCAAAAAAATCTAAAATAAATAGAAAAGGAACTCTTCTTTATTATAATAAATATTATATTGTAATTGATAGATGGTAGGTAGTTAAAAATAAAGTACAACATAAATGAATAGTTCTATCTCTGTCTGTTAAAAGACTATATTCACATATATATATATATATATATATATATATATATATATATATATATATATATATGGGAAATATATGAGTCTATAAAAGGATAGAAATGATTACATCATAATAGTCGATTCGAAACTCTTTCTTATCAAATAAGGTTACATAATAATTAAAGAGTAAAAAAAAACAAAGAAAATAATTTATAAGTCACATGAGAGTTCAATTGACAGGTATGAAGAATGAAAGAAACACACACACACACACACAATTAGTATCTAACCCTTCTTCTCCACTTCTTGATTATTACGTAACCTTTTTTCGATACAAGATATTTCACGGTTCAATTATAATTCAAATGCCATATCATAATATATAAATAAGTCTAATGATTAATATAAAATAATAATTATTATTATTATTGTCCGTTTGTTTGTTTTTATAAAACAAAACAAAAAAAGTTTACAAAATAACCAGGTCAACTACTATTTATAAAACAGTTTTAAGTAGTATAAATATTTTTACATAAATAATCTGATAAGAAACATAAACAAAGAAGGGGGTGGGATGGGGGTGGTTGATATAAGTAGAAAAGAAGTTTTTCAAAATAAAAAATTGGAGAAATTATTATTAATCCATAAAATACGTAATAACTATATAAAATAGATGAGATTAGTAAAATAAGGAGGAAATAATATTTGAGCCATTTTTGTTTGTTTGTTTGTTTGTTTGTTCTGGAATTTATAAAAGAAAGTAGTTACCATGGTTATCTTCTTACATGTGATTATTGTTCATGAGATATACAGCCTGTAGAGTATATTTGGAGAGAGAGGTAGAAAAAAAAAGTAAATTATTTAATGAGCAACAAAGATTAACAAATAAAGTAACCATATAATTGTATTATTTATGTGTACAGATGATAATTTACACAGATTGGTCATAGACTACTAATTAATGTAGAATTCTAATAGTTGAGATCATGATTTAATTGAAGGTAGACCATCATAGAAAACCTGGGAGCATTGAACAGCTGTGAAACTCCTTAATAAGAGAATTCGTTACACTTGTAATCATTATTTGGATTTGATTGACCAAACTTCAATTTATTACTTTAAGTGAATCAATATCACAACCGATTGATGTTAGACCATCGTTGAGAACCTGGAAGCACCGGATGGCCGTTTCGTTATATTGTAGGACTTCTCAGCTGTGCGCATATGAGATTCCGCGCGCGGGATTCGAACCCAGGGCCTTCAGTCTCGCACGCGAACGCTTAACCTACTGGACCAATGAGCCGGCATCCAGTGGTGCTAATGTCTAACCTCAACCAATCCATGAAGTTGCGCGACCATCTTCCATTGTACTGAGGTAAATACCAGTCTCTACCCGACACAGATGAGCTCCACTGGTCACAGCTCATGATCTCAATCAAAAACTTAACAATCTCCACAACCCTTAAACTGATACTTAGATCATTATGACATTTAAACTAAGTTATGCGAGTGACGAAATTAGCGATCTACTAATGACTTAATTTAACCAACTGCACGACTATCGATTACATTCTCACGTCACGCAGCACGGTTGTCATCAAAATAATTATTCATAAGTGATGTATTTGGATAAGTTTGTCGTTTATAATCGCGGTTATTTAATCGAATAATTAGGTGCAAATCATGTGAACGATAACGACTCATTTCACATAATTACAAGCAATAAGAAATTGAGGCAGCAGATCAGATCAATAACAGTACGGACAATCAGATCCAATGAAATTATGTTCTAAAACATTACAATAAAACAGAGTTATATATTCACTAAATAGAATCCATGAAATAAGCTCAATCTATAAAACCCATATTATAATGTTTAAACTAAACAGATTTCTTTTTATTTCATTTCGTATTATTTTACTTGTATCGTATCATTGTTATTTAGGACTGTAATTGATTAGTCTCTTGTTGGTATATATACATCCTATACAGATTGCCTTGATATAGCCTTAAGTCACAAGCTATTAGGTATAGATGAATAGTGGCCAGGAGTAGAATCTAGAACCCGTATTTCATCCTAATTAATACTAAAGATACATCAAGCTGACGAATCCCAAATAAGACGAAACACAAGTCAAATTGAATTCCACTACTAATCACTATCTATCTTTGCTTAGCAGACTTCTTTTTTTTTATTATTTGACTTTAATTTTCACGTATATTTGAGATAGTAAAGATTTTAATGAAATTCCACCTTCTAAAATTAGTTATCTGATTATAAAACTTTTATTAACATTTTAGATAGAATAGCCAATAGGTGAATTATGTAAATGATATGAACAATGAATATTTCAATTAAATATAATGAACAGTTATAAGGTGAATTGAGTTTAATTAGTAAATATAGAGTAAAGTTGTATAAAATCAACATTCATTATTATATATCTACTAATGACTTGTAAAAAATTAAGCAATACAATTATATGACAATGACAATATCTAATTATAGTACATCTATCACGTAAACATTGATACAATGAGGCATCAAATAGATATACATCACATAAATCGAATGATTTATGTGAGAGGTGGGTTACTACTCGGGTGCCTAAACTGAAGTAGGTGGTTTACTTAAGGGGTCACACCCCGAAAACTTCAACCTAAACACATAAACATAATATGCCATATAAATCACTCGATTTATATGAGGGTTGAGTTACTACCCCGTCGACCAAACGGAAGCATGTGGTTTTCTTAGGGGACCACACCTCGAAAACTTCAACCTAAAGGTCTAATTCACAAGGCAGTGGAGTAACATCAAGAGATGCAGTCCTATGCTGGCCAATGACCAATAATTGATTCATATAACATTTGTTCCCTAAGGATACTAGAGCTCATGTACACTATTGGTTTGAAATCAGGGTTCTCTAACTCCCCCCATAAGTGAATCATCCATATCCATCTATCAGTGTTTATATTATCAGTATATGTATACACACACACACACATAGATTTAGCTAACAAGACTGTATGATTATCATTATTATTATTATTATTATTATTATTATATATGTCAGATCAAATTGATTTTGTGACAGAAAAGTAATGAAACTTTTTTTAAAGGAACTAATCTAAAATAATAATGTACTATAGTATATCTAGAAATTGGACAATTCAATAAACCATATGACAATATAATCGAATGAATTACAAAATATAATCAATTTATAACTTTAAAAAAAAGTGATTTTCATTAATAGTTAAATTTATGAGTTAATTAAAGGTAGATCATCATGGAAAACTTGAAAGAAAAAAAACTAGATGGCCATTTCATTCTAGTATGAGATTTCTCAGCAGTATGCATCCAAGATCCCACCCGCATCATTCGAATCCAGGATCTATCAGATTCACTGTCGACTTCCATTTAAGTGGTCTAAAGGTTAGGCGTTCGCTCGTGAAACCGATAGGTTCTGAGTACAATTATCGCGGATGAACACTGCTGAAGAGTCCCATACTAACAGGAAACGGCTGCTCAGTGATTCTATGTTTTTCATGATAGTCTATTTTTAATAAAGGTCAAATATAGAAGATATAGAGTTTGAAAAGATGACACAAAAGCGGGGAATAGATGACGTGAAGTCATGTATAAAATTCTAAAAATAAACTACAAGATAAAGAATACCAAAATCTGTACTAATCTAACCAATTTTGAGATAGGTTATGTTGAGTCAACAATCACTGATGTTACACAGGCTATGAAGAATAAGTAGCATTACTCAAATCAACACTCAATGAATAGATCCAATGATATTGTTTTTGTTCAACTAACATTTAAATGTCTTCCAGTTGAATCATATCCTTATCTAGCTAAAAACTAATGTACTCCAAAATGCCCTAGTACGGCTGAGAGTGGGGAGAGTCATCTCTGCCTCTTCAACTACTCTCACATGGCCACTCGTATACAATCACTGTCAGGGAAGTCTCACTCACTGCCTTCTCATGGCGGAGGTGTTGTTTACGAAATTGAGAAGATGAGAAGTGAATATCCAGTGTATTAACCGAGTTGGTAAACCCTGATTCCAAACCAATGGTGTATATGAGCTCTAGTATCGTGAAGGAACAAATGGCATATGAATCAATTATTGGTCACTAGTTACCATGGGATCGCATCTCCTGATGTTGCTCCACTTCCTTGTAGATTAAATCTTTACGTCGAAGTTTTCATGGTATGGTCACCTAAGAAAACCACATGCTTCAATTTAGGCACCCGAGTAGTAACCCACCTCTCACATAAATCGAATGATTTATATGGCGTAATAATATTTATGTGTTTACAAACAAATAAATAAAACTAATTTGTTATTCACTGTTATAATTGCATATCAATTATTATAAAAACTAAATATTCTCTTCGTTCATAATAACATACATGTTATCTTTCATTGGACTTTCAAATTTCATTCAAAAATCTATATTAAACTATCTCATAACTGATTGGTTAAGTCAATGTCACGAATATAATATACTTGAATAGTTTCTTAACTTAATTGTGCTTCAGCTAAGTATGACATGTCTAAGTAGATGATTGTACATGCATAAAATATATGCTAACCACTTTAATTAATGAAGATTAAAGGAATAATTAACAACCGATTAACTTTGTATCCTCTGCTTAACCATAGTATTGATCACTTACTCTCGTTAACTCCACCAAAAAAAAAAGAGTGATGTTTCAACAAAAAAAAAAAAACAACATCTATAATTAGGAATATATAATCAGTGTATGTTTTCACTTCTATTAAAACTGTTATACAATCATAGAGTAATAGAAAACAAATAACTTTGTAGTAAACTTGCTGTTTATTTAGTAGATTGAAAAGTGATCCTATTCGAGATTTTTTAATCAATGACAAGATCGAGTTAATGCCCTGGTACGATTGAGAGTGGAGAGAATCCACTCTCTCTCTCCAAATGCTCTCACATGGCCACACGTATACAACCTTTGCCAGAGAAGTCCTACTCACTGCCTTCTCATGGCGGGGGTGTTGTTCACGAAAATGAGAGGACGAAAAGCGAATGTCCGGCGCTTTAACTGGATCCCAATGGTGCATATGGGCTCCAGTATCCTGAGGGAACAAATGGCGTATGAACCAGTCGTTGGTCACCCGCTACCATGGGACTACATCTCCTTACAATGCCTCACTGCCTTGTGGATCAGATCTTCAAGTCGAAGGCTCGGGGTATGGTCCCCTAAGAAAACCGCCTGCTTCGATTTGGGCACCCAGGCAGTATCACAGATCTCACACACAATTCAAATGAGATCTGTGTGGTGAATATGTATTTGGTGCCTCCTTGTACTAATATCGATGTGTTCAAATAAATAAATAAATAATAAGATTATCAAGTTAAATGAAGTGAATGATAAACGCACTTAAATACTTCAACAAATATTATGATGTTGTATAGAATGATCCACAATTTACCTATTTAACCTGATTAATACAAAAATATGAAACTAGTTATTTGAATTCAAATCTCTATTGGAAAAATATACTACTATTAAGACAAATTGATATTTTAGTTATCACTCATTCATATCTTCTATTAACTATATTAACAAAACAATATATACATACATAATTATTTATTTAAATAGATGATGGAAAAGATTTGTAGCTGATGATGGAGTTTTATTCTCTGAGTTGGATGGTTTAGTCATAGAGCTTTCATCGTTCTTCTTCTGAACGACATTATCAGCACAGTTTATCCTGTACACCTCGATGTTGATTAATTCTTGTTGACCTTAAACAAAGAAGTAAACAATGATAGATTAAAGGTCAACAATAATCAATTAACATCGACGTGTACAGGACAAGCTGTGAACCATATGTGGAGAAATTGGAATACTTCAGTTCTACTTGAAGTTTGTGTTGATGTTATCGTCCAAAAGAACGATGAAAGCTCCACGACCACATCATCTAGCTCAGAGAATAAAACTCCATCATACTAGTAATTTATATGTGATTCACATTTTCATAAAGTATCTTTTTATGCATTTTGATATTTATTTTTTCTAATATATACTTCATCAAAAAGGATTTATAAAATTGTAAATTAATGCTTATTTATTAATTTTATAGTTGAATTCATGAGTCAATTGAAGCTATACCATCATGAAAAACCTGGAAACACTGGATGACCGTTTCGCCTTAGTATGAGACACCTCAGCAATACACATCTACGATCTCACCTCTCGAGATTCGAACCCAAAACTTTTGGCTTTGCGCGCGAACGCTCAAACTTTAAACCACTGAGCCGGCATCCAATAGTGTTAATGTCTAACTTCAACACACCTATCATTGTCATCAATGAGTTACTATCTCACAACAGACCTGGTTGAACAATTCCACTAATCATAGCTTCTCACTAGAACTCCAAAAAATACCTCTTGAAACCAGTCACTAGTGAGCATATGATGATCAGTATCAGGTGTTTAAATCAATTGTATAGCTTAAACAATTGAACAACTAACTATCTCTCACATTAAATTCATCATATGATATTGCCTTTATTTAACAATGAATCTATCATTAAACAAACATAAGATTACATGACAAAGTTATATTATAAAACCATCATCTACTAAACATCATTGGAATGGTTAGAATCTATCTATCTTACTTCTGTTTTTTTTTTTTAAGTTTTAATCATATGATCATAAAAGTCTACGATCAAATTTACTTGATTGATATAAATATGATTTCAGTTTTACTTATATCAAAACAAAATTGTAAAACGAAATTTGTGAAAGGATTGTATTGCTGCTACTAGATTTGATGCAACAACACCAGCAGCAACAAAAAACTACGATCAACAAAGTAGCATCCGATTTATGATAATAGTGTTCTGACTGATTAGAATTGACCAAGACAGACAAATATATTTGACAATATTATAATTAAAGGTTTGAAGTAATTGAATAGGTTATTTATGACTTTTAGATTATATGCTCAACTGACTATTTAGTATTACTAACTTACTTACGCCTGTTACTCCGAATAGAGCATAGGCCGTCGACCAACATTCTCCATCCCACTCTGTCCTGGGCCTTCTTTTCTAGTTCCATCCATTTCTTGTTCATTTCTCTCATGTCTATCTCTATTTCCCGGCGTAATGTGTTCTTTGGTCTTCCTCTCCTCCTTCGGCCTTCAGGATTCCATGTGAAGGCTTGTCTTGTGACGCAGTTGGGTGCTTTCCTCGATGTGTGTCCTATCCACTTCCCATCCGCTTCTTCCTGATTTCTTCCTCCACTGGGATCTGATTTGTTCTCTCCCACAGTAGGTTGTTGCTTATAGTGTCCGGCCAACGGATCCGAAGTATTTTGCGTAGACAACTGTTAATAAACAATCGTATCTTCTGGATGATGGCTTTCGTAGTTTTCCAAGTTTCCGCCCCATACATTAGAACTGTCTTGACATTTGTATTGAAAATCCTGACCTCGGTGTTGGTTGACAGTTGTTTTGAGTTCCAGATGTTCTGTTTAGTATATATACAGCTTATACATGTTATAATCTATTACAAGTTAGGTGCTTGATACTTTTAACTCCATTTCATTTTCATTTTATCTATTCCTTTCAGTGTAGTGATTCGAACTAATACACATCTATGTCAGATCTAATGTACCATATATAACTAATTGACTAATGTTTAAAATCTATACATTACTCACTATACAATTAATTTACATACATAAAAACAGATGTAAATATTTATGTAAATTAAGTGATAGGACATATATTTTATGATGTGAACACAGTAAATGTAAACTGTATATGATAGATCAACGAAACTATACGATGTACTTTACACATTTAAGTAGCGTCTAGTACAAATGTTTAGAGGATGTATTCAACATTCAGTTTGTTATTATGAACAGTAAAATAGAAGCATAGAAATGTATTAAGATAATTGTTAGCATAGATTATTTAGAGTTATAAGTGAAGTGCAATCATTAGGAACAAAAAAAGCTTCAAAAATTTCGCCTCACTGTTCTATGAGATATGGTAACTTGAACCGATGTACACATATCTCACGTCCAACGTTGCACTTGACTCAGTATAGAACTCTTCAGTGGTACACATTCGCGATCCCATCCGAGTTTGAACCCAAAACTTTCAGGTATCACTGAGAGTCCTTAACTTTGGGATCATTGAGACGACAGCCAATGGTTCATATTTCTAGCTTCAATCGATTTGAAATGTTATGGAATTTTATTGTTAAGGAATTGCTTGATTCCAACATAACTTGTCTCGCCGATTCTCATTAAAACTCCAAGAATGACCTATTGTTGGGGTATTCAGAAAATACCCCAGAAATTATCTAATGCTATTCCTAAATGAGAAATGGTGTCATTTCCCCATTGGTCAATATTCTTCCAACGTGTCATTTTCCCGTTGGTCAATATTTATTTGTGTCATTTCCTGGAGGTCAAACCTTGTACAAATGTTACTTTCCATTTTATGGTACGATGTAGTCTGTTTGTTTGGTATATAAACAGAGTATGTTTGAAATATAATGATTCATATCTTAGAGGCTGAGACTTGTGTTCTGGACTCGGACTGGCTGGGCTAGACAGGGAAGCAGGGCCAATCAGAACTCTAGGCTATTCTTACGTATTTACGCGTCTTTGGTCCGATCGATAACTCACTGCAATATCACCTCTAATCCACGGTCACAAGTTATAACACCTATTCAAGTTAGTCAATAGTAAGCATATGAGAATTTTTAGTAGAATTCGTTGAATTTATGGTTTGACATCATGCACCGACTTCATTTGAACAATATACTGACAAGTATATATTTCAAATAAACAGGAACAGTTATTCTATAGAATAAATATACTAACTGAATACTTTCTAAAACATAGTTGTATAGTTAATATATATGTATCAACTAATGTGAATAAATGTGAAAATCCAATAGTCAGTATTTATTAAGAACGGAGAGTTCAGTCCAATATCGAAAATAGATGAATATTATCATCCCTTGAAACTTTAAAAAAATTAAAAAAAAAAGGATAAATATATTAATGAGAAATAGTAGTACTAACCTATTGTGAAGATTTGTCAGTTGGACTGAAGACCGAATTCTCGGGTACTTCGAATTCCACCCTAGATAATAAAAGAAAAAAAAAGAGAAAGGAAAATAAAAGGAAAACGTGAGTAATTAAAGAGAGGGAGAGAGAGAGAGAGAGAGCGCGCGCGCGAAAAAAAAGAGTATTGATGGAAGAGCAAATTGTGCATAAACTTGTATTTATTCATAGCAATTTAATAACTATGTGATTTAAAGCAATTACAATAGAAAAATTTTATTATCAATCATTTAAGCTCTTCTTTTTTTTTTCATTGATTATTGTTAGTGCTACATTCATAAAATTGATATTGTACGTGACATAAATTTTGTTTTTGTCAATCATAAGTGTTATATAGCTAGTTTCATTTAAATATAGATAGAAACATGGCAGAAAATTGAGCAGTAAACATAACTATTATTAATTTTAATAATAGGTATAGGATGGAAAGTCTGTTCATTTAGTATGAATGACTGATTTATATTATAGATAAAAGTATCTTCTATAAACTATTTGATTACTCTAATCTAATCAATATCAATCTATATTTTTTCTCTAATCAGTTCTAGTTGATGACATAGAATGATAGTTTAGATTGATATAATAAATGGATTAATGTTAGACAACTATTAAAAACATGGAAGCACTAGACGATCGTTTCGTCGTAATGTGGGATTCCTCAACAGTGCGCGTTCACAATCTCACCTCGTGAGTTTCGAACCAAAGATTTTCAGTTTCGCTCATTGAGTTGGCATCTAACAGCGTTAATGTGTAACTTCAACCAATCCAAAATATTACGCGACCGTCCGCCATTACCTCCAGTCAGTAACTGTCTCACAATAGACACAGATGAACTCCAGTGATCACTGCTTCTGACTAGAACTCCAAGAAATCCATCTTGAAGCTAATCACCATTGAATGCCGGCTCAGTGGTCTATAGGTAAAGTGTTCACGCGCGAAACCGAAGGTCCTGGGTTCGAGTCCCTTCGGTGTAGGGTCGTGGATGCGCACTGCCAAGGAGTCCCACATTAGGATAAAACGACCGTCTCGTGCTTCCATGTTTTCAATAGTTGTCTAACATTAATCCATTCATGATATCAATCTAAACTAAACAATCTCCACAACTCTAAACTAATAGAACAATAGTATTGGGTATTTAAAGCATTGAATATTGTCATTGTTTAATATCCTATAGTGACGACCTGATAAACAGTTGATATGTGAAAACGAGGAGTTCCATACTAGAACGAAACGACCGTCCAGTGCTTCCAGGTTTTTCATAGTGGTCTAGCTTCAATTGACTTATGATTTTAACCAGTGCAACTTCTAAAATCTCCACAAAACCCCTTCTGATAATAATCATCTGCTCACTAGTGACTGACTTTAAGAGATACTCCTGGAGTTCTAGTGAGAAGCCGTTACCAGTGGAGTTCAACCAGATCTGTTGTGAGATATCAACTCACTGAAGATAATGGTGTACGGTGGCGCAACTTTGTGGATTAGTTGAAGTTAGACATTAACATCGTTAGATACTAGCTCAGTGGTCTAATGGTTAAGCGCTGATAGGTCCTGGGTTCGAATCTCAAGGGGGGGGGCGGGTGGTGTGAGGAGTCCCATTCTAGGACGAAACGACCATCCAATGCTTCCAAGTATTCCATAATAATCTAGCTTCAATTGATTCATGATTTCAACCAGTGAAAATGTTATTTGACAAATTGTAATTTACATTTAATAAAAAAAAAAATAAAAAAATAAAATAAACATAATGCATTAATTACATATTTGAATTCTTATTGTGATAACTCCAATGATTATTTGTAATAAAATGAGACAAAGTGAAACAATCATCTCTTATTATATTCTATTACCGAATTTCACATATTTCAATGACTAATATTTTAATCAAGTTAATATATGTTAAACTAATCATATGATCAAAATATCATCTTCTTATTATGTAAGTATAATTATTTTATGCTATATTACAATACTACTACTTTATGGAGATTTTAAATAGTTTCAGACAAAACAATATAATAACAATCTACAAACGATGATAAACAAACATGAAAGTGAATGATTAACTGTCATGGGTTTGTTTGTTTGTTTGTTTTTCTTTTTTTTTTTTTAAAACATACTATGAAAACTTCAGGATTAGAACAATATTGTTTACATGTGAATAATATTGTTTTTGTTAGATCTCGATGAGAATATTGAATGATAACGTTTAGGATTTATTTATGGATCAATAATATACATACTAGACTATTCATATTCATGTTCCTCTTATCATAACTTACTTACTTTCGCATGTTACTCCTCGTGAAGGAGCATAGGCTGCTTACCAGCATTCTCCATCCAACCCTATCCTGGGTAATCCTTTCAAGCTCTTTCCAGTTCTTATTCATCTTTTTCATATCTGCTTCTGTTTCCCGACGTAATGTGTTCTTTGGTTTTCATCTTTTCCGCTGCCCTTCAGGATTCCAAGTTAGCGCTTGTCTTGTGATGCAGTTTGATGACTTCCTCAATGTATGTCCTATCCATTTCCATCGTCTTTTCCTAATTTCCTCTTCCGCTGGAAGCTGGTTGGTTCTCTCCCACAAAAGGCTGTTGCTGATGGTATCCGGCCAATGGATGTTGAGTATCATGCGTAGACAGCTATTGATAAATACTTGTACCTTCTTGATGGTGGTTGTTGTAGTTCTCCAAGTTTCAGCTCCGTACAGTAGAACTGCCTTGACGTTCGTATTGAAGATTCTGACTTTGATGTTGGTTGAAAGTTGTTTCTCTTATCATAAGCTTTGTTTTAACTAATGAACTATTATTATAAGAATTACCATTGTTGAGTTATGTCCACTCAATTAATTACAGTCTCTCACATTCATAGTCACTTTTGGCTGAATCTTGTATAAATGTTATTTTCCATTTTATGGTGGTCTGTTTGATTGGTATATAAACCCAGTATGTTTGAAATATACGATTCATATCGTGGAGGCTGAGATTGGTGTTCTGGACTTAACAAACAGGAAGCAGGATCGATAAGACTCTACTAGACTGCTCATACTTGTTTTATGCGTCGTCATTGGTCTGGTCGATAATTCAATGTTTTCTAATTGGTGGTATCATTACGTCATAAGTTAACAGGGCACTCAGGCCATAAGTTATAACAGTTTTCAAGCAGATCTTCAGTAAATTTTACTCTAATATATAGAAATACTTCGATGAATACATGAAAAAAAGCATTCAATCAATCAAGATAATTTTGCAAAAGATGTCTTGGATGATAATGGTTAATTAGGAAGGATTATTAAGATTGTAAAATACAGATTAAGATAAGAAATTTAAAGAAAGCGTAAAAGAATAGAATTTCGTAATTGAGAATATATATATATATAGGTGATAGACAGTGATAAACAAAGAGGTATTTCCTGGAGTTCTAGTGAGAAGCAGCTACCAGTGGAATTTGACTGGGTCTGTCGTGAGATAGTAACTCAATGGAGATCATGGTGAATGTGTAGCCCAATTTCGTGGATTGGTTGAAGTTAGACATTTAAACCATTGGATGCCGGCCGGCTCAGTGGTCTAGTGGTTAAGCATTCGCACACGAGAGTGATAGGTCATGGGTATCGAATCTCGTGAGCTGGGATCATGAATGCACACTGCTGTATCCCACAATAGGACGAAACTTTCGTCTAGTGCTTTCAGGTTTTTCATGATGGTCTAGCTTCAATTGACTCATGATCTCAACTATTGAAACTACTATAATATCCACAAAACCCTTCTGATATGAAAGATAAAAATGACAACTGTGACAAACATAAGATTATACTAGTTTATTTTATAAAATGCAGAAAATCTCACAGTAATTTATAGGATAGATGATTTAAACTAATAGATTTGTTGAGATATTGTTAACAGTGTTGACATTTACGATGGAAATATAAGACAGAGAAATTAAACTCTAAAAGAGGTGAAAATCTTGTGGTTTTTCTATACAGTCTCAATATGTAAATAATGGAAAGGTTAGGTAAAGAAAACTAAATAAAGATGGTAAATCGGTTGATGAAGTTGTATATTTTCATAGACTGAGGTATATGAAACACGTGTTCTGTGTTCTCCAATATCATCTACCTTGAATCTTGATGCTAACTGATGTAGCACTAAGTTGGAGTAAGGATGTGAGGAGATAAACTAAGACCAATGATTAGTGAGTATCATTTCCGCCACAATTGTATATACCTCCTACTGATAACTTCCAATTAACACCAAAATTATTGTCTAGGATTTTCTACGGATTAATGACGACCATCTAACATACATACTTATATTAGTCACTTAAGAAATTACTAGATCATCCCGTACAATCGATATACATGACCTATTTTCAATACAGTATGGTTATTGTTGTTATTACACAATAAATAGATACAGAGCATTATGGAATAGCAGAATTTATGCATTAGATAAACTAACAAGCTATATTAAATAATTTAAAGCATATACCGTTTTGCTACACAGATAATTATTACACCAAAAAAATGAGGTTAAAAGGTGAAATTAAATTAGAAATATATATATATATATATTGCTCGGTTAAAAGATTATAACGCCAAATAAGTCAATTTGATTGAAATAAGAAGTTTGTCGAGTTCTTCTAATTTGGAAGTTACTTTCATTTCGAACTTTAATCAGCAGTTATTTATTTATTTATTTTAACACATAGATATTAGTACAAGGAGGCACCAAATACATTTGATTTGTGTGTGAGGGCTGTGATACTGACCGGGTGCCCAAACCGAAGCAGGTGGTTTTCTTAGGGGGCCACACCCCGAGCCTTCGACCTGAACGTCTGATCCACAATGCAGTGGAGCATCGTAAGGAAATGCAGTCCCATGGAAGCCGGTGACCAACGACTGGTTCATACGCCATTTGTTCCCGCAGGATACTGGAGCCAGCCCATGTGCACCATTGGTTTGGAATCCGGTTAAAGCGCCGGACATTCGCTTTTCGTCCTCTCATTTTCGTGAACAACACTCCCTCCACGAGAAGGCAGTGAATAGGACTTCCCTGGCAGAGGCTATATACGCGTGGCCATGTGAGAGCATTTGGAAAGGGAGAGTGGACTCTCTCCACTTCCGGCTGTACCAGGGCATTTGGGGGCAATCAGCAGTAGGGCAGTTGAAAACTAGTAGGGACCAGGCAAATATTTTTTTTCTAGTTAAGAACTGTTAACCGATGTTCATTTGTAACTTAGCACAGAGTTGTAGCAATCAAGAAAACATTAATGAACCACAGATTTTCAATTCAATGCTTTGCACTTACCAACTTCAAACACCTCGGGATATAATTTAATCATGATACAACCTGTACAATTACTGTACTCCTCATAAATTATGGTTGTTTACTAGAATCGAAAGTTGATCCAATACTCTTGGGTATTTTAAATAGTTCTGTAGCTAGTTTTAACTCAAAATAAGTATTGCTTCTAAGGCTTTTATTTTATACAAAGCATAATGATTTTTTTTCGTTGAGTAAATTATCGTTTCAATATACTATTGTTATAGGATGTTGTAGAGATTGATGGATTTGAATATCCATATTATGGACTAATTTTGGTTAGACAGTCGCTGAAAACCAGGAACGACTGGAAATTTATCTGATCATAATACTGGACTTCACAGTAGTGCATACTCACAACCCTCCCGGGGATAAAACCTAAGACTTTGAAATCGATAATCTCTATACTACTCTATCATCAAAACTATCATCTACTTACTAGTGACCAATTTGAAGAGGTGATTCTTGGAATTATAGTAAGGAACCATTGAGGGGATTTAACTATATCCAAAATGAAACAGTTACTGATTTATAATACTGAATAAAAGTCACACTCGATTAAATTAAGAATAAAAACAAAAGGATTATAACTCAAAAACTGAAGAGTTTTCTATAAAGCTTGAAGGTCTTGAACTCAAACCCTGATGAAATCTTAGATAGATACCGAATAAATTTCCAGTATTTCTTGGTTGTTAAGGATTTTCTGATTGAAGTTAATTTGTGATGTAAGAACTTTTGTAGAACATTATTAATATATTATTACTCTTAATAAGATAGATAATATATTGGTTCTACGTAAATTACTTATGTACTTGTATATTTGTATTTTTAAAAAAAATATTATGATGTAAACAGTAATAAAAATAGCATATATAATTGACAACTAACCTAATGTCTTATATTTTAAGTAATCGACTGATCCATTAGATAAATAGTTATTCATTGGAATAGATTGTACCCTAATTTCATTTGTATAGAACAATGATAAAGAGATGAATAATATAAACATTATACTATAGGGGAGTAAATTAAAATAAAGCAAATCATATTGTGTAGAATAATAATAATAATAATAATAATAATAGTAATACAAATAAGCCTATTACTAAAAACAAAAAAAAGGGATTAAAGATAACAATGTCTTTAAGTAAAGCAATTAAAAGGTAATATAGTCAAGACGATCCAAGTCAAAGACAATTCCTGAACTCTTATCTAGATGACATAACATTAAGTCCTGATTAACGATATGATTTTTAATGTGTTGTAAAATATTAGATAATCATTTAGTAATCAGATGATATGGAAAAGTTGTTTATATCAAGTATAGGATGTAGAGGGGATATTATTCTTATGAACTTTTAAGAGTTCATATAGTCTTGGTTTGAATAATTTTTTTTTATGGTTAGCGTTTGGGGGGGGGTAGTTTTCTACAGAATGGGGTGGCTAACCACATGCCCAACCCTCCTCCAATAATCCGGGCTTGGGACCGGCAGTAGCCCCAGAAGGGCTTTAGGCAGAATGGATAGTACACACATTGAGGAAAGCACACAAATGCGTCACAAGGCAAGCCCTCACATGGAATCCTCAAGGCCAAAGGAGAAGAGAAAGATCAAAGAACACATTACGTCAAGAAATGGAGACAGATATGGAAAGAATGAACAAAAATTGGATAGGACTAGAAATGAAGGCCAAGGACAGAGTGGGTTGGGGAATGCTGGTCAGTGGCCTATGGTCCATTGGAAGTAACAGGCGTAAGTAAGTCAATAGTCTTGATATGACGGAATCCAATGATTTAAGATATACATAGAGGTCATAATTGATAATAAATTCATTTTTCGAATTCCTTTGAATTTTTAATTAACATCTGTTCCGTTTCTTTCCAAGTTACGTCTTTTTGAACGATTTCTTTGGAGGAACACTTTCCTTATACTATGTAAATTCACTTGAGTGATTGTAAAATTGTACTAATCATAATGAGATCTGACATGTCAATTAAAATGAAAGAAAAAATTAATTCAAAGATTAATTTCCTAAAGGAAAACAAAATTATAAATCGCATTATCCAACAGACTAAGATAAGGTCTACATAGAAAACGTTACGAATTTTTTTCCTAATTAAAGATATATATATATATATATATATATATATATATATATATATATATGAATACTAATTTCTTTATTTCAATACATGAATAGTGGTAAAAAGGGGCACTGAACACATATGCGCCACATAAATCATTCGACATGTGTAAGGGCTGAGGTACTGCCCGGATGCCCAAACCGAAGCAGGTGTTTCACTTAGGGGGCCACACCCGGAGCCTTTGACCTAAAGGTCTGATCTACAAGGTAGTCAAGCAATGTCAGGAGATACAGTCCCATGGTAGCCGATGATCAACGATTGGTTAATACGCCATTTGTTCCTTCAGGATCCTGGAGTCCATGTACACCATTAGTTTTCCAACTCCTCTGGATGGACTCTCCGTGTCCACTGACCCGATTAAATCACCCGACCATTCGCTTTCTGTCCTCTCAATTTCGTAAACAACACCTTCGCCGCGAGAATGTAGTGATTAGGACTTCCCTGGCAGAGGCTGTATACGCGTGTCCGTATGAGAGTAATAAGGGGATAAGAGAAGAATAGGAGGATGAAAATAAATTACGGGTCAGAATTATGAAAGATAGGCTTCGTATAGTCTTCTAGAGCAGGCTTACCACTAACGAATGTGTTAAGGATAAGCTTCCGCTTTGAGCCACATCAATATACATCTATAAATTTACTTACTCCTGTGAAGTAGGTTACATTGGCCGTACAAAGAGATCACTTTATAAACATATTTCAGTACATTACCTGGCGTAACTTACAGGAGCACCTAATCAACTCTAGACACATATATATTTGGTGCCCCCCTGTACCAATATTTATGTGTTCAAATAAATAAATAAATAAGACACATCTCTTCAAAGGAATCTTCCTTCAAAATAATCTACACAATCAAAGGAACTGGATTGAAGGGTAAGCCAAATCAAAAATTTATACAGTGCTGACGCATTGGCGATACACTCATCCAAGCCCGAATTCCGCATACAAAACGACATATCCAAACTCTTATCCTTCGTTGGCCTTAATTCTCTTCTGCAGTATGTTTTGGCCTGGTTTTATTTTTATTATTATTTTGTAATGGTGAATTGTAATCGGTTATTATTATCCTACATGATAATTATTATGTTTTTCCATTTTTTTATATTACCTTTGACCAAAGTGATATCATCAAGTATGAACAAACTTCATTATGTGTACTAGATAATTGAGTTCACTCATAACTTTACTACCTGAACTTATGTTAATTTGGAAAAGTGACTGACATTAAGTCACACCAAGTCAAGATTTAAACTTTCTACTCATTGGGATATGACAAGTACATTATTATTATTATTCAGTCAGTCAGTCAGTAACAATGTGGAACTTCGTACGTACGTACATCAGTTCGAGTTGCCATACCACATTAGCACAGAGATGTAGTTATCGATTCAGATCCCATAGTGGAAGAGGTAGTGATAGGGAACATTAGGGTTTGATGATATTATTTAAGGAGTATAGTCCAGTGGAATAAATTTGGAAAGAAAATAAAGGACATGAAGAATACAGAAGATTAGAGTTTGAGAGAACACAGAGAGTGGATGCACCTGCGCTATTGCAAACGATTTTCAGCCATGTCATTCAAGGTCTCTAAACATCAGTTGCTATCATCTCGCGATCCCCAACCAAGTAGTCTACATCTACTAACATGGCTCAATCCACTTGTCAGTGACTTCATGGATTTGTGCCATGTTATGGTCTGGCCGCCCCTAGCTTTCTTCCAACCTACTCCTACACCAGAAAACATCGCACGTCGGGGCAGTCAGTGGTTGAGCATACGTAACACATGTCCCAGCCATCTCAACTGATGAAGTTTTACTACTTCATCAATTATTATTATTATTATATCATAATAAATAATCTATCTAACGATTAACCCCGTTAGTGATGCTTATATAATAACGAAGGCATAATAATAATAATAATAATAATAATAATAATAATCTAACTCAATTATATCAAGTACATACTCTTGAATCTAACTGTAAACAAATCCAAACAGTATTTGAATGTAATATATTATATAGTTAAACGAAATTAATAAAATAAATAATATGTAATTAAAATTGTAATCCATAGATGATAAATTTATGAACTGAATTCCTGAATCGTAAGTTCTAATCAACTCATTAATTAATCTAAATAGGACGAAATCTAGGTCTAGGGTTTCCTTTCGACTATCTCCAATCAGCACATTATATTTTAATATAGCACATACGAATCACCTAGACTATTGGCTATATTACAATTTAATCAATAGAATTCAATCTACACTAAGAACGATTTGATATATATGACATTGATCAAAATGAGTACAAGAATAAATGAAGACAATTAATCATAAACAAGGACATCAGAACGGATATCATAATTCAGTACTAACCAAAAAAAAACAGATTATTTCTATATAAGTTAAGTATGTTGTGTTGATAGTGGTGTTGTTTAGTTAGACAATAAAATCAGAGTGGTTATTAATATATAAATGGAAAGAGTTATATATTATTTTAGAAGTTCAAATGATTTGAAATGATTTATAACACTATAAATGAAACTATGCCTTCAACTATTCTAGAGCTATTACCAATCCCAAAACCGGGTAAAGAAGGAGGGTTGGGCATGGAATTAACGAATGAAAGATAGTATTCATTAATAAATGTATTCATGATTATTATAAATCATTTATTTATTAAGAATATACATTTATTTCATAGTAGATAACATTAAAATAATAACAAACAACAGATCAAAAGTTGAAATTATATATAAAACAGAGTAAAAGAAATTTCAAAATCATTCCATTCATTTTTTCAATTTATATATATAATACGATCAAAAACTATGGTAAATAGAAATACTGTCATTACTGCTTTCTATTCTGGAACTATGGTTAATATAATCGAATTTCAATGTTTTTAATTTTATTATTTATTTTAACACATAGATATTGATACAAGGAGGCACCAAATATATATGCGCCACAAAAATCTCATTTGAATTGTGTGTCAGGGCTGTGATACTGACCGGGTGCCCAAACCGAAGCAGGTGGTTTTCTTAGGGGGCCCCACATCCCGACACTTTGACCTGAACGTCTGATCCACAATGCAGTGGAGCATCGGTAGGAGATGCAGTCCCATGGTAACAGGTGACCAACGATTGGTTCATACGCCATTTGTTCCTTCAGGATACTGGAGCCAGCCCATGTACACCATTGGTTTGGGATCCGGTTAAAGCGCCGAACATTTGCTTTTTGTCCTCTCATTTTCGTAAACAACACCCCCGCCACGAGAAGGCAGTGAGTAGGATTTCCCTGGCAGAGGCTGTATACGTGTGGCCATGTGAGAGCATTTGGAGAGGGAGAGTGAACTCTCCCCACTCTCGGCCGTACCAGGGCATTTGGGGGCGAATTCCAATGAGTTAAATGATCTGTACAACTCTAATTTAAGTTAGAATAGATTAACAAACATTAACTCAACCTTTTTACCCAATTGTATACAATAATGAAAACTGTTTAGAAAATTGTATCTCTAGAAGAATTATGTAATATTATTGCATATTCATTACGAATTATATGTCAGTATTGAGCAATCAATCGAAGTGAGATAATATGATCAATGTAATCATGATCTGAACAATACCGTACATAATCTACATAAGCTATTTATCTATAAATCCATCCTAATTTATTCAGTAAAACGTAAGTCAAGATTTTACGAAACAACTTATGTATTGACTAATATCATGTTTATTAAGTGAGGCATTTTATACGGACAGAGATGATATTGGCTTTGTTATATCCGAATACCAATAACACCTAATAATACTTATTTCAATCATTGTTTTTTACGCATTTTTTCCATATTCAAAATACCTACATACTATGATATCATTATTTATGGCATAATGAAACGTGTAACGTTTAGGATTGAAACTGAGACGTTCATACTACATAGATAATTGACGTGGAATCGACTCCAAGTTCTACAGATCACACACTGAACGTCTGACCAATAGAACCACTAGGTTGATGTTCAATGATACAATTTCAGCTTCATGCATCACAGCTTGCAAAGATGGCAGGACTGAAAAAACCTCCTACTAACCCATGAATCAGATTGGCTACTAAGATTTAAGATTTCAGGTGCATAACCTTAGTGTAAAAACACTAAACAGAAATATGAAATGAAACTACAAGGCACGTTTAAACAGCATTATTACATTAACAAATTTGCAACTCTATAGAAAAAATGGATCTACAAAAAATGAAAATACAAGTAGAAAGTTTTTATAAAAAATTATTATCATCGTTCCTCGCAATTCGAGTGTGGCTCATATCCTGATGAACATTGTATTGACTCGCAGTGTAGTGGACGCTACTCACAAGTAAGTTTGTAAGTGGTGTATAGAGGAACGTAGTGTCGAAGTGGCAGCAATCGTCGGACAGAATGAAGAGTTTCAGTGCGTCGAAAGTGTGGCATTGACTGAGCACTTAGAGGCCAAATGAATAGAGAATTCGGATGACAGAATACACTGGAAGATGCAAATGGATATTTGAAGGCTATGTATATGTGTTATGTAAATACTCAGTAACTTTTCACAGCAAATACACCTTCCTCTTGCTTATTGCCATCTTAACAATATCATTGCATTAATTCCAAAGCGGATCATTCAAGTGATGCTCAAATAGATAATTTCTTTGACCTTAAAGATCCAATTTACGCTTAGCTACACTCACATACAGCTTAGAAGAAACATGGGATAAATATTTTCACTAATGTCTTGTTTTTGCTCTTCTAGCGTAATATAAATTCAACTGTATAATCCTGATAAAGGGGAACAATATTGCAGTGAAAACCAAAGGATCAATACTAAAAATATTAGATATGTTTGGAAACACACTTTACAATAGTAATCTCGGTAGTTGAATATTTCATCAATTGACAATCATCCAATAAATTAAGTACATAGTCAATTTCGAAATTTTATCGATAATAAAATCAAATTTGATATAATCGTGGATGCGCACTGCCACTGAGGAGTCCCAAAATAGGACGGAACTGTCGTCCAGTGCTTCCAAGTTTTCTATGGTGGTCTAGCTTCAACTGACTCATGATCTCAACTATTGAAATTACTATAATATCCACAAAACCCCTTCTGATAATTTCATAAATATAGACATTCAATTGCTTTACTTGCTGTACTTGAAATAAGTCTCAGTGTAGATTAATAGTCATAAGCCAATATATTCAATTCAGTCTTTACAAAGCATTAAACCTCTTTGTTAGAGGGACATAGATTGGATTAAATCATGCTCAATGTACGATTGCTTTGGCGCACGCTGATTGGCTGATTCTTATCCAATCAGCGCTAGTTGATACTTGGAGAAGACTCTAGATTCTTCTTATGTAAAAACTATAAATATACTAACGGTTTTCCTTTTGTGCTTCATGCTTCCATCTAACCATGTTATTTGGAATATAATCTCCTTCCTGTTCAACCGTGTTCTGATTTGCGGACTTGTCGAGTGAATTGGTGTCCGTGAATACTAAGCAATAGGAATAGCTGGGTTATAACCGTAAGAGAGAAAAATTATAACACTCTTATTCACTTTTACCTAATAGAATTAAAAAACTTATACATACTCCAGCATAATTGACTTAATAATAAAATTCAAATACATTTGATATGAACTTATATCAAAGAAGAAACAAAACAACTAAAGAAAGTTGATTAGATCATGTTCATATTAAGAAGCAAATTACGAAGAGAAAAAAAAAGAAAAGAAACTTACGTCACTTGATCATCTCTATAAGTAGGCAGAGAATTTCCAGTGTCTCCAACATATGGTAGGTAATATAGCTATGAAAATTAGGAAATACATTAGAGTACATAAGTAAAAAAAAGTAGACAAATATTAGTACTGTTATTATTAATTATTAGTTCACTTTACCAACTATTAATTTGTGAAATTTAAGGCAAAACATTGTGAATTGACACAATTTGCAAATATATGAATTAATGAATGCTTGTTAAATTATCTGGAAGACCTTAAGATCCTGAGCTTGGCCAATGCCTTGGTTGCGGGTGTGAACTACAATAAAATAAGTATATAATGACACCTGGGTTCCGATAATTATTCAATTAAAGTCAACTGGTGATGTAAACTATTATTAATGCAGTATCTGAGTAAGTAAATTCATTAAGATCATAGATTAGTTTTGTGAGAAATTGTGAACATTCTGGACATATTTCTGCATTAACTGTTCCATACTATTTTTTATCACTCTACTATTGAAGGTATAAAATTTTGATTTCAATTATAATCTTTAAAGTAACCTCTTTATAATTATTATTGAGGTTGAACATAGGGTAATAAGTAAAAATATCAAGATCGGTTGATGAGGCTGTGAATTTTCATTCACTAAGGTGGTCGAAACATGTATAACGTATGTCTAACCACTACCTAACTTGACGTGCAATCTTATATAGCATAGGAGTAATTTGAGAAAATATTAGAGGTTAACAAACCGACATTTGACATCAATCCATGAAGTCATTGACTGTTGATCAAACCCATGTTGATAAATGCAGATTACACGAGTGGGATGCTCTTGACTAGTGACTAAATGACATGGCTCAGAATCGCGCAAACACATTCACTAGTTAATTTCATCTAGATCTTGAGTTCATGTATTCTTTCATACATACCTTTTCATTCCATCTTCTCAAACAATATTTTTGAATGTTTAGTCTATTTTACTACTATTACTACTAAAATTATTTTCACGCTTCTATCACTTCATCGTTACGTCCACTTGACTTCATCATGTTGATGAAGAAAAGCAACTTGAGCTAACGCACACTTGTGCCGGGCCCTGTGTTAACTATGACCAACCGATTGATATTTATTATAATTTGTAAGGATTGATATTTCCCAATTATTTACGTCCAGCACTTCATATGATTATAATTTCCTTAAATGTACATAGAAAACAGATACATTTAATCGATGATTCTTTAATTGGACGAAATGTATCAGAAGGGGTTTTGTGAATATTATAGTAATTTCAATAGTTGAGATCATGAGTCAGTTGAAGCTAGACCATCATGAAAAACCTGGAAGCACTGGACGACCGTTTCGTCCTATTGTGGGACTTCTTAGTGGCAGTGCGCATCCACGATCCTGCCTCGCGAGCTTCGAACCCAAGACCTATCGGCCTCAAGCGAACGTTCAAGCTCTAGACCACTAAAACGGTATCCAACGAAATGTGTTATGAATCTTAATGCTAGCCATTATATGAACTGATGAAAACTCTTTTATCATTCCATCATTGTGTGAAATACTAAGTTGAAAATATGATCAATTATATCTGTACATTAAAAAAAAAATTTCTATACCCAAGTTTAATTTCATTTAAACATAATAATCATACTATAGAGTGTACTTAAAGAATAAGCTTAGTTAGTTTAAAAATAAGAAACATTCTATTCTATAGTGTTTAATTACTAAAACCATTTTAGAGGACTGAGTTGTTGAGCTGAATTTGTTCATTTTATTGGCTTAGTTTTTGGAGCCATAATTTCTAATGTTGGATGGTTAGAAATAGTTGGCAGGAATTTCGACATTAACAAGGCCGATGATTTAGAGGAGACAGATTCTTATACAAATAACAACACCCGTGCCACCACTCCCAGTTGCAGTGATAGATCTCAACACTAAACGATCATAGACGTAAATGACCTTTACATGACTGTTTTAGGTATAATAATCGTGTAGTACTTAGATTCACGATAATATATTGAACTTTCAACTTTCACCCGTAGATTCTGAATCACGAAAAAGAACATGCTAAATTAGATTAATTATTGGTTATCTCAACATTAGGGTGTGTGAACATGTACCTAAATAGTTTCAGAAACAAATAGAATCAAGTGACCCAGTAAAAGTAGAGAATAAACATCCATCATCTATTGCTAAATATATAATCGAAACAGGCCATAAGATTGATCTAAACTAGGCTTTTGTGGTGTTGTATAAAAGTGTCAAAGGGCGTATACTAGGGTTTATTGAAGTCTTAACCATACGAAATTTTAAGCCTCCTTAGTGTATTCAAAAACAGTTTGTTCTCACCTTGAACCTATTCTCGTAATACTGGCTTATTATCCAAAGTGACTAGGTTTCAAATTACTTTCACATTATTTCTTTATTATGCTTGTCTCCTCTTACCCTCCATTTTTAGTCTAGTTGACCTTTTATTACAAAAAAACTAACAGAAGATAGAAAATAAACAACCCTAAAATAAAATATAAACCCAGTCTGAAGATGTCTGTTGATGCAATGATTTCGACCAATAATAATAAACGTTTCTGGAAGGCACTAAGGTGAAACCATATTCATCTCAATGCAAAAACACTCAAACTTCGTGCACTCAATTGTATAGATGCTGTTAAATCTCGACTAGTTGAACTAGAACGCAACCTATCTCTAAGATGTTACTCATTGTTTGCACTGTCGTTAGATGAACGTAAACACTTGGAAACATTGAAACACGTAGACGTAATTGTAAGTTTCCAGAGCATCCCGAAAAGTATGTATTTAATCATTCTGCTATTAAACTTTCGTCAAGCCAAATGCAGGCCTTATCATTGTGTCTCAAGTTCTGTAACAACACCTCCAAAACTAGTAGACTTCATAATTTAATGCAATTTGAAAATCTAATAAATCAAACTCATGATCTTGTGCCGATATCCCCACAAGGTCTTCAGCATTTTAAATCCACATTACTGAACTGTAGTCATGGATACATTAATATACAATGTAGTAAGAATAACTTATTAACTAAGAACCATTTGGACAAGCTAATGCTCCCGAAAAGAAATAAGGATTTGATTCTAAGTAAACCTGACAAAGGAGCTGGCGTAGTACTACTTGACTGCCAAGAATATTTGGATAAAATGAGGTTAGTCCTAGAGGATGTCACTAAATTTTCCAAACCTAAAGGAGAAGTAGACAAAACACTGCGAATTGAAAAACAGATAACGGATGTTTTCAAAAATCTTAAGAATAAGGGGATAATAACCCCAGACTTATATGATCACATACATCCAATGGGTTCGATCATCCCGCGCTTATATGGACTACTGAAAGTACATAAACCTGGTTTACCATTACGACCTATTTTAGATATGTCGAGTTCACCATATTACCGAATCGCCCAATGGTTGACTGAAAAATCGGAACCAGTTAGAAGGCAAGCATCTAAATATTTCATTCTTTTTATTGATCGTATTAAGGACGTTAATACTTCCGGACTGACGTTAACTCTGTTCACTAGTGTACATTTAACCGAAACGATATGCCATATATGTGAGTATATTGATTCGAACAATAAAGATCTAGTATCTTCTATCTAGGTTTGCCGACTTACCACTTGATAGAACTATTTTTACGTTGTACCTTTAGTGTCCAGTTCAGTTTCAACAATAAAATATATAGATAAAGAGATGGGATCGCAATGGGGTCTCCATTGGGTTCAATTATAGCACTGTTTTATGGCAAGATTGGAAAACGATCAACTCAGTTCATTGATTAATCGATTTCACCTATACGTAAGACACATGAACGACACATTTGTCGTTTGTGACAATAATATTGAATTAGAAGATACCTTACACACCTTCAACACATGCCACCCTTCCATAGACTTTATGTTAGAAAGTGAGTGAGACTAGTCAATCTCTTTTCTCGATGCGCGTCTGATGAGGAGTAACGGTCCCTTAAAAAGATCCATATTTAGAAAACAAACATGGAATGGCCAGCTGACCAACTTCTATAGCTGAGTTCCTTTAAGCATAACGAGAAATCTCATTCACTCTTTATGTTATCGAATACATCGAATATGCAGTACGGAATGCATTGACGAAGGAAAACTTTGACGAAAAATGGCTATCCAGACCGCTTCATAGATAAGAATATGAAAAAAAGTAGTTGTGACAAGAAATCTGGTTGTTCCGTTCCAAAGAAAAACCTCTATATAAGTTTGGAATTTAAAGGTGATCGAACATTTGACATAATCCAAAATCATTTAACGACAGCGATTAAAAAAACATTCAGTGCGACAAAATTGTGAATAACGTTCAGTAGCAAGAACTTAGTTTCTGTATCCACAAAAGATATTCTTCCCCGTCGGGTCACCTCCATGTGCACCTACCAGTTCACCTGCAATTGTGTAGCAAGGTACATTGGCCGTAGCCAGCGATCACTTTCAACTCGCATACGGGAACACGTTCCAGTTTGATTTTACAAGGGCGAGAGGAAGGCAGTTAGGAGTTCTATACTTAAACACTTAATCGACTGTAATCATTCTACGGATCCACAGTTTGATTTTAAGATTGTATATACAATTCGTTCAGATCTACCTAGATGTCTTCGTATCCAACTCCTAAAAACAGCTGAAGCTCTTACCATCCATGAGCTCAAGTCAAAATTATGAGTACAAAAGAAATACGTCCTATCGTTATCGTTAACTTGGTCTTAATTATTATTATTATTATTACTGTATTCCCCCTTTACTTATGTCTTATATTCTCATTATTTAATTCATAAGTACCCATCGTATCACTTTATTTATTTGTTTGTTTTTTAACACATCTATGACCTTTAGATATTGTAACAAAAACATTTTAATCATCAGACTACATTCACGTAATAATAAAACACTTGAAAACTTCTAAAAACAAAACATTAACTAACAGAAGTTATTCACTTACAGTACTTAATGCTACAAAAAATCCTAATAGTCCACCACCAAGTACATCAGACCAATGATGTTTATTATCGATAATACGTGAATATCCAACAACTAATCCAAGAGCAATATAGATCATTTGAAAGCATGTTCTTACACCTGGATAAATGCGAGAATGTGAAAATCTCAGTTGAAGATAAAGCTGGAAGAAAAAAATAAAATAGAAGACTATATGATCAAAGGGAAAAAGGTATTTTTTTAACAATGTATTATGAATAAATGTCTTTTGGAAAAAGATTTTTCAAAATACTGCGATAATCTATTTCCCAATAAACTGCAAAATAAGTAATAAGAACATAAGATTTGTCACTACTCAGTAATCAATCAACATAAATATTTCAGTTCTACAGGTCAGTTGCAAACCAAATAGCTCAATGGTAACATCTCAGACAGTAGAACTGAGTGACACAGGTTTAAACTGCACTGGTAGCATCCGTGCCCTCGAGATTGTAAGTTCGTCTTCATGACAGCTGTAAAATAGCATGAAAGCTAGATTCAGTGATTTCAGCTGACTACCTCTGACTATCTAACATCTAAACACGGAAAGATCCAGAAACAGTGATTTGTTATTGAATTAACTTAATGGTTAATAATCGCCATACATCAATGTAATGGGGAATTTTATTGGTTTGATGAACGAATTACCGACCGTTAAAAAGAATACATGTTGATAGATTATTTGCAATGATACGATGTGATCGATTGATAGTTGCGCAAGACACGGGATTACTGACGCAAACCCCAGAACGATCTGAAGTCTAGCACAAGACCACTAGACAGAATAGTTTTTACATGTAATAAAATGACATGTTTCTATATACAAAATATGAACACAATAAACATAAAAAAATGTCATAGGCGATTCGAGGGAAACAACATGTAGGTCACTAATTCTACAATCAACCACGACCTTACTGCTGGGCCTAAATCTTTGGACATCGTATCAAATTCGCAGTGACTCTCCATCGACTCTGTTATATCATTGCTTTTGACCATTGTACTATTACGTGAACTGAAATTTCCATCTATAATCCATCCTTTCTGAACTGCATTTGATTTTCAGTTCATAATGTGTACCTGATGATCAGATTTGACTCTGAAGTATTTTGATAAATTCAATCTCTAATTGGATTAAATGAATGAGTAATAGTTCCCACTTATCCATAATAACTGATATTTTTCTTCCCGTCGCCAATGTTGTGAACTACGTTTGGGTACGGTAATTTCTAATTACAAACGTTTAAAAGATTCCTAAATGAAACAAAATCTACGCAAACTAAGTAGACTGGACGACTAATACACAACGCTTTGACAATGATATCCAGCGTGATTGGATGAAAGAGAAGTCTTGTGAGGAAGATGTATTGATGAAAATCTCACAAGAATTAATTTACATTCACATTAATTCAATTATTTGTAGATTATTAAATTGGTACATTGGTACAAAGAGGCACCAAATAGATATGCACCGCATAAGTCATTCGATTTGTGTGAGGTCTGGAATACTACTCGGGTGCCCAAACCGAAGCAGGTGGTTTTCTTGGGGCGCCACACCACGAGCCTTTGACCTACAGATCTAATCCACAAGGCAGTAGAGCAACGTCAGGAGATGCGACCGATAATTGATTCATCTTTCATTTGTTCCTTCACGATACTGGAGCCCATATGCACCATTAGTTTGAAATCAAGGTTTTCTAACCCCCCTGGTAGACTCTCTGTGTCCACCAACCCGGTTAAAGCGCCGGACATTCGCTTTTCGTCCTCTCAGTTTTGTAAAAAAACACTCCCGACACGAGAAGGCAGTGAGCAGGACTTCCCTGGCAGTGATTGTATGCATGTGGCCATGTAAGAGCATTTGGAGAGAGAGAGAGAGCTGACTATCCCCACTCTCGGCCGTACCAGGGCATTTGGGGGCAAATTATTAAAACAATTATTAGTTATAAAATTTATTAACTAAATAATCACCACTGAAGTCAGTCAGTCAGTAACAACGTGGAACTTCGTACGTAAGTACATCAGTTCGAGTTGCCTTACCACATTAGCACAGATTCAGTTATCGATTCAAATCCCATAGTGGTAGAGGTACTGAAAGTATAAGTAGTGATAGGGAACATTAAGGTTTGATGATGTTAGCCCGACCGTAGCTGCTACCTTGACGTGGTGGTCAGGCTTGCCTATCGCGATGACCCAACCGAGCTATATTGGCTGGAACACATGTTCCTGCAGGTTCTACCATGCCAGGCAGGTCGACTGGAGAACGGCAAGACTAAAAGCAGCAACTCAAGGTCTGAGGGCGAAGTCATACTGCTGAATGTACAGAGGTGTGACAGCAGTAAGGTGTTTCCCTCGGACAACCAGCATCTGCAGCGATGCTGCCTTCTCACAAGGAAGGAAGGGGTTAGAAAAGGTTGACCCTAAAAATGTCACACCTCACCTTACCCCACGGATTTCCGTCTCCGGCGGTAAGGCCCTTTGAAGAACGGAGCTAACACATTAAAAACCTCCCACAAAAAGGCCGTGAGCGACCGGCCTCAAGCAGTTGTCCCTTGGACTCTGAGGTCACGCATCCAGGTCGCTAAGACCAACACTAATCCGATTTCCTTTTCAGGTTCCTCAAGAAATACCCTTCCACGGTGTGGGCAACCGGGAAGTAATATCAGCCCTCATACCCGTAACAGCACACATCACCACTCAAACACAAACTCATACAGAATTGAAAATAAAATAAACTGATTCCATAAGGCATAAATTGAAAGAAGTGAAAATGCACTGAAATTCAATGAATGAAATTCACTTTGAATCAATAAATGATTCCTCTTTAATGTATTACTTGAAGTATCAGCATCCCTAAAAGATAATGATTGGTTTTAAATAAATTCTTTCATTAGCAGTTTTTTTTATGTCATCAGTTACGTTGCTATGTATACGAAAATTTCACTGGATTGACTTTTGTGGATGAATTACAATAAATTTCGAAAATACTTTTTTTAATCGGTATAAATAACAATTTTTTGTATAATTCATCTGATCATCTTAGAACAAAGATATTCACTACAGTTTTAACATTAAATTCTCTTTTTTGTGCGATGTATTATCTAATCTTTTTTAAAACCAAGAAGTAGGAGTTAATTTTCTAAAACAACATTAAGAAACTAAAGAAAACAAGAGAATATTTACTTTATCTAACTATGTAAACTAATAAATCTTTATTGTTTAGTTGGTAAAGTCCCTAATTATGGACTACTTATTATTATTATTATTTTAACACAAGGAGGCACCAAATACATATGCGCCACACAAATCTCATTTGATTTGTGTGAGGGCTGTGATACTGACCGGGTGCCCAAACCGAAACAGGTGGTTTTCTTGGGGGAACACACCCCAAACCTTCGGCCTGGACGTCTGATCCACAAGGCAGTGGAGCATCGTAAGGAGATGTAGTCCCATGGTAGCCGGTGACCAACGATTGATCCATCCGCCATTTTTTCCTTCAGGATACTGGAGCCAATGCGCATCATTGGTTTGGGATCCGGTTAAAGCCGGTGCCGGACATTCGCTTTTCGTCCTCTCATTTTCGTAAACAACACCCGTGTTGCGAGTATGCAGTGAATAGGACTTCCCTGGCAGAGGCTATATACGCGTGGCCATGTGAGAGCATTTGGAGAAGGAGAGCGGACTCTCCCCACTCTCGGCCGTACCAGGGCATTTGGGGGCTATTATGGACTACAGCGGAATTTTGACGAGTAATGACCATGTCCTCCAGTCGCAACTAATTCATAAATGGAAGACAAACATTGACCAATATACTTACTAAATAAACATTCAGACGACACAGCCACCTTTCATGCATTGAAAAAAATCAACTTACAGTGTTGCACGGATTGTGGTTATACAAACAATTCAATGGTAAGATCTTGTAAGTGATAAAAACGGAGGACAATCTTCAACAAAACTACTCAATATTTCAAATACTCCATCACAACTAGAACGAAACTCATGACCTACTGGTCTTGAGATGAAAAAAGCAAACACAGTTATAATTCTATGATCTACAGTTCGGTCATTGAATTATAAGATGATACGAATATCACTGTTAGGTATTATTTTTAACATGGAATGATATCCGATAAGAATTCAAGGATAAACGCAAAACGATAAATAGTACCTTGTTCCAGTCTTAGCAACGACTATGAAGGTGCAATTTTAACCACTTTGGTTAATAAAGTCAGCGCATCCAAATCGTACAACTAGATAACATTCAAGCTACCATGCCTTAATAAATGTCAGTAAAACTATATACTTTTTTTAAATAGTACTTTAAGTTGACTGAAAAGACTGACTGAAGTGTAAAAGATTAGAGGAATAACAGGCATATTTCGTTTAGCCGCTAAACTATGGTATGAGCTCTACTGAAGCACTGGTTCAAACCCGTCACCCGACATCAAGATTAGCAGTCCGATAGTACCACTAACCCATACAAAAACTGTCTAAAAGTCGAGTATGTCAACCTGTCACATGGTTATTGAATCAAAAAACCATTCCACTGAAACCAGATAAGAAAAAATATGACAACTTAAGTTCGCTTAAAAATCATAAAAATGTATGGTTTTGAAAAGGGAATTGGGTTAACTCACACATAGAAATATAGCGGTATATATTGCAATTGAGGTATGTCCAGATGGGAAAGATTTTCTAAAGTATAAAATTGGGATGAAATGAACGAAAAAGAATGTAAAGTAGAATTGATGATAAAAAAATTGATTACAATTATAAGATAGCACCCACATAAACCCGCACGCATCATGTAAAAATAATAAAAAGTCAGTACCATACCATAATTATTACGATTTTCTAGTTGAAGTCACTTATTCAGTCAATACCTTCAATTTGAAGTGTGCATAATTAAAAGGCCATAAAGTTCATGAAGAGACCAGTAATTCTTAGGTCGCACAGTGACAGGACTGAGTTGAGTAGATATGATTGTTGAACAGACTATATAAATTAGACGCTATTTTCATATCCCTGGAGCTCTTCATGAAATCACTATGTTTGAGTAGTGTTAGTAGGTCTAGACTAAGTTATTAGGATTTGAGGGATAATCGACATCAGTGACTCAAGAATTCTATGATATGGTGGCAGTGGCAGTGCACCAGGTGCATTCACTCATCTACCCCCAATATCTTCAATTCTAAAATACAAACATTCTTTTTTGAGAAGTGATTGTTAGTGTTAGCCGTTCTTTCGAAAGATAGCCTTCAGGTATTTTTCTACCCAATCAACTTAATCAAAAAACACCAGCCAAACGCATCAGAAGAAACAAATTCAAGTACAGAAATCAACAAACGGATCACCCTGTCATATATAAAAGGCATATCAGAAACTACAACGAGATTGTTGAAGCCTTTTGGAATAGGTGTAGCACTTCAATCACTTCGATCAATCTTATTCAAACCAAAGGATGGAATGACAAAGGAAGAGAAACCGGACATCACCTACAAAATACATTGTTCCAACTGAGAACACTACATCGGACAAAGCGGACGCCCTGTTCATCTTTGCCTGCATTAGCTTATATCAATGCATGTGGACAACTGTGGACACGTATTCGACTGGAAAGATATTGAGATCTTAGATAGAGGCGGTTCTAAAAACACCAGAGAATTTTTAGAGGCTTGGCATTCAGGTCAGTCAGCAATCAACAAACACATTGAAATCGATACAATTTATTAACCAATCAGAAAAATTGTGGGCAAATATAAAACGAAAAATCAAATCAATGGGAGATACAACCAAAATAAAGAAGTAAACAATGACAGGTTAAAGGTCAACCAATCAACATCGAGATCTACAGGACAAGCTCTGAGCCATATGTAGGGAACTTCAAACACTTCACTTCTACCCGAAGTTTGTGTTGATGATGTCGTTCAGAATAACGACGAAAACTCCACAACCGAACCATCCAGCTCAGAGAACAAAACCTCATCAAAAACTATATTTAGCCTTTTTGACATTATCGATTGTACCGTTATTTCGATTTTCATGGTTAACAAGTGATAAACTGATCATAATTTTGAATTTTGGCCTCAGTACTCATATTAGCTTTGAGGTTTGAGTAGGTAAAAGCCTATATTTTATGCTGAAGTAGATTTAGGAAGGTAATACTGAGTTTGCACATACTTTTACTGTATACAGCACATCAATAATTATTTACTGATACTGAATTACTTAGAAATTAAGAAAATAATCAGCCTTTGACAGTTCGTCAGGAAATGAAGAACGTTCATGTTAGATTAACGTCTGTTAAAGCATGATGACTTCTTAGATGGAATCTTAAAAACAGTTAATGGCTCAAAAGCTTGTTAGAAATGCTACATAATTTAGCGTAAGACTCATTGTCTATTGTGTTTTAAAATATTATAATTAAATGCTTAAAAAACGTTCAGAAAGTATGCAAACGTAAAAACCGAACATGGATTACAAATTTGAATGTTTTTTATCCTTTTAGTTGAAGAGTTAAATAGGATTAAGACCGCATAGAATGGAAAACAGCATGGAAGATTGTTACAAGGTCCAAACATCAGGAGAAAGTTCCAATAACTTTAGAACGTTTTTCGAATAAGTTTGACACATTTAAACGTGACTGAACAAATTCATCGACACCATCAACATCGATTCCTACACAGGTGTGCGTTGACCCATGTCAAAATACCATATTAGCATGACAAGATGACGATAAGAGAATAGAGAAATAATATGGTAGTAATATTGAGAAGACTAAGAATTGGTTATATAATTTGAAAACGTATGGCTGGAGAGACAATCGAGTTTAATATCGAGAAGTAAAGATTTAACGTATCTACGCCATAATTCTGTCCCACGTCATCCGAAGCTTCCGAGCATTGAGCGCGGTTACCATGCATACCCCAACCAAGTAATTTGCATCTACCAACAATGAATGACTTTATGGATTGATATGATTTTTAGGTCTGGTCACCAGCTTTTTTCCGATCTACTTCAGCATTAGAAAGTATAGCTTGTCGAGGTTGCCGGTGATTGCATTACTACCAAAAAGCTCTGATATATTGTCGTAAATATTGCAAAACATTTTTATCGCACATTGAAAGATTATTTTTTGACCTTCCTTGAAAAACTATTAGAGTTAAACAAGCTGTTGTAGTAGTCCCATCCGAATAAATTCAAGATAAAAAGTACAGCGGATAAACATAGCTTGTTAATATCAAGTGTTATGTAGTAGCGTGCTATAGTACGATAGAGCTCGATTACATAGTCCTAACTTCCTAGTAACCAAACAGATTCACATCTATTGTGAAGGCTGATAAACATCACTCAATTGATAAATTGAATGAAGCAAAATATTAGAGCTGATTTATCACTCGAAGGACCACATGAACCTTACCAAGTGAAAGGTGAACTAATCGATAAAATACAATGCTCTGTATTCCGAAAAATCTATGGATCATGAAAGCGTTACTTTCAAAGAACAAGAAATGTTTCTGTGACTCGACGATTCGAAATCTACCATAAAAACAATCGTGTCATAGCCGTCTTGTCAACAAAAACTGGTTATTACCTCAGGCCACTTGATTTGTCTGATGAACAAGTAAAATTACCAACAAAACCCAAGATCGTAGTTTGAAGGTCAGAAGGTTTGCATGCATCAAGAAAATTTGGACGGAGACGACCGAGTGAAACTTTACCTACATCCGTAAGACCAATAGTAGCAAAGTATCCAAAACAAGCAACAATGAGGGAATCATAGATTGGATACAAAACCTACAAAGTTAAAAATTTCGTGATTTCCAATCCGATAAACAAACCACCGGTAATCTATGATGAGTTTTTCTTAAAGATTTCGCACTAACAATTACTTCACCCACAACTATCTGAAAGCAAATTAATATAAAATCCTGAGAGCAGGACGAAAATACCGTAATCAATATTAGTAGTGAGGAAACCACATAAAGGACAGTACTTGAGATAGTGTTCTGCTTAAATGGTTTTTTGATTGATTCATCTTGAATAAAGTATCCTCTTTTGTATGGATCAATATTCTGCAGAACAGTATTGGTGACTATCACTATCAATTGAGAACGGTTTGTATGGGAAATAAACTGAAATTACGAGCAACGATAAAACCAAAATCCGATCCCACTCTAATTATACCGCCAATCAATGGTTTCATGATAAACGATACCAAATGACAGTAGGATCTCAACACACTAATGCTTTTGAAAATAAAAAAAATGCACCAGCGTTATTGAAGAACAACATAAAACAAGGAGACAAAAGCATTTTAAATTATTTTGTAAAGCAAGAAATGAATATGACAGCCTTTACGAGTTTTCAGAACTTAACATCTAGGAATTTACTAAACAGTAAAGCCCACAAAATGCCCTGGTACGGCCGAGAGTGCAGAGAGTCCACTCACCCTCTCCAAATGCTCTCACATGGTCACATCTATACAACCACTGTCAGGGAAGTCCTACTCACTGCCTTCTTGCACTACGGGTGTTGTTTACGAAGATGAGAGGACGAAAAGCGAATGTCCGGCAATTTAACCGGATCCCAAACCAATGGTGCACATTGACTGGCTCCAGTATCCTGAAGGAACAAATGGCGTATGAACCAATCGTTGGTCACCGACTACCATGGGATCGCATCTCCTACCGATGCTCCACTGCCTTGTGAATCAGATCTTCAAGTCAAAGGTTCGGGGTGTGGGGCCTCCTAAGAAAACCACCTACTTCGGTTTGGGTACCCGGTTAGTATCACAGCCCTCACACACAATTCAAATGAAATCTGTGTGGTGAATATTTAGTTGGTGCCTCCTTGTACCACTATCTATGTGTTAAAATAAATAATTTACTTAACAAAAAATGCTTTTGCATATGAACGAGCATTAAGAGGACTGGTTTGTACCTTCAAGAACAGACCGAGTCTTCTAGTAACTAATAATTGTAGGGTACTATGTAAGCCTCCTAGTTTATCCATATTTATTATGTCTGACGATTAGCTTTATCAATAAAGGGAATATGATAGCCGACCTCAATACTGTTTTATTTTGTACTCAACCATATGTGGTGATTCTCCGTTATCTCATACATACATTTAGCACCAATACATCAACCAGACCCTATTTGCCTGATTAAACATAATTATTTTATTTGTTATTTATTTGAACACATAAATATTGGTACAAGGGGGCACCAAATATATATGCGCCGAACATAAACATCAACCAGAAGATGTATATCGAGAAGTAAAATAGGTGGGTAACAAATATCCCGATCTCATAATTTTAAGGGAATATTCGTGCGTTTGGGGTAAATTTTGAGGAAACCGAAGCAAAAAAACTTTGGGGAAATAGCACAAAAACCCCAGCATTTCCCCAGGTCTGAGAAAATCCCCAAAATGTTTGAAGAAATTCTGGATTTTTCCAAATATTCTCACAGGATCTTATAACACTTTGAGGAAAACTACCATATTTCTTACGATTTTGAGAAAAACGCCAAAATTTATCCAAAAAAGTGAGATTAGAATGCATGAAATTCATGTTGAGACTGCAGATGATTCAATGAAACAACTTGACAGATCTGTCGTATTCAGTCACACAATGAGGAATTCATGTCATTCTATATACAAAAATGTAAGACATACATAACTAAGAACTTCAGTCAACAAAGCACAACTATCACGATAAATGTGACATCATCAAACCCTGCGCGTTGCCGTAGAGAGGATTAAACAGACATAAAATCACTATAACAAGTGAAATATGATTGATTTATTAGAGAACCCTATTTGTACTTTACGTTTGTAAAGAAAGGCTAAAAGTCATCAACATACAGTGAAATATGTAGTAAGTCTTCCTCGCGGATAAATCAATATAAAATCCAGTATTTTTGTCACAAGCTTGTATAAACCTATTGATTTCTTGGCTCTCTCTTCTTGTTGTTCTTGTACGGTTCCGGGTATTCCATAATGACAGACAGGTAATTAATTCTAGCCAATGTGGTAGCTATTTTTGGGTTTGTATATCTTGTAGTTAAGTGCGCTTGTCGTGAAAAAGCGTGTACTTAGAACAGACTTATCTTGTAAATAGGTTTTGCCACTACTTGCATTTCTTTTATTAATTCTCATAAGTGGTACAGGTACTATGATTGACTATAAAATAGTTGTTTAAAAAATATGACCTTTCGTTCTCAAATCCCCTGGTTGTCGCTCATGAATACGCTGATACACATATATGCTTCTTGTTCTTAATTACCCGCTGTTATAATGACAGAACTTCAATATATTTACTATCTATGTTTACAGGTTTTAGTGATATTCTCATTATATGCTTTATCTGGATATACATCTCGAACTATAACAATTGTGTTTGGGATTATTAACAACTTATAATTGTGGATTACCAGACCAAAACAAACACGAACATGCCAATTACTGGCAATTTGAGTGACACCCTGTATATTTTTCTTGGGTATATAGCATATATTTGATATATTATCATATTAATTTTTGACGTTGTAAGTTTGTCATTATTTTCGGAATTGATATATTTTTGGTCCACCACAGAAGTAAAGTCTCTGGATACCAGAAGCTGTCACATTACAGACAGAGGGTTGAGTGATTGCAGTATAAAAATAATAGTGATAATCCGGGTGCTAAGAGAAGACGATTGTTTCAAGAGTGAATAAATAAGTGGCCTAATTGATAATGTTCAAGAAGATTCAAATGGTTGGTTATGCGAGTAACGGAGACTATAATAAGGGAAATAGGAAGTAGTTACTAGTTGTGCAGTAATAATAACTGCGTTAATTTATGAGACATGCATCAGATACTGATGGTACAAGAGGGAGATGGTAATCCACATGTGAGTACATGTTCGTCTAGTCACCTCTTCAAGATATCCATTGAGGGGATGTGGTCACTTTCGGCTGATATAGCATTCCAAATGAGTCAACTCATAATGAAACATTTGAGAGCGTGCTTGGGCGTCCGTTCTTTGATGTGCAGTTTTTTCGAGAGCTGCTTTGAAGAGTGGAGTATTTATGTTCTGGAGACATGCTCGCGTTGGGGTGTTCCGGCGTCAGTAATTTGTGTGCGCCATTATCAGACCACCCCTCATTCTCCTGTAACTCGATGAGAATAATCCTAGTAGTTGTAGTCTATCCTCGTAAGTTTCATGTTTTAGCCCTATTATCCATTTGGTTGCCTGTCTCTGTAGTTGGTCTAAGAGATACATCTCTTCTTTAAGTAAAGAGGGAATGGTGACATTGTGGACTTCAAGGTGGAGCCATGCGTACGTTTTAAACAGTGCCAGGAACAACTCTGAGGAAATTGCGCTAAGTGACCTAATCACAAAGTGGAGAGTCGTGTTTGTCTTGGCTGCATCTTCAATTTAGTTTGAGCTGGCGTCTAAGCTCTCAGTGGTTACAAGCTCGAGAACATGCTCTGAGAAAATAATCATGAGTGGATTTCCATGAAGAGTGTAAGTGCTTTGTGTCGAATGAGACAGAATGTTCATGACACAACGTTTAGACAGGTCAAGTTTTGACCTATTGTTTACTGCCCATTCCTCTGTTGTTATAAATTTTTTTCAAGCTCCAGTGAACGTCATCCGCCTTTCATGGATCTTTAGATGTTTTCGTCATTTGCACAGATTAGTACTAACAAGCTTATGTTTACTCGCAGGGTGGTAATACAGATTGAGAACAGGAGTGAACCTATCATCGCTTATAAAACTCATGGGTGCGAAACTTTCTGACTGGTTTGTATTCTATTTACCTCCGTTTGAAACATCCTGGAGTCAGCATAAAAGTGGTTCAGAGAAACTCATCTTTGCAACTTTCGCGAGGGGGAGTACATGAGGTACTGTATCAAAGGCTTTAACGAAACCGAAGGATATTATGTGATTCAGTATCTTTGGCCCCAGTAGTTCTCTCAGCTTTTGAATACTGTAAGTAGATTGAACGCACAATTCCTGCCTTGTATGAAACCGTGATGGGCTTCATTGTTGTTTCGATGCACTATCCCATTTGTTCGCTAACCGGTTCTTCCATTACATTTGAGGGGATCGTTAGCAATCAGACTGGTCTGTGACAGCCTGAATCTTTTCTATTATTCCATTTAAAGCACTCGCTGGTGTGCTGGTGACTTCTGCGCACTGTTTCGGGATTATTAATATGGTGTTGCCATATTCGGATGACTGTCGTGAACGCAGGGATTTCAGTCAATTTAATACCAGCTTGGGCGTTGGCTGGACAACTACCAAACCCTCAGATGACATTAAAGTCGAGACATTTGATGCGTACAGGGTTCAGTTAAGTTAGTCTATAAAGTTGCAATTGAAGGTCTCTGACATCTCTAAACTTGTGCTATCTTCGCCATTCGGGTCTTCAAGAGTCTCCATACCTTGGTTCGTGAGCTTTTCTCTGGTCACAAATCTTCAAAGATATACGGATTTTACCGTCCCAGTCGCATTTCATTGCGTAACGCACATATTCATCCAGCTCTGAAATTCCAGAGGCTGTGGCAAGCCGTTTATGGAACCGTCCTGTAGGGTTCGTACCCTGCTGACTGAGATTTAGGAATGGAGTCTTCAGTTAGTAGTACTTGGTCGCACCCCAGAAGTGGTTGCTGTAGCATCACCTCTATTATCTCAACGTTTTGGGCGTTAGAACCTGTGGGGGACGGCATATTTTTCCAACCAAATACTGTGTGCCGTTCACGCTGACTCAACACCAGCAAGATTTCGTTATCTCGAACAATTCCACACTGTGTGGAGTTACGGCTTTGAAGTAGCTGTTAGTATGTATTGCTTCTTCACCTCCTATTTGTGTACTATAGTACCGGAAAAGTGCCATGTCTCTCATGCTCATATGTTCATTTTTTTCCTTCAGAAGTCTCGTCTCGCATACTCCCTCCTTCAATTTACTCATATTTTAACTTTCAAGTCTATTGAACAGCTCATACGGTAACAACGCTTCCGATAGTATATACACTATAACTACAAGAATGACTAGCAGAGGTAAAGATCTCAATTTGGAGGTTATCGTTCATTCGAAATCCCCATTTCTAGCAACAGAAATATCAGCAAGCTCAAAATAACACCAGAAAAAGAATCTCTGAATAATTTGTACAGAATGGACCACTCACCTCAAACAATGAAACTAAATCTGCAACCAAGTAATCAGGATGGCACCTCTACTTAAATCCCACTCCTAGTAAGATTAGAAGACAAAGGGATAGTGAAAAAGGACGTTACATACTGCCTGCAGCGCTAACTACCAGAGAAAAACAATACGAAAACGATTACTGTGTCGCATGCTACTTACTTGTTGCAATCAGTGACTTGAGATTTTGTTTTTCTGTAGTGGCTGGGTTTTAGTCACTTTGATACGGCAGTACCTAGACAGTACCGTGAGGTCATTCTGTGTCATCCCTCTCCGTGGTCCTGGTAAACCTGCCAAGTGTAGAGGAAATACACCGACAAAACAAACAAAAGAAGAGCATTAGACCCCACTGGAAGCAACTGTATCAATGTCCATCAGTATATGCAATTCATTCAACACAGGCTCAGCCATATACGCTACTATGAGAGACACAACACGGCCTGTTACGCCGACGAAATTACTGACTGTCGCTAACTCCCTCGTATCTGTTAACAATAGGGAGCATTGCATGAACTTTGAGAGGGGAATTGAAAAAAGCATTGCTCCTACCTCACAAAAAGTGGATGACAAAGACTTTAGACAAAACTCCTTGATTTTATTTGATGTCCCAGTGTCGGAGAGTAGCCTGTTAGAGAATATGGCAACTTAGGATGAAGAATGGTAGGACAAACACTGTAAAACGCAGGGGAATGATATTCAGCCAAGCTATGTAGCCTGCACAAGTGCCAAAATATATCAAAACGGTAAAATACCTCCACGGAGGATAACTTTGTATTCAGCACACATTACAGAGCGAAGCTTGCTGACATTACACAGGCCATTGTGAAGACACGACAAACTGCAAACCATAAGGGAGGCCATTATATGATCAGAAAACTCCCAAAAACCATTCAGCTTGGACGGATGTTGAGTGCCTGGGCTAATAGTTGATAATTTGGTTAGAGCCCACAAACACGATGTGCAACAGTAGCTTTGAGTAACACACATCATAGACCTTCACATCACTACAATAATTAGTGTGTGCGGGATACCTATTCCATTACACCTAACGACTATTGAGTCTCTGTGTCTGGTGGTTATGAACATCAGAAACCGAGAGGACTTGAGTGAGGGCCTTCAAGCTTGGTACAGATAGAAAGAATAAATCTTTAGTCATACCAGATGTGTGGAAGCCGACGTAGGTCAATAAGGGAACAGCAAGAAATCGCAACAAAACACGCCTTGGCATCAATTGACCTTGGTCAGCAATCCTCCTTGAAGGGCCAAGTGACAAAGATCCTGCTAACGAAACAAGCTGTACAGGCAAAAAGGCCTACAGCAGCCAGTTCTCATGGAACTTGACAACACACTTTAAGCAATCTATTTAAAAACCAAAAGACGATCACTGCCGTAGAGGAGTATTACGCAATGAAACACAACATAAAGTACCACGATAGCAAGGTAAGAGGGCTGATGTGTAGACTAAGAGAAATCAGGAAGGTATGCTTTCAGTTAGACCTGAAGGTCATAGTCCACACTGGACCATGGCTACACAGATGAACATATGAGCATGAGAGACATGGCACTTTTCCGGTACTATAGTACACAAATAGGAGGTGAAGAAGCAATACATATTAACAGCTACTTCAAAGCCGTAACTCCACACAGTGTGGAATTGTTCGAGATAACAAAATCTTGCTGGTGTTGAGTCAGCGTGAACGGCACACAGTATTTGGTTGGAAAAATATGCCGTCCCCCACAGGTTCTAACGCCCGAAACGTTGAGATAATAGAGGTGATGCTACAACAACCACTTCTGGGGTGCGACCAAGTACTACTAACTGAAAACTCCATTCCTAAATCTCAGTCAGCAGGGTACGAACCCTACAGGACGGTTCCATAAACGGCTTGCCACAGCCTCTGGAATTTCAGAGCTGGATGAATATGTGCGTGACACTAAGATTTACGAGTGCTTGCAAGATCTGAAGTCTTACGTTAACTATAAGAAAAATACCTTACTACCAAATCTTGCACTGGTAAATTTCAGGCTCATTTTCTGTCAGTTCGACGGAAAAACTTTCCAAATAATCGCCAACAGCTTCATTCGTCCCCACTTAGATTACGAAAACACAGTATTTCATCCCTGACTCCAAAAGGATAGGGACACTAACACATGTACTCAACGGCATGCCACGAAATCAATTAGGAGACTTGTAGAATTATGGTCTACTATGATATTAGCACTGCTCTAATAATAGACCTAATCCTAAAATTGTAGATTTTTCATGATGTAACTGCCTAATCTATAAGATCTTACGTGGAAGCTACATCATCGTCTACACCAATTCATTGCATTGTAACAATTACCAATACGTGATAGAGAACAAGCTTAGGCTAGAGATGGAACAATATATTTAATATGAATAAAAGACATAACGTCACATTTAGCAGGAGGGACCACGCCTGCATGGTCGAGCCATGCCATAAGATTAACTCGTATTAATTCAATTCACTGTTCCCGCCTTTCTTCATTGTTCGGTATTTCCCAGCGTTTAATGTTGAATGTCTATTTTCCAGTTTGTCTCGTGTTACGGCTCGATGCCACTACACTACTCTCCCACCAGAATCAACGTGACGTTGGTTCGATACCAATTTGAGTGGGATTGTCGCGCGCTGGAGGTTACCAAGAATAATACGAACCCTCCGGGTATTGATAAGCTGGAAGATAAATCGAAAAGAAGGCAGCAGCATCTGGTCGGGAAATACATGTAGTAATTTTAACATATCTGATTGCATGTTTAACACGATTAAAATGAAAATTTAGGTAAATATTATTCGAGCTAAGCAAAGTGGGATTATAATAATAATAAAATGATTCAGTATAAGGATATTTTAATAAAGTGCCGTAAGATACGTAGTGATATCCGTAGGTTAATAACATTTCCTGTTTAGGAATATTAAAAACAGCCAATATTAGAAAAATGTTAAAAGTGGTATTATATTTGGTCTAAATTATGAAATCAAATAACGTATGTGCCGGTAAGTTGTCTATGCGTTGGTTTACAATTGGATCTGTATTAGTAGGCTAACTGAAAGAACAAAAGTATAAGCGCGGAGAAGAATTCCAACCAGTGTTCCAGTTGGTTTGATACGGTTTATTTAGATATGGGGAGATTTTCTCGACCTCGTTTGTACTTGACCGTGATAGAATTTAGTAATACAACTAATACATATGAATTGTTATGGAAAATTTTTAAATACGTGAAAAGTAATCATTATGTGGATTTTGGACATACAGCTAAGAGCGATTCGTTAAACATGAGTGTACCCGTTAGAGATATGCTCTAGACTCAATGTTCTGATTTGCCATAGACTATTTATTTATATTCATACCTATCGGCTGATGGTACATACAAGTTAGTTGCAAGTGTCAGTTTAGTATAAGACGGAATGCTATTTCATTGAGATATAGTGATTATAAGTTACTGGAATCAGTTAGGCCTATGTGCCACATTTCTAGGTGATGTGGTGCTGCAAGATGTATTCGTCTAAATAAGTTTTTACAAGATGATTAACAGTGAGTGATGCTCATGGGATTACCAGGGAGAACATAAGTAGTAAGTAAGTAACCAAGGGGAGTACGTACACTCCCAACTCATGTCTATGATAATGGCTTGAATTTTAGTCAATGTTGGGGTAAATTCGACATTTATGTTTTCAGTTTGCAGGAGATTTGCTCGACTGCTTATACTGATTGTTTGCATGCATGATTGTGTCGCTAAACCTCCAATTAGACTGACAAGGTTTTGAGATATTTACTGAATGAGCAACTGATAAACATACTGTAATCATCCGTAGTGAATGAAAAGAAAAACAACACTACTTAATGATAATTATAAGTCAATTTGCTGACCGATTTGTTAATAGTTTCGTCAACTTTATCAATCATATTACGTGATTGTCAAGTCATGACAATGCTTTATGACGATATCCTGAAACCATTATGTCTAACTAATTATAGTGTTGATTGAGGATCAGCCGGTGGAATAAATAGGTATCGTTGCTTCAGGTGATTTGAAATTATCAGAAATTTGTAGCGTTGAAGAAACCGAGCCGCCTAATTATATTATAATTTTCAATTCAAGAATATACATCTAGTGTTAATTTTAGTAATAGGTTCCGGAGTTTAAATTTTAAATGTTTGTTTAGCCAACAACTACTTGATAGTTTAGCTATCATACTAAGGCAGTATGCTAGTACTTAAATTTGTAACTTTATTATCTAAACTATGTTTGCCTTTTTATGTTACTAATATGGTAGACCGATTTACAAACCCAAATACGTATAGCAAGAATGACTATGATGGGTTTGGTGAGAAATGCTAAAGGCGATTCAAATGACTTTCGAATTCAAAAGGCATGGAGATATAATGCAACGCATTTACAGGGTAGTTTAACATGCAGGTTATTGATGTATATGACAAACATTGCCAGAAAAATAATTTTAAAGTTAAGACTGCTTATGAAACTTCAGGCAGGATTATGATGAGTTATAAACTTCCCATAAGAGGTTCCTGTATTTAGCATAGTGGCACGTACAAATATGTAGGAAAAGCAACTGGAAAATATATAACGTTAAGTACAAAAAACATCCAGTAAAATAGTTAACCTCGCCTGGATTATTTTTGAAAATTGGAATATTAAATAGACGACATATATAACGCCATTCGTGAGAAGTAATGATCCAAAAGCATCCAGAATAAAACATGCAGTATGGTAATTAATTCCAGGGTCCTTGGTGCCGCTGAGGTTTTTTGTCACTTGCTCGGATCAGAACAATTGAATGAATCCAGATAATTGTGTGGTTGCCATTGAACGAGCCATCTAAAATGACCTTATGATTGCAGAAAACTTATAGCTAAAACTCACCGTATGTTTTTGTAGTAGTGTCATCCTTGTTGTTTGGCAATGGAACTCGAGAATTGGAAATTAGGCAGGCAGTGGTCGGAAGAAAAAAGATATTACAGGATAGTGCAAAGTTTAAGACAGAATGGGTTAAGTGAAGGAACACTAAGAATTAGATCCAGATAAATATTTAGTCCTTGATTTCATGGTTAGTCAATGTATATTGAGGTTATTTGCAGGTCATATTTGCTAGAGCTTGATGGTAAACTAAGTTTATTTCGCCGAAACATGAAAATGCTACTAAAACTTGTTAACGAACCATCGAAAGCTAATTAGTTAATGTAGATGACCAGTTTTTATTATTGATTGAGCTAGTAAGTTATGAGAACTAATCAATATAACATTACGATAATACATATGAGCATTAATCAGAGGACTATTAGAATAATGGGTTTACATAAGTATATATAGATCCAGAGATATCAGGTGAAAAAGAGAAAAAATAATAATAGGTTGCGTTTTTTAGGTCGGGCTCACCAATGTAGAATTATGGTCTACTATGATATTAGCACTGCTCTAATAATAGACCTAATCCTAAAATTGTAGATTTTTCATGATGTAACTGCCTAATCTATAAGATCTTACGTGGAGGCTACATCATCGTCTACACCAATTCATTGCATTGTAACAATTACCAATACGTGATAGAGAACAAGCTTGGGCTAGAGATGGAACAATATATTTAATATGAATAAAAGACATAACGTCACATTTAGCAGGAGGGACCACGCCTGCATGGTCGAGCCATGCCATAAGATTAACTCGTATTAATTCAATTCACTGTTCCCGCCTTTCTTCATTGTTCGGTATTTCCCAGCGTTTAATGTTGAATGTCTATTTTCCAGTTTGTCTCGTGTTACGGCTCGATGCCACTACAGACTCAATGCTAAGCCTTATGAAGAGCGCTAGACCTTCACCCGGCTACTAAAAGACTTCAGGCGTCTTAGAGGTGACCTTCTAATGGAGTACAGCATCCTTCACACTTCTGGATATCGTAGATCACCAACGCAGATGATCTATGTCGATTGATTGGGGGCCTACTCGAGTTAGATGAGAATGATGTGACGAACTAGTCAACTTTGAAGTCACATTTTGCTATCAATATCTAACATGGATTACTTTTTCGACGTATCATAGTACTTTGGCTGCTTTGGAGACCGTATAACACAAAAGACGTTATCAAGGAAATATATTAGTAAGAACAAGTACAGAGAAGATCGTGAGACTACCACCGCATGCGCTAGCCCATGGTACACGATTAACTGATGCGCGTTGGCTGTCCTTGACGTTGAACGAGGATCGATAATTTGTTTGATATTCTATAGCTCAACTGCCGGATGATCTGGCTAGGGCTCAGTGGCATTTCACAGGTCTCACTATACTCCCTCTCCAGATTCAATGGTCGTTTAAATCGGTATAAGACATGTTGGGAGTAGTCGCACGCCGGAGATAACCAAACGATTAATATGAATTATCTGGGTATTACCGAGCTGTAAGACAAATAGAAAGAGGCGGCGGAAACTGATCGGGAAACAATGAGTAATAATATGTTAGTAGGACGTTGGTTGAATGTAAAGCGATTAAGCACAAAAATAACAGAAGAAACCTAACTTTTCAAAGTTTTATCAAGTTGCGTTGGAATAGGTACCTCTGACAATCATTTGAGTTCCTCAGAAGAGAAGTTTGCCGTAAGAGTAATGATGCTATAGTGATAGTACGATAAGTGTATTATCACTCGATGGTGATGTTTATACTGTCATTATTTTAAAGTTGAAAGTCAGACTGTCGTTGACAGCTTCTATTTATTAGTGTCGAATTTTAGTTAAATCTATATTTAACAGAATAACCGTAATTACAGAGGTATAGTCGTGAAGCTATTGATCAACTTGTAGTCAGAGTTTTAAAAGTCGCTGACTGCTGTTACAATCAGTAGATGTTGATGTACGAAGACTGTGATGGGGTTCGTGGAGAATTTTAGAGGTCAGTTAGGTATTTTCCAAACCCCTATTTCATGTAAATAAACCGAAAACGGAATTATAATGACTATCGCGTAGTAAGGAAGTCGAGCCATGGTTTACCGTGTGAAATAATAGCAAACATAAAGAATGTAGTAAACATTAATTATAATGGTAACCACCAATGTAACTAACGTTTAGAGGGTTCAGATAACGTGGCCATTTCGTAAAAGGCTGATGGAACGAGCTTATTACCTAGCGTTGAGTGACATATTACGTATGACAATGTGTCTAGTTAGGACATGGACTGAGATTGCTCGTGTACATGCAATATGGTTTACCACAGTATGTCGAATTATGAGTCATAAATGCACATGATTTCGACTAAAACTTGACAGCAGTGACAGAATATATAACTTTTACTCGAAGAAACTACGAAATGTTATTAGGCATCACAGACATAGTACGAAATAATCTAAAGCAATCATGAAACTCTCTTGAGTTACTCTTGCTTCCAAGTAATGAAAATGTGAATCTGGATTAAATACGAGGTACTATTGAATAAATTCTTGGATAAATACAGAGTTGTAGACTGAATTCGTGCAAGTCCACAATTAAATTAAATCAAATACGTAGCACTGCCTGACGATCAGTCTAAAGGAGATCTAAGATTGAAGGAAATTCATAGTCCAAATACACCGTAAATTTCTAGCATTCGTATCCTCTGTTTGTCTATGGAACTCAGCAATTGGAAATTTCACTGACCCTACAACACCCCCTTAAACACTTACTTAAGTTAAGCTCCAACACAATCCTAACGGATTATGCCCAGAAACTAGAGGCACAACTTCTACTCCTTAAGAGTTGTCAAATGCTGGAATTCACTGCCAGCTGAGCTAGTCCAAGCGACTACCCAGGAGTCCTTTAAGAGAAAACTTGACATATTCTTAAGGACTAAGGATGGTATCTTACTATAATTTACCGAATTCTTTTTCCTCTTTTATCGTTAACATACCTAGGTTCCTGTCTGGATGTATTGGTGATCCACTTCTACTAGACTCGGAAACCCATTAAGCAAAGGCTCCTTCTATTCCATCCACAGCCATTTGAAGGTCGAGAAAACGCCAAGGAGGCGTCTCTAGAAATTGTGCTTCATGACTTTGCCACCTGTTTTGTTAATTCGCTACTCGACTTAAGGAAAACTCGTAGACCAAAGGTATCTATATAATTCTCGAAAGCCAGATAGGTGCACTATAATATCAAATAAGTAGCAGACTCGATGGAAGGATACCTAGCATTCTAAATAGCTGTGAATTTTGTGGCGAGACTATAATTTGTGGGTTTAGGATAACATGTATTGGATTTTGGCGCAAAATTCACTTATCCATCTGGTTAAAAAGCGTTTAGGGATTTTAGCTTATGTCAGTTCGTGACGAAAACTCTAAATCTAATTCCTGACAACCATTTGCAAACTACAATCTTATTCTGTACACAGGTTTATAACTCTCATTTGGCTCTAGCAAGTAGATGAACATTCTCAAGGCCACTTCAACGTCGCTCGAAGGTCGTCCATAAATTATGGTCTCACCGTACGCGTTATATAAAGAAAAAAATGTTAGATCAGCAAGCGTTTTATGATACCTTTCGTTGCAGCCGTCGTGACGTACTCCATCCTTAACCTGGAAGCAACAGGCCTGACGGATTCGATCCCGTGTGTCATCCAGCTTCACAGTCAGAGACGTTACCACTGAGCAACATGTCTATAGTCCTGACACCTGTCAAAGTTCTTTTTTTAAGTGAATTGTACCTTATATTATATACATATATATATATATATATATATATATGTATATATATATATCTTATATCTAATATCAGAAACTTTACATTTTCAGACATCAATCATCTATAAAATTCAATTTTAATAGTTGCTTCTTGTTTATCTAAACAATAACAGTAATAATAATAATAATCTAATGTGTAGTCAAGAAGAAGATTGTTCTTGTTTATTCACTTCAATCATTAAAAAGAATGAAAGGTAATCAATTGAATTAGATTTTATATTAATAGATTATCACATTGTATAAAATGTCAATCTCCATCATCTATATTAATTAGAAAAGATGATCCATCATTATGCAAGTAATTTATCTTTTCTTTTTTTTAAAAAAAAATTTATTTATTTTATATGATTTAGATCATGTTTTATTAATAATTGTTTACATAAAATTAATACAGGATTTGGAAAATATAAAATAACTACTGAAATAAGTAGTATAGCTATAGGTTATTCTGGTGGTCAAAATTCATCAACTTTATTAAAATTAATAATACAAGTAATTATTATAATTTATATTATAGATTATATAATTTTTAGAATAATAATAATAATCATAATGATAATGGAATAAAGAAACGAACTAAGAAGATTGTACCAAAAGTATTTCATCTTATTGGTATGCTGAATTACATCATCATCATCATTATCATCATCATTACCATTTTTTTTTTTTCTTTTCATCTAAAGAGCCACATGATTCACAAGACAATTTAGATTTAATTACCAAAATAATGAAAAATAGTAATTTTGAATATTATAATATTACTATAGATGAAGTAAATATTTATATTCTTTCTTTGAATGTATTCTTTCTTTTTTATTTTCTTATTAAAGATTTCAGAAAATAATAAATGGGAAACTAGATTGACATCTTTATCACTTAGTAATAAACAACGATTTAATGATTATAATCGTTTAAATTTACTCATTGATTGTACACGTAAACTTAATTGTAATTATTTAGTTTTGGGTGAATGTGGTAATAGAGTTACTGTGAAATATTTATTAGAAATTATAGAAGGTCGTGGAAATTATAGCAGTATACAAACAGTAAGCTATTATAGTATAATATTAATAATAATAATAATAATGATTTTTGTTGTTGTTATTGTTACCTTTTTGATCATTAAATTTAATAAATTACAATTGTTTGTTTAGTGTACACTATCATTTTGTCCCTAAATAACCTGGTATGGCCAAGAGTGGGGAGAGTTAACTTTAGATGGTGGTTGGAAATAGTTGACAGAAAACCCTGGACCCGGGTTTTGTGCTATTTGGTCAGGGAGCACCAGTTCCCTCAAAGATTACAGGTAGACCTTGATGACGAGTGCCAAGTAGCACAAAACCTGGGTTCAGGGTTTCCAGTCGATTATCTCCAACCACCATCTAATCTTACAATAGTGCCCGCGGTGTTGAGTCACCTAGACTGGTGGCCACATTGCAACATGCTCGATAGCATTCGATCTACACTAATAATAATAAGGACTAGACAGGTATGACATTGGTCACCCAGTGATCAATCAATTGTGAGAGTCAACTTTCCCTCTCGAAATGCTCTCATATGACTACGTGCATACAACCATTGACAGGGAAGTCCTAATCACTGATTTCTCGTGGTATTACTGTTGTTTACGAAATTCAAAGGATGAAAAGCGAATGTCTGGCGCTTTAATCGGCTTGGTGGATATGGAGAGTTTACCTAGGGGAGTTGGAAAACCCTGATTCTAAACCCATGGTGCACATGGGCTCTAGCATCTTGAAGGAACAAATGGCATGTGAACCTGTCGTTGGTCACCAGCTACCATGGGGCTGCATCTCTTAACGTTGCCCCACCGCCTTGTGGATTAAATCTTTAGGTCGAAGGTTCCGGGCGTGATCCCCTAAGAAAACCACCACCCGAGAAGTATCCTATGCCTCACACACATCAAATGATTTATATGGTGCATATCTATTTGGTGCCTCCTTGTACCAATGTTTATGTGTTTAAATAAATTATAGTTCCATTACATTCTATTTAACTCATGAACCAATCAATGTTAGACCACCATTGAAAAACAACGACTCCGCAGTCATAGATGTGCACTTCTGAGAAGTGCCATACTAAGACGAAAGGGCTATCCAGTTCTTACAGGTTTTGAATGGTGATCTAACATTGATCGGTTTCTGATTTCAATGGAATTCAACAATCTCCACAACCCCAAACTGAACATTCCACTAAGTTTTAAGGTGACGGAATTGTCTCGTTAACTGGGAAATGTACCAGTTGAATTCACTGATTTGGGTTGATTCAAACTGTGAACCCTAAACTCGCGTCCTAGCAGCTGTGATGGGGTGAAATTCGACTTCAGTGTTACAAGTTTTCAATAGATCACTGTCGGAAGCGTGTGATTTGACGAAAGTTTGCATTAGTTTATGTAATCACACACACTACATATAGTAGAAAACGTACATTCTAAATTTCTTAGCCACTTTTGATTAACTGACTAGTAAGACGTTTTCTTTAATTTATTATAGTCATTCTTAGATGAACGATACCAAGATATAACAATTGTTAGACCATTACGTGATTTTCTGGCGAAAGAAATAGCCTTATTTGCTCATTTTATGCATTTGGAGTTTATTACACCTAATGATCCATTAACATCAATTGTTCTTAAAAATCCCAATGTCAATACATTGGAAAGATTAACTCAAGATTTCTTAGCTGCACTGCAATCTGGTGGATTCCCGTCGACTACTGGAACTATTCTTAGGTTAGTTCACTTTATCCACTTGTGTTATATATTGTTATATTGTACACTTATGATTGATCACCCAGAAATCTAGTATCCTGTATAATAAGATTACTGTTTGATTCAGTGGAACGACTTAGTAAGATAACTGGCAACCAGATCCGCACTATGCAGCTGTAATCTATCATACTCAACTTTTTACATTTTTAAATTTGAATCAATAAATTACTAGTGTGGTGTGGGTTACTTATATCCACACAAATAGTATATAACGGTAGTCAAATATAGAATGTATTTTAGTAAAAGGTCGATGAGGAAAGAACGGGAACGGGACGCAATTGGTATGAAAATGCATGAACAATGAAATCTGAGACAATGGATTGATGTTTGCAACAGGAACACTCAAGTTTGATATGATGGATTGATATTTTGCAAATTAACGATTTCCTATATGGTTATCAGATTTTATTGAAATGCTCTGTAATTTTGTGCTCAAACACATTCGATTATCCCCACTAGTGTTCTGTTCACTACACTAGCGTTTAAGTTTACATTATTTATGATTTAGGCGACTAAATGATTCCATTTAACTCAAACTACATCTATCTATGTAGTCGTAATAGTCACTACAAATTGTAAAATACATGTCACATAAAAAGAACCTATAAACAGTTGATCATTCAACTTCTTTTTCATTAAGCAATTTTTGTTACTTTTGAAATCTTTGCATTTTCCTCTGTTTGTATAACTTTATTCACAAATGTAATCAACATCGTTTGCTTCATGATTTCATAGGGGTGTTTTATTAAATAACAATGTCTAACTGTTATTGAAAACATTATTTAGGCTTTCTATAGAGGAGTGCATGGACAAATGTTTTAAGACTATAAAGTGTACTCAGTTTTTTGCTGCTTAATAACCCTAGCGTTTTTTAGCGAGTTAGTTTTCTACGAAATGGGGTCGCTAACCCCATGCTTAACTCTCCTCCTCTATCCGGATTTGGGACCGGCAGTAGCCTCAGAGGGGCTCCAGGCGGAGTTTTCAATACAAATGTCAAGACAGTTCTACTGTATGGGGCGGAAACTTGGAGAACTACGAAAGCCATCATCCAGAAGATACAAGTGTTTATTAACCGCTGTGGGAGAACAAACTAGATTCCAGCGGAGGAAGAAATCAGGAAGAAGCACTGGAAGTGGATAGGACACACATTAAGGAGAGCACCCAACTGCATCACAAGGCAAGCCCCCATTTGAGATCCCCAAGGCCCAACGAGAAGAGGATGACCAAAGAACACATTACGCCAAGAAATGGAGACAGACATGAGAAGAGTGAAGAACAATTGAATAAAACTAGAAAAGAAGGCACAGGACAGAGTGGGTTGGAGAACGCTAGTCGGCGGCCTATGCTCCATTGAGAGTAACAGGCGTAAGTAAGTAAGTAAATCAATAACCCTATCTTCGAAATATATCAGTTTTTGCTATTAAATAGATAAATAGCATGTCTTATCAAGATTTACTCATTTGTTTTAATCTTAATGTCTTTTTTCCATATAGAACATCTTCGAAAGTTGTTCTGGAAAATGACTCTCAAATTACATGTCGTTTCTGTCATGTAAGTTGTCAATATTTTCCAGGTTATATTAGAAATTCTTATTGTTCTATAAGTCAATGACTATATGGGATTCCTAATTTATACACTTCTCAATCTTGTAATGAAATTTTTTATTCCTGAAAACATTTAAGTATTCTTAAATCTGTCAGTTTCATTCATCACAGTGTAATCTCCATGAGGTCGATTTGTAACTAATACAACGTAAAAAATCAAACCAACCTTTACATAACTTGTCAACCAAATTAGTTCCGAGAAATCTTAATCAATTTTATAAAAAAGGCTCCTGATGTAGGAGTAAGCCGATAGCACCTCATGATGTACACATATGGTCCCCCTCACTTTGGCAGCAATTTTCGCGAACCAAGTTCACCTTCTCTTATCCCTTTTCGTTCTCTACATCTCACCTAATCTCCTATTGAAAAGAACTATTGCTTCCCTTTGATGCTGTTCGGATCTCTTTACGTTCGTTCTTTGTTTCTACTGCACATACCATCAAAAAAGGTAACAGAGAAGCGCTTGAGCACTAGGCAGCTCCAACGATAGATTTAGTAAACTGATGAAACAGCTGGTGATGACAAGACAACACAGGTCAGTACGCCTGGAGGCTCAACAATTCGACAGGGAAGTGAGTGTAATGAATGTTATTGACAAGATGGGAGAAAAGATAGTCTAGAATCAAACTAGATTACAGACCACACAATATTCAAATAGATGACTGAAGACCAGGTGTACATATTATATAAATATTGTGTAATTTCGCTAACCAAACATTCTTTCTGTCAGCGGTTTGCTCCTACACTAGTCACAGTCCTCTATTTGTCTCCTGTTGAGGATTCTGCAGTCGAAATAGGTTCTAAATAGTTTTTCTCTGTTTCTTTTCTGATCCTCAAATTATTCTGCATACACCGTGCTCTTGACTTTTTGAAACCTTTCTCTTCGGTTATGTACTGTAATAACTTCCATTTCACGTTCCACTACCTACTTCTCATAAGCGATTTTGTGAATAACATTCATCATACTAGTATTATTATAAAAGGATATAATTTAGTAAGGTTTTATTAAGGTTAATGAATTGCTTCTGTGAATTTATGTGGAAGAAGCATGACATAGTATCTGTTTTATCAATGATTGCATTACCCATAATTATTTTTAAATTGTGAATGTGTAATTAGTGTATTCTTCTGTCTATCAAAAAGTAGTCTGAATATATGAATTAAGTCTTTGATTATTATGTTTGATCGTTCAAGTAAAACAAACATTTTGGTGTAAAATTAGTCACCAATTTTTAAACAGTTATTAATGATGATTCCTCAGTTTATCAAGTTTCGGTTTTTCCCAAACACGTTCAATGACCATCTATTAATGTTTAAGACTCAGTTCATATCTTCTGTGATAAAAATGTTTGCTTCTGTTATAATTCTCTCTTACGGTTATAACCCAGCTATTCCCACTGCTTAGTAATCTTGGACACAGATTCACTCAACAAGTCCCCAAATCAGAACACGTTTGGACAGGAAAGAGATTATATTCCAAATAACAAGGTTAGATGAAAGTGAGAAGCACAAAAGGAAAACCGTTAGTATATTCATAGTTTTTACATAAGAAGATTCCAGAGTATTCTCCAAGCATCGGCTAGCGCTGATTGGATAAGAATTAGCCAATCAGCGTGCGCCAACGTAAGCGTGCAATGAGCATGATTTAATCCAATCTATGTCCCGCTAACAGCTTCAAACTAGTTTGTGTCAATTCATACTTTGACACTATTCAGTGAAATAGTTCGTAGCTAATAAAATCTTGGCATCCGGATTTAGTCAACTTACACCGTGCTACATAGATATGATTTTCCGTCATACATTTCCAACAATTCGGTTGCACACCTATTTTTAGGATAATTTAACATTAAAGTGAAATGAGGTCAAGTAAGTCAATCAGCACATAATAGTAAGACGGGTAAGTGTGGTAAATAGGTTTTAACGTTATCCCTAAAATATTGACTAAAAGTATATAATTCTTTCCCCCCTCACACACACACACACACTTTGTTTCCCCTCAAATTTCTCGTCATCACCAATTATTGGTTGTTTTTATCAGACTTTAATCCTTTTCCACATAAAACGATTTGACAAGTCAATACATATACATTGGCTTTATCGTTCGGAATGTGTTGCTCAAAAACAGTTGATGAGAAATTAGCAGCAATATGTAAATAATCAAAACAAGATATTTACAAGAACTCACTATCAGATGAAGTAGTTCTATAATATAAGCCTAGTACATTCCATTTCTCGTTTTAGTAATTTTAACTAATCAGCTACATACTGTTGAAATCTACTATTTGTTCATTACATATATAGTGAACAAAAACTCAGGTGGAGAGAACCAATTTATCCTTTAATACAAAATGTGAAAACCATACATTAAATACTTTATTTTCAAGTCTTCCATTAATTGTTCTGTACATCGTCCATGATTTTTCTAATTCTCAATTTTCTTTCTGTTTTCTTTAGTTCAATCTTCTTTTGCCAGTCATTTCACTTCAGATTGGTGTTACATACTACTTATGTCTATCAACATCAGTAGTATACATCACACATGTATGATTGTGGTATCGTCATCAATTTTCATATTGATTATATGGCTCATTGCTGTCTATTTTTATCTATGTAGGATTAATAAAATCATATATTGAGTATTTCAGTTAACTGGTGAATATTTCATATGCTTTCAGTTTTAGCATATAATTGTAAATTACTGGTCATTGAGCATAAACTATATGAGCAATCATAAAAGAAGTATATTATAATATTACCAAGAAGGAACCGGTGTCAATAAGAATGTCATCTGTAAACTTATGTGATTTGTGTTGTTTTTTTTTTAATCCTATTTGAGATCATTGATTGAAGGGGTATGTCATTTGTTGATCAGATATCTGACACCGAATCTGGCGTTCTTATCTTACACTGTGTTATTACTTTGCTCACTGAACTACTTTAAAATGAACGTTTTAAATGACTTTAAGAAAAAAATGGTTGATAGCATTAGGTCAAGTTTGTGTTAGTCCATCTAGAACCCTGTTGTACCGTATTCAATATATTATTTTGTATTTGTTTTTTTATTTGCTATAACTTGTTAATCATTTATGTATTTTTTTGAGGATTTATGTTGTGTGTTTTTTTCTCTATTTTAGTTTCCTATATCCAATACTGACTCGTCTAATGATCCTGACAGGTTGGCTATAGAATCTATGATACATTCTTCTTCTTTGTCCAATCCTGATTCTTTTAGTAAAGAAACAGTTACTGGAATTATTGAGAAGGACTTATGTCTCTCCTGTTCACTAATGTTCAAGGAACTTTCTCTTTGTACATAAAAAAAAACATTTTTAATACTTTTTCCCAGTCTCTGTTTTGCTACTTTTTATCCCAAACAGTGCAGGCCCACTAGATAAAAAAAAGTGGTAACACAATTAATGATGCAATCTTCTAATAAATTGTTTTTCATATGTTATCTTAGGTAATGTTTAAAGATTGGTTTGTATTGTTATCCCTCAGCGATTTAGAATAGAGCTTGAGTGTGGAAAGCTTCGTATTGAAGTCTTTAAGGTTAGAAAACGTTTATGATATTCTGTCGTGTGATTGTAATCCACTAAGGGGACCCTAAATTGTGGAAATCTGATAGGTAAGGGTAGTTCTCGCGTGGGGTTCTTGAAGACTTGAGTCTATAGGAGGGCGTGTAGACAAAAGTAGTCCGACACCTAATACCGGGTGCCAGACATTTTCACTCACTGGGACTGACTAATCGCTTACTCCGTTTGCTCTCTCCGCTCATACCTCGACAGAATTCTCGAAAATCAATAGCAAGTACCTCAGAGACTAGCTTTATTCATACTTCATGTTTTATGTTGTCGCTAGACAACTAAATATCTATCTAAACTGTCCAAGGTGACAATATAAAATTTAAAGAGAGTATTAAATTTGTTATTCTATGTTCTATGCAAACCAATCGACCGCTGCTTCGATCGACCTACAAAATAATACAAGTCGTTAATAAGACAACCAGGGGGGCCGGGTCTGTAAACATAGAGTAGGACGGGGTCCCTCATTTGTTCGGATTTAATGGATTTCGGTGACGGCTTCAATCAATTCATCTACAAAAGTATGGGGTCTTTACAAAAATGGGACGAAAACAGTAAGACAACTATTCAGTATAGGGTAGTAGGTTGGCTCACGTTCTTCAGTGTCAGCTTGAGCTATCCGTCCCAGAAAACGTGGGAAGTCCGTCTTAATGACAGCGTGTGTAATTCCATGGGGATAGACCTCACGTTAAGGATCAGTAGCCGGGCGTTACCTAAAGCGAAGGCGGCGTCTCACTGTTGTTTTCTAGAGTCTGACAGTCTCCAAACAAGTTGACGGCACGTTAGGATATGACAAGTTTATAATGTGGACCAGTATGAGTACGTTCCTGAAGAAGCTTATGTTCGTCCACGGATTGCAAAGTCGTTTCAGTTAACCTCCCAAACTGTGGTTTACTTAGATTACAAGAGATTCTTCCGAGTTGCCTTTGGCAAACTCGAGATCTTTGTTCAACGAATATGGCTTCGCGAAGAATGTAACTAATAAAAGCAAACTGATAGATCTGCAAACAACTCGTCCGTAAGTAGGGTTCATTTTCACAACGAACCTACGGGTAGTTATTTTCACAACTCAATGGTGATGAGACTTACTTTGATTTTAGCTTTACTGGCAAGAATCACATGCTGAATCTCAATGGTCTGTCCCATAGCCGAATCTAACATACTACTTTCTGGTAAGGGGAACCTATAATGAAGCAACATAGCACAAGTCTGGCATGAATTCGTTGCTCCCTTGAACAAGGGTTATGTAATAGACCATCAACGAATCATTTTGCAATACTCAATTTCCAAACAAAGGTATCAAGAATATTGAAGGGTCGTCAACTCTTCACACCGTCATAATCAAAAGATTTCAAATTCGGTCAAAACAAGTTAGGAAAATAGTCGGTATGTCGGAAAGTGTGGTGTAAGCTGCCAATTATTGAGACGGGTGCATCGAACTTAGTGTTCATTGACGACTTGATGAGGAAGCAGGTTCATGCGAAAGTGTCAGGTTAACCTAATAGGGTTAACATCCAAGACGAAGGCTCATAGAGTTTTTTTATTCTGGGGATTTATTTACCCCCTCATCTTTTGTCACTAGAAAGAACACTAGGTTCAGCGTTCCTGAGGACCTCGCGTAGTAAGGCCTTCAATACTGCGAGTAATTGCGTATGTTTGTCATCACGTTGTGTAAGTGGAAGCCAGGCTCCTAAATAATAAGCCAGAATGCCATAAATTTTTATCTGGCCTGCCTCAGTGTCTGTTCATTTAAGCTGAAACTGGGTTAAAAGTTCCCTGATAACTAACTGGAATAACTGGGCACCATCATTTGAATAGATTTGGTCTTGTTGAAGGAGTTTAGAGGAGCTCTACATTCAAACTTTTATACAGCTTGTGTATAAAAAATGTGAATGCAAGATTGTTTTACGATAAGACCAGCTATCTGGATGTGTTTTGTTTTATCAAATTCGTTTGCGATATCGAATGGAAAATCACCAGTCTCTTATCTCCCCCATTAGGTCACAAGTCACTAACGATTAATTAAAAGTGACCCATTTATACAGGCTCTACCACGTACAGACTTTATCAGTACTTAGTGTCGATAAGTCCTATTTTTGTTCTTCAAGATGACTTGAGTAGAATAGTTGAACGAAATAATGAAAATGTCATTTTAGTTATTATTAGGCGCTGAAAGTTAACAATGAGTGATAGTACGTTAACTAAGAGTGTTCGAATGAATGTGCTAAGAATTCCAGAAAGAGTACGATTTAATGCAGGTCGAACTAGATGAGCACAAGTGAACGCATTATATTCGCAAATCGTAATAAGCACGCAATCACATACAAAGAAATTATCAGCTAATATTAATACCACAACCGCCACAGCTAAAATGGGAATCTAGATTCTTACAATCTGTTGTACGACTTCTCCTCAGGTTCATCATGGGTCTGTCCAGCTGTTTATTGGGCACAGTCCCTGTATTTACACATTACTATGACAATTAACAACTGAAATTTGAACAGACTCATCTGGTTCCTGGAATTGTGTTTGATCAACATGTCTGTTGTTTTAGTACTTGTTGTCAATTCAGAAGTAAACTTGACTTACTCCGACTTGAATTATTTCAGTTAATGTTTGGGGTTTTCTCCAAGTCTTTTTGGTACTCCTTTTCACTTGGTTCTCACACTACGGATTGTGTTTTGCATTTCTGTCGATGTTCCCTCCTTAAGTTTGTTTAAAATGGTAGTCTGTGCTTATAAATGTGAACAGTCCAGTTGTTTCTTCCTTGTAGAGGAAGGAGTGCAGTCCCACAAGATGTGTAACCTTTTAAACCCCACCGTATACGAAGGATGCTTGAATTCCATCTCCCATTAGACTTGTATGTTTTACTGTTCCAGTTGTGGCAGTTACCCATCCATTTAGGTTGTTCGTGTTTGATTAGCTTAACTAGGTATCATCTGTAATTTTAACAGATAGTGATATAGATTATGGAAGGTAACTAGAAGTAATATGGTTACTATTTCTGCAATTAACTGAAGACATTTCTATAGACTTCGTACTGTAGAATCATGGTCTGATATGATATTAGTACTGTTCTAATATTAGATCTAATCCTAAAATTGAACATTCGTCATGATGTAACTGCTTAATCTATAAGACCTTACATGGAAGTCTCATCATTGTCTACACTGGCTCATAGTATTTTAACAGTTACCAATATACAATGGAGAACACATTCAAGCTGGAGGTACAACAATATATTTGATATGAGTAAAAGATATGAGGTAACATTCAACGTTGACCACGCCTGCAAGGCCGAGCCATGCCATCCGATCAACTCGAATTAATTAATTTTTTCACGCCCGCTATTTAAAAAGGATAGTGGTATTTCCCCTCGCCGAGTAAATTATGTTGTTTTGATTGTTTATCACGTATCAAGACGACTGTTTACACTTTAACTACATTTATTTCAGTTAAGGTATTCGATAAGATTATCATTTCTGTTTTTAAAGCAGTTTATTGTCGGTACTTTTAAGTGCTTTGTCTTTCAATGTATCTGTTAGTACTTTTAGTTCTAACAATTTACAGTTTTTCATTTTTATGGTCAAAACTCTTTTTTTCTCTGAGTATTACTGTATCAAGTTCTTTTAAAAAACCTCTATGCGGTGACTGGACAGTGCGAAAAAAGCAATTGCCAACGTCCGGGCTGTCGATATCTGATTGAAAGCGGCATGCGGTAGCACGAAGTTTGCACAAATTTAACCCCTGAGACTTTTAGATGGTTCAGTAAAAACGGCTGTGTATAGCTTTGTCAGCATGCTGTTCGGATGCAAACAGTTTGCTAGCCGAGGCCATCTCAATGGTGAACGCTGCAAAAAGTGTTTTGGCAAGCGTAGTTTGGACACTTTGAACATCACTCGCTCTGTCGACACGCAAGTTGGTGTGAGTCCGAAAGCAGCTGACTCACACCAACCAAAGGGGGAAAGACAGTATCCAAAGAGGTCTATCTTAGCTAAAAACTGAAGAAAGGAAGGTTCTTCTGTCTTCCGTCTTGTAAATGGTATCCAGCAGAAAACGCCTGGAAGCCCCAACTGGTTTCTAGCGAGAAACATCACCTGAATTTCAAATCATCGACAACTCTCCAGAATCCCACTGTGTTTGGCGAGACTGTGGTTGCTACTTCGACCAACGTTGACGAATGGGTACAGGTTGTATGCAAGAAACGACATAAAGGTATGACAGGGAAGTAGTAGAGATATTGAAGACTGACCACAGTGATATATCAGTTTTTTTCATAGAATCAAGGAGAGTGAAAGCTCTGAAACGAAAACTCGTTTTGAGATTGACATTGTTCCGATAAAACAGCTACTTAACCAACTTATGCCTCAAAACATCTTCGGAGTCAGCTCGCTAAAGGTGTACAAACTAGGTAGTCAAGCGAACTTGCAGCCTAATCAGTCCAGACTACTTAGAGTAGTATTCAAATCCCTGACAGAAAATGATGCCGAAGCCACCCTGGGTGAAGCTCAATGCCATCTGAATAGGCTCCGGATCTGTTACACTTATGCTCGAAGCTTGCTCAACAAGCGATCAGAACTAGGTGAACAGATTGACTCTACAAAGCCAGACATGATCGCAGTCACAGAAACCTGGCCGACACAGTCTGTTGATAGTATGGAACTTGATTTGGAGGGTTTTGCGTCAGAATACAAAAGCGTAGAGGAGGGGGAGTATCCCTATTCATTAGGAATGCTATCCCATTTGCCGTTATCGACAGTGTATCCCATGAGAGTAGGAAGTCTGAATTGGCTAGTTGCCGCTTGAAATGCAAGGGACAAGAGATGCTGATTGGTTTAGCTTATCGGAGTCCAAGCTGTGAGGTATATGAGATACCGCTAAGTAGTCTCAATACTTGGTCACAAAGTGGTGGATGTATAATCCTAGAAGACTATAATGCACCACTGGTAGACTGGGAAAATCCGCGAACTAAATTGTCAGATAATTCCTTCGAGGAGAAACTAGTTGATACGGTTATCACTTGTGCCCTAGTGCAACATGTGAAAGAAGCGACTAGGTAAGACCTGGACTATGAATCATCCTTAACAGATTACACGCCAACCTTAGGAAAAATTGATCACGCAGTTCTAACGTTTGACTTCCATATAACTGTCAATCACGAACACGCGTCAGCTCGATCCAGACCTAACGTCTGGAAAGCAAACATACGAGATAACATGCACTCAGCATCATCAGTAGACTGGACAATAGACCCAGAGTCCTCAATTGGAACCGCTTGAGACGTATTTCGAAGTCTATACTTAAAAGTTACCGCACCCCACATCCCTTGGACTACCCCGAAGGGGCCGAGAAACTCCCCACCATGGTTCAGTAGGGAGGTTCGAATCCTTCTCCGTAAGAGAAGAAAAATATGGGATAGATTTAGGTTACTGGGGACTGATGAGACAAAATCTCAATACCGAAAAGCTAGAAATCCCTGTGCCTCAACCCTCTGTAAGCCTAGAGAGTTGTACGAAGCGATAATTGTTAAGGAATCCATAGAATGTCCTAAACGCTTGCATTCCTATATAAACCAAAGGACAAAAAGAAGAGGAAATATTCCTGCACTATGGGGGGACAGTAATGCCTCATCATTGGTGGAGGAGGACTTTGGTAGGGCTCAAATATTCCGAAGCTACGTTAGCAATGTACATATCGTTGGAACACCCTTCCCGTCAGTCCACACAAGTACTGGACAGTGTAACCATCAAACAACTCGATGTCCTTGGTCTGCTAAATAAGCTTGACATACGTAAATCCACGGGGCCCGATGAATTGCATCCTAGGCTACTAAAAGAAATATCTAACTTCGTTGCAAACTCTTTAAGTGTATGCTTTAATCTATCTGCAACCCAGGGTCGTTTACCAAAAAACTGGAAGGACGCCATAGTAAGTCCTATCTGTAAGATCCAAACTAAGGTTTGGACTGAAGAATAGCTGTCTTGGTGGGTTAGATACGCGCCCTTGCCCGTTTGAAACCAAAACAAAGTAATCGGGTGAAATGACGGTTCTATAATTCATCATAAATTTAAATGTACATCGTTACCTAAACAAATATAACCACCCAGCTATCCAACCAACAGTAGTTCAATTAATCAAATCTAAATTACAATAAATAAGAAAGTTAAAAAAGGATGCTAGAAAATTACCAATCGCAACAATTAAATGTTATTCTATCCTGTCTGGATAGATCACACACAGATTCGTTCAAAAGATAATGTTTGGTTGCTTTACAACACCAAGTGTTTTCAATTCTGGAAGAGTGCTTCAACTCACAATCAAAAATGCACAATTCCAGTCAATGCACGCAACACGATCAAAGGGAGGAACAACTCAATATAGCTGCCGCCAAGAATAGGTATCAAGTCAAACAACATAAATGCAGTTCAGAAAGAAACGGAAACTTAGTGAAGGCGTAAGAAAAATAAAAACTATAATAAAATACAAATGCTATTAACTCAAATGGAATGAAAAAGACTAATAAAAATGTACAACCAAAGGTATCAATAAGAATAAACTGCAAGTGTATACATGGAGGGATTTTCACACACAAATAATTCAAAATGGATCTTACACCGGCCCACAAAATTCCTCCATACAACACAAGCCACCTTGATGCCTATGGTCATGGTTCATACCACAACATATTCTACTACACAGGAACGAGCAGGACTTACAACAGTACGCCTACTCGACCTACCTACCTTGATAATAGCAAAGAACTAATTCGAACCTTCAAGAAGACATACCTTACGTATATCTCTTCTAACTAATCCATTATTCGTACGAACAGTAACCGTCCTAACCTTTTCGTCGTTATCTATTTCACAACCTTCAACTACTCCCAAGGGCCAATTTCCACGGGTCGAAATATCCGAGGTCACGATTACTACATCTCCCTTTTGAAAATTGTGATGTTCAGTAAACCATTTTTGACGTTTTTGTAAGGACGGTAAATACTCTCTTAACCACCTTTTCCAAAACACATTAGCTAGATAATTGACCTGTTTCGAACGTTCGTCATATTTGTCTCGAACGCTACCTTCATCTACTATTCCGTCACATTCTCTCAATAACAGCAAAGTGTTTGGCGATAAGGCCAGCTTATCGTTAGCATCTTGGATAACTGGAGTTAAGGGTCGATCGTTCAGTATTCTTTCTACTTCGACCAAATAAGTGCCTAAAGCCTCATCAGTTAAAGTCTGTTCTCTGGTGATCAACAATAACAGTCGGCGTATAGACCTAATCATCCTTTCCCATACTCCACCCCTGTGGCTGGATGAGGGTGGGTTAAAATGCCATTGAATCTGCCTCGCTGACAGCTCGTTACTTATCTTCTGCTGATTAAACTGTTTCACAAATTTCCTTAGTTCAGTGACTGCACCCACGAAATTTGACCCATTGTCACTGTAAATCTCCGGAGGTTTCCTTCTTCTTCCAATAAAACGTAATAAGGCCATTATAAATGAATCAGTAATCAAACTACACATCATTTCAATATGTACTGCCCATGTTTGCAAACAAGTAAACACATATCCATATCCTTTTTCTAATGACCTTCCTATTTTGACTAAGAAAGGTCCGAAGTAGTCTACCCCTACATTTGAGAAACTATACCAGCCTTGTTGCACTCTGCAAACTGGAAGCGGTGCCATCAATTGTTGTCCTAAATTCATCGTAAACCGTCGGCATGTCATACACTTTCCTATCACTCTTCTAACTATGCTAGTTCCTTTTACTATCCAATAGCTTTTTCGAATTGTGGCCAGTACTTGAGACGTTCCTGTGTACCCTTGTTCTTTATGACAATGTCTAATTATCATTTCCGTCACTAAGTGTCGACTGGGTAAAATTACTGGATGTTTAAAAGCATTGGAGAAATCTGAGTAGCTTAGGCGACCTCCAACACAGAGTAACCCATCAAGCATTATCGGTGATAAACCTTTCAGATCATCATGACTAACTACTTTACTGTGGTTTTAAATTCACTAAATAATTCTCCATACACTTCTTCCGAGTTGGTGATCCATTTCTTTAATTTAAAACCTCCTTTACGTAATAATTCAGTTATCTGCTTAACAAACTCCTTCGCCTGATCGCAAGTAGAAAAGGATATCAAGCAATCAACATAGAAATTGTTCTTGACAGCATCTACGACATACCGATCATAACTATCAGAGAATGTTTGAGCTGTCTTAATCATGGCAAAGTTCGCACAAATAGAAGATGATGTGGCACCAAATGGATGAGAGGTCATTTGAAATTCAGATGGCTCCCTCGACATGTCTCCCTCCTGCCACCACAGAAATCTTAAAGCTCCTCGATCAGACTCAGGGACCTTCACCTGCATGAACATTTCCTCAACATCTGCAGAGATTGTAACTGCCTCCTTGCGAAAACGCAATAATATACACACTAGCTCAGCGGTGGTGTCGGGTCCTTGATAAATCATATCATTTAGGGAAACGCCTGAAAACTTGGCGGCACAATCGAGGACCATTCTAAGTTTTTCTAGCTTTTTCGGGTTTAACACGGCATGATGAGGCAAATACCATCGGGGGTGGTAATTAGGCTGCAATCGTATTTCAGGGACCTTCTCCGCATAGCCCTTAACAAAATTACTTTCAATACTTTTCGTATACTTGATGTGCAGACTGTCATCCCTCAACAATCTTCGCTTCAAACTCTGTAATCTACTGTTTGCTACTTCATAATTCCCCACTTTCATATTTGGATTCTTTTTCCATGGTATAGGAACTACAAAATGCCCATTGTCGAAGCGCGTGCTTCTTTCCACAATCTCTATGGCCTCCTTGTCTTCTACCGATACTGATTTATCACCTGAATAGACATCTGCAAATTCCACATCACAAAGCTTATGTATTTGGTTTTTCAATGTCTGTACTTTACTAGTAAGTTTAACAACTCTTTTCCTAAATTCCGGGTATGATGCAGGTCCAAAGACAGTCCACCCTAGCAACGTTTTCACAGCGTACGGCTTTTTCCTTTCGCCCAACCGCTGGTCTAACACCCAATGTGCTTCCGGCACGTCGCAACCAATCAACAGTAGAACTTCTCCATAGTCCAGATTATTTATTGGTACATCACTTAAATGCGGCCACTTAACTAGATTGTTCATTGCCGACTTCGTTGGTTTATGCCCTGGTATACTTGCCACAATCAGAGCTCCTTCAATCGTAATGTGTTCAGATCGATCTAAAGAATATACTTCAAAAGGCGTATTCGTGACCTTTGTTGTTCTATTACCACCCACAGTCTCAACTACCACTGACGCTTGGTCTTCCTTCAGCCCGAGAGACCTCAAACAGTTTGATTTAATCAACGTCACATCAGAACCGTTATCCAACAGAGCATAACCCACAATTTCGGCATTTTCCGACCTCAACCGCACAGGAATCATTCCTAAACACACTTGACTATTTAGTGATTTAGTATATCCGCAATAATTCTGAGTACCAGGTTTAGCACTTGCGCCGTCGGTTGTTGAATCACTATGCAGCAGAGAATGGTGTTTTTTCCCACACCTATCAACGTTACAGCGCTCTGTCAGTTTACATTCATTAGCTTTATGTCCTTGCCTAAGACAAACAAAGCAGATACCCTTGCTCTTTGCGTGAGACCATCGTTCTTGAACTGTAAGCGCTAAAAATCGTGGACATTTATAAACAGAGTGGTCATCGGAACATATACTACATTTACTTTTTGTGGTCGAACCATTCCACTGCCCCGATTGTAAGTGACAACTCGTCTTTACGTTATATCCCCTTTTTGAACGATTTGCCAACCGTCCAAATCTACTACTGGCTACTCTCGCACGAGATGCTATAAACTCAGTGAGCTCGTCAAACGTTGGTTCTCTATCGTCTTCAGTCAATTTATCCACGAAGTTCGCCCACTGAGCTTGCATAGAGTGAGGCAAAAGAATGACTATTCGCTCTAAAGTAACTAAAGAATTTAGATCAGCAGTATAATTCATCTGTTCCAAGATCATAGCACAATTTTCCATTTTCATAGCCAGGTTCGATAGCTGCTCTGCGTCATTACAATCAACATTTACTGTATTGAATAAGTCTTCCAAGGTTTCTCGAGCGATTACATGCGACTGTCCGAACAAACGTTTTAGAATTTCTCTGGCCCTCTTATAACCAACAGACGCTTTCATCATGACACAACCCTCTATAGCAGATTTTGCCTTACCCTTACAATAGTGTATCAAATAGAGCAAACGTTGGCTATCATCAATGACTCTTGACGCTACGTAGGTTTCACACTGCCTTATAAACTTCCAGTACTCTCTTGGCTGTCCATCGAAATAACTTAATTCAACCTTTGGTAACTCTAGACCTACGAAAAGTGTCACAGGCATGACGCTCTTCGCTTGCTTTACATCTGAACTAGGATTTTCCACGTCATCTGCCACTAAATCACAACTAGACTCACTATCATGATAATCAACCCTACTTGAGTCTGAACCATGACACTTAAGGACATCAAAAGGTACTTGCTTTGTAAGAGGGGATCCATCATTTAGTTTAGCTCCATTAACACCGAGCTTTGAACTTGACTTTCTTTGACGAGTGTTCGGCATCACGAGAGAAACGACAAAATATTTCTAGAAACGGCAATTGAAATCCGCGAAACGATAGCCAAACAACTTCGACCAATCGATATTTGTTTAGAACTGTAAGATCCAAACTAAGGTTTGGACTGAAGAATAGCTGTCTTGGTGGGTTAGATACGCGCCCTTGCCCGTTTGAAACCAAAACAAAGTAATCGGGTGAAATGACGGTTCTATAATTCATCATAAATTTAAATGTACATCGTTACCTAAACAAATATAACCACCCAGCTATCCAACCAACAATAGTTCAATTAATCAAATCTAAATTACAATAAATAAGAAAGTTGAAAAAGGATGCTAGAAAATTACCAATCGCAACAAATAAATGTTATTCTATCCTGTCTGGATAGATTACACACAGATTCGTTCAAAAGATAATGTTTGGTTGCTTTATAACACCAAGTGTTTTCAATTCTGGAAGAGTGCTTCAACTCACAATCAAAAATGCACAATTCCAGTCAATGCACGCAACACAATCAAAGGGAGGAACAACCCAATATAGCTGCCGCCAAGAATAGGTATCAAGTCAAACAACATAAATGCAGTTCAGAAAGAAACACGGAAACTTAGTGAAGGCGTAAGAAAAAAAATAAAAACCATAATAAAATACAAATGCGATTAACTCAAATGGAATGAAAAAGACTAATAAAAATGTACAACCAAAGGTATCAATAAGAATAAACTGCAAGTATATACATGGAGGGATTTTCACACACAAATCATTCAAAATGGATCTTACACTATCTTCAAGACAGGTATTAAATATAAACCTGGGAATTGCCGACCCGTCAGCCTAACTACAGTGGTTGTTAAAATCTTAGAAAAGATTATTCGGAAGGAGCTGTTTAAGTTTCTCGATGAAAACCGGATCCTTTTGGAGAAGCAGCATGGTTTTAGAGTGGGTTATTCTTGTCTCACTAACTTATTAGTCGCTCGTGAAAGCTGGTTAGGTCTTAAGAGCCAAAAGTCACCTGTAGACTGCACACTGCCGTGCAGTAGCCGCCAAAGGTTTTAGAACTTTATGGTTAACACGTGGGGCCTTTAGTCCCGTCGATGCTAAAACGTTTTTGACTTTATATACAGTGTTCGTGCGTCTTAAACTTGAGTAAAAGCGGCTGGCCCCTGCTTAAAAAAAAGACAGCGAGCATTTGGAAGAGGTTCAGAGAACAGCAACTAAGATGATTCCCGGAATAGCAAAGCTCCTTGTATGATGCTCGACTGACCAAGCTAAATCTATTCCCGTTGTCATACCGAGGGAATAAAGGTGATGACTTGATTACAGTTTTCAAATTGCTTAGTGATAAATTTGCACCCGATATGCACTCATTTTTCTTGTCTTCCAAAACAGAGAATTTACAAGGACACTCCAAAAAAGTTCACAAGCCCAGAACAAATTACTTGTCAGTTGACTATCTACTTTCCCATCAAATCATCAACGAGTGGAACTCAATAACTCAGCATGTGTTTGGGGCCCCATCCGTCGACTCTTTCAAAAGGAAGTTGGATAAACTGGGAGGCCATCATTGCCAGGACTAAAACAGGCCATCAAGCCCCCCGTCCTTTCCAAACTGAAAATGAATTGTCTCCGCATAATTCGTCGTTCGGCTTTTCTCCTCGTTAAATATTGAATATCTAGTTTCCCAGTTGTTTGGTGTTCAGCTTTAAGGATTGTGTGGTTAGGGCCCAATGCCACTACAAGTGAACTAGTTATTGGCTAAATCAGTAGCAAATTCAGAGCCATTGTCACTCACTAATACCTTAGAAAGCCCTATGGGACCGAACAGTTTTCAATTCTCGGATTGTGAAGTCAGAATTTGCTGGAGTTGTCCAAAAAACTTCAGACTACTTAGAAAAAGAATCAGTGACAAAAAGTGCATAGGATTTGTCGAGAAATGAACCACAATGGTTTGTATGGATTCTCTGTCAGGCCTCAAACGATACTGGCCATGGAATCCACTTCGAAAGATGATTTTTCAACCTATGACATCTTTCACAACTGTTTGCCCTATGGCGTATGTCTGCATTTATCTCCGGCCACCAACATATGAGGCTTGTCAAGGACTTGATTTTCCCAACACCCAAATGTCCACTAGGAAGATATTTGAGGACAGATTTACACAAAATACGATTAGGAGTAGTGAATAACTCAGCCCGCTCTGGAAAATAGACAGGAAATCTACGTTTCGTATTAGCATTCCAACTTTTCCCATGGCACTGATTATACACTCAAGGCATCTACGAGTTCCTCCCATGAGATCTGGACGTCTCATCGGTAAAGGTTGCACCAAGAAACAGTCTTCACTATTAGCAGGTTTATCTCGTAATGCTTGTTGAAATATGTAGCCAACATGTTAAATTTGCTTGGTATTTCTGTGCTGAATCATATAGTTATGGGCAATCGAAGCAATACCCCATCGTTGAACCATAGCAGCTGAGGAACATGCTAAGGATTTTTCAGAATGGTAAATGAATTTTAAATCTTCATGATCAGTAACAATAGTGAATTTCTTTCTGACTAAACATTTATTGTCTTTTGACCGCCCAAAACAGAGCTAATGCTCCTCGCTGAGTTTGTGAATAATCTTGTTCAGCAACAGCATTTTGCGTGGATACAAATAACTGGTATAACTCCTTGCCCTAAAACTACACCAATACCCACAGGTGGTGCATCTGTAATAAGTACAGAATGTACACTAGAGGAGTAAGTTAGAAGAACAGCATCACTTTGAAGAACTTTGGTTGAATTCGTAAACATTCCTCTCTTTTCTCACCCCATTTGAATGAATTGGATGTCAAAACATTAAATAATCAATAGGCACGACAAGAATTATTAGAAACAAAACGGGAATAGTATTGAAGTGCACCCACTAGGTCTCATCGTTTCATATCTACTTTAAAATTGTTAATGTCAACTAGGTATCCAATACATTTAAAGTCAGACGCAAAAAATGAACCATTATTTGGATTCACCATAACACTCCTCTCAAATAAATGAGCTACTTAATCAGAAAGGTGAACAATTAGACCATCAAGATAACCTTCAATATCTTCGAAATCACTGAGTAACTCACTCATCACTTCTTGAAATATGGCTGGAGAACAACTTAGGCTAAATAGAAGTTGTATATGAAAGGGCCAAAAGGAGTACTACTTGTCGTTATAATTGACGGAGATTGACCTAACGGGACTTGAAAGCAAGAATCTTTTAGATCAACGTTCGAGAACACCACAGAACCATGGAGTCGATTTAGAATATTTTCAGCTTACAACGTCGTGCATTTTTGTATTAACAAACGAGTGTTCACTGTCAATTTGTAATCACTACACATTCTAAGAATCTTTTTACCAGACTTCAATGTCTTAGCAATAGGAATACCTCATGTTAAAGACTCATTCGGTTCAATTTCTTGCGTATTACTTATCGAGGACAATAAAGAATTATCCTTCTTTTAACAAAGACTATATCAGCATGTACTTGAAGTTCTGTAGGCTGAATGTTTATCCTTTCATTACGCTTAGTACATTCAACTATCAAACTCTGAACAAATCATCGGAATACTTTGGGAAAATCCCCAATATTTCCTTAAAATTACCCTTTAACCTTGGTCAAAGTCTTTTGACTTCGGGAGTTTCCCCGAAATTGGGAGCTCGGGTTGGATCACCTCCTTAATTATGGTGATGATGAACATGAATGTTGATAGTTGTTTATAAAATGTAGGTTGAAGCGATTAAGCGTCAAACTATTTATGGATATTATATAACCTGCAAACATGTAGCCACAAACAGTTATATCCATAATAAGTATAATCGTTTTATATTGAAGTGACATATTATTATGTAACGTGTCTGCAAATAATTGTGTGAGTAACAATGTACGTTGATAGTCTTTTATATCCGCTTCCCAAACATATACAGGAACAGTGTATAACGCCACTGGAAGTGCCACATTAAGTAGTCAAAAATTCTTCATATGTAAAACGATGCGTGTTTCTTTTGAGCACGGTGACTAAACCATGTCATAGTTAATACTGATTTATCGTGTGTCGGTTAGAGGGTTCACGAATAAGTTTCTATAAACAGAATCCTCAGCCATTGACCAAATTATGAACAAAGTTCTAGCGCATATTGTCAAGTAATATCTAAATGGTGCTTACCAATTTTTTGTTAATACCAAATGTCTATGTGAAATACTAGAAGGGTTAGAAAATGAAGAGCGCTGTTTACGTGAAGTAAGAAACTTATAGGCCATTTGTAACCTGCTAGCGAAGCCATAAATATACTGAAAGCAGAGTTTTAAGGTTATATGAGCTGTGAAACCATTAACATTTTATTTACATGGATGTTGGTGGGTTTTTGTAAAATGTAGGTTAAAGCAATTGAGCTAACCTGTTAACATCATAAACTTGGTATAAACAAATGTCATAAGATTGTGAAACGTTCACAGTTGTATGATGGGGATTTAAAGCTCCCGGACCTTGTGTTAATTCTTAAAATCCTGCTACATTAAAGACTGACCGCGTGCACAATTCCAACTGGCTGCCTTCAACGTTCGCACAATTATGCAAATCGTGCAGCAGATAGGACTGGCTATGTCTTTGGAAAGTCTTAACATTGACGTTTGTTGTCTATCCGAGACCAGTATTCAAGACTCTGGTGAAGTACTACAAATTTGCTTGCCACCTGTCACTTCAAAAAGCTTGTTTTACGTGTGTTTATCCGGGGACCCTGTGGCATCTTCGTCTGGTCTTGCTGGCGTTAGATGTCGCACTAAGATCTAGAGTCGAGGCAGCACTAATCTATTGGATCCCCGTTAACAGTCGGCCATGTGCTGTTAGATTAGAAAGTACCATCAAAGTGAGAAGAAATCGGCGTGAGAAACGATGTCTTTTCGTCATCTCCGCCTATGCCCCGACAGATTGAAGCCCGGATGCAATCAAGGATGAATTCTACCACCAGTTAACTGTTCTTCTCCAGAAAGTGCGTTCGACAGATATTGTAGTACTAGCCGGAGACTTGAATGCTCAGGTCGGGCGTCTAGGCACAGAAGAGAATCGTCTATGTGGCCTATGGGATCTTGTTGGTCACAGGAAAGATAACGAGGACCGTTTACTGCAACTGTGCACAGACCACAACCTGTTTCTGGCTAGCACTAACTTTCGGCACAGTCATCGCCGATGTGCCACCTGGCGTCTCCCTTCTGCATCTCAAGCCTGGACTCAGATCGATCACATCGCGATCAGCTACCGCTGGCGTGGTTATGTACAAGACTGCCGCTCCTTTTGGAGTATCTGTCTGGACTATGAGCATGCCCTGGTCTGCGCCAATCTTACCTTACTTTTCAGTAGCTAACGAAGTGACCGCCACCAAAGGATTGATGTCAGCAAGTTGGTTGCAACTTCTGTTGCTAGTAAGTACCGAACCGAGCTAGCTTCTAGGCTAGCTACCACTCCACCAAAAAGTATAGATGAGCATTGGTTGCAATTGTATGACGCCATGAAAATGGCGGGTACAGTCTGTTGTGGGTTCGCGAAACGTCCCGCTTACAAGCTCTGGGTTTCTTCTGGTTCCTTACAACTGATTGAAGCCCGTCGGTCTACTCCGGGTGACCGTGAGTTTGACCACAAACGAAGGATGTTGAGTAATGAAATTGAGCAGAGCTTGCGTAAGGACCGAGAAGCCTGGTGGTCGGAGCGTACTAATGAGCTGGAAGCAGCAGCTGTATCTGGTAACTAACGGAAGCTCTTCCAACTCATCCGAGCCACTGGCAGCAAGAAGTCTGGTGTGGGCGAAACAATCTGCGAGGATTACGGGATGCCGATCACTGACATCCACCGACGTCTTGGACGATAGGCAGAATTCTTCGGAGGGCAGTTCAACTGGCCTACTGCTCCGGCAACATCGGTCAGACTGTCCTGCCCTCCATGGCCGGTGACGACTGATCCACCAAATGAGGCGGAAGTCCGCAAGGAACTTTAACTCCTGAAGCGCTACGAAACACCGGGTAGTGGTGATCACTCACTTACGGGTGAAACGATCTGCTAACCAATTTAGGTGGTAAGAAAAAGTTCTCCACAGAATTAAACGTATGCTACACAAATGCTCGCAGCCAACAAAATGAAATGACGGGGCTCAAGAAGATGGAGGACATAGGAAACTCTGATGTCGTTGCTGTCTTAGAAATGTCCAAATACACCGTAATTTCTAGCATTCGTATCCTCTGTTTGTCTATGGAACTCAGCAATTGGAAATTTCACTGACCCTACAACACCCCCTTAAACACTTACTTAAGTTAAGCTCCAACACAATCCTAACGGATTATGCCCAGAAACTAGAGCACAACTTCTACTCCTTAAGAGTTGTCAAATGCTGGAATTCACTGCCAGCTGAGCTAGTCCAAGCGACTACCCAGGAGTCCTTTAAGAGAAAACTTGACATATTCTTAAGGACTAAGGATGGTATCTTACTATAATTTACCGAATTCTTTTTCCTCTTTTATCGTTAACATACCTAGGTTCCTGTCTGGATGTATTGGTGATCCACTTCTACTAGACTCGGAAACCCATTAAGCAAAGGCTCCTTCTATTCCATCCACAGCCATTTGAAGGTCGAGAAAACGCCAAGGAGGCGTCTCTAGAAATTGTGCTTCATGACTTTGCCACCTGTTTTTTGTTAATTCGCTACTCGACTTAAGGAAAACTCGTAGACCAAAGGTATCTATATAATTCTCGAAGCCAGATAGGTGCACTATAATATCAATAAGTAGCAGACTCGATGGAAGGATACCTAGCATTCTAAATAGCTGTGAATTTTGTGGCGAGACTATAATTTGTGGGTTTAGGATAACATGTATTGGATTTTGGCGCAAAATTCACTTATCCATCTGGTTAAAAAGCGTTTAGGGATTTTAGCTTATGTCAGTTCGTGACGAAAACTCTAAATCTAATTCCTGACAACCATTTGCAAACTACAATCCTTATTCTGTACACAGGTTTATAACTCTCATTTGGCTCTAGCAAGTAGATGAACATTCTCAAGGCCACTTCAACGTCGCTCGAAGGTCGTCCATAAATTATGGTCTCACCGTACGCGTTATATAAAGAAAAAAATGTTAGATCAGCAAGCGTTTTATGATACCTTTCGTTGCAGCCGTCGTGACGTACTCCATCCTTAACCTGGAAGCAACAGGTTAGTCAACAACAACTATCATTTGTTCTGACCATTTATGTGAAGGAACTTCATAAACATTTATATACATCTTTATGAAGTCTTTGTGTATATACACAAGCAAAAAAGGGCACTTTGTTCTTCTGTCACCTTACAAAAAGCTTTTTGTAAGGTGACAGAAGAACAAGGACATTTATGCAAAACAACAAGAAGCATATAAACTAAACTTCTTTGCAGGACGATAGGAAGTGAAATCTCGACCAAAATACCTTTCATTAAGCTGTCTGTACAATCTCGATCTTCCAACTTTGAGGGAAAGCCTCAAAGTTTTTGGGAAATATTGGGGAAAGTCCCAAATTTCGGGGTTTGGTTGCCATTTCCCCAAAATTTTCTGCAACGGGTCGAATTTTCCTCAAAATTGGGATAATTTCGAAATATAACATCCATTTTATTAGACAGTATCAGATCATCCTGGTAGGCTGGTTATAAATGTTCATTCATGGCATTTTCACTGTATGTTCTTATGAAGTAACTCACTTAATTGATACATTTATTTCTGTAATTGCCAGCCCCCCCTATGAGGGTTAGTCATAACTTACATCCCCTAAAGCTTTTTGTGCAAAACAGGGTTCGAACGTTTTATTGACAGAACCCAATCTCCCAATTTCGGGGAGCATGGAGCGAGATGGTCTAAAAAAATATCCAAATGTTACATGACCCGATGTTCATCATCAATTTTGTCTCGTATTCGGTTAAAATATCAAAAAGCGTCATCTTTACGAAGGGTTTTGTGAAGACTTTCAGGGGTCTGTAATTTTACCAAAGATTGTGTTGGTTCGAAACTTTAGATTGTTTCTTTTTTCCTATTTCCTCTAATCACTTACGAACAGTTTTCTTTCCAATTATTCCCATGCTATGGGATCCACAATGTGTTCTAAATAAACTCACTCCTCCTGCAGTCCCTTTTAGCCTCTTAGATGCTGCAAGATGTTAGTTAAAAACTCTCGACGGGTACTGCTAACTATGCTCATATTCCAGAATCAAGTCAGGCTGTATTTAAGAGGATGTGATCCATCGACACAGAAATTGGTTCGCGAAGTTGACAAACACTCCCAAACCTCTTAGTTTAAAACTACCGAATACAAGAGAAAAGACAACAAATTAACCGTAAACTCCAAATTAATAGTGCTCAGATTATTGAATCTACATCCCACAACAAAACATATACACAGACTACGATTTTCTAACAGGCAACCGGTAGCAATGGCATATAAAACAGTAGTCTTTTAAAATTTCCTGAAAGAGCCATAGCCTTATGAAAAGTTCTCTGTGTCAAGTCCTTTAAGTTTCATACATGTTCAGAAGTAAACTGAAGTAGTACCTCTGTCCTGTGAAGTTGCAAGCATTAACAACCTGGCCTCAACACAACCTGTTCATCCAACCTTGAAGGTGTTACTCAACCCAAGGACTATGCACACAGGCATGGGTGACAGACACATGTAAATCCAAAGCAGGTCGCAGGACGTTAATCCAGACCACCTCATAATTAAGCGTTTGGAACCCAGTTATCTCTCCTCTAAAGGGCATCTGAGACTGCTGAGCGTAACGCCCGACAATATTAAAGTCGATAATTTAACATGATCACCTAAAAAAATCGATCATCAGAATCAAAGTCAAGCAGTATGTGGTCAGTTGGAGAGTCACTGAAGAAGTATCGTGACTGGTATATAGGCAACTCACAATGTTTAACTATAGTTCACGAGGTCTTTGAAATAATAGCTAAGTTTGCAAAAATTATGCTGCCTCATGAAATTGAACAATGGCAACATTTTTCGAACGGACTCAACCTGACCAATTAATGCGCCAATCAAGTCACAAGACTTCCCATAGCAGTATACATCACCCCATCATCACTACGTAGATCATTCCAGACCACACAGGAAACCTGTTCCATGGCATCCTGAATGCTTTTGGTGGCTTTGCATAAATGTCCTTGTTCTTCTGTTGTCGTACAAAAGGGTGTGTCTCCTAGTGTTGTTTATTGTTTGTGCATACGCCTCTATGATGTCTCTTCATATAAATGGTCAGAACAAACGATAGTTCTAAATAACCAACCTGTTGCTTCCAGGTTAAGGATGTAATACATTGAGACGGCTGCAATATATGGTACCACAAAACACTCATTGCACTAACTCTTGCCACAAATAAATTGGGTTGCAGATCGGTTTCACAATGTTTGCTCGAAGTATGTCGCTCATGGAAATCCCTCTGTGTAAAAATACTATCAAGGCGCTAAGAATTGTACTCGAGCTTTTTGACAACATGTGTTCCAGAAGACGCTGGTCTATCATGTACAATAGATCATGTATTTGTCATTGTCGATATAGTTTTGAGACCTGACGACATCATAGTTGCGAAATCGTTACCTGCTAAAAATAAGGAATCCACTAACCTGAAAGTAACCTCTACAAACAAATCAAAACGCACGACAAAGCGTTTCAACGTCAAATGGAATCACAAATAAAAGGTCTTAAATACTCCGTGTCCAGTTCCAGTGCAAATTAACCCGAATTAGAGCTCCATCTCAAGGACGCTTATACATCTCAAAGGAACATTCCAAACGTGACAGCTTTAACGAATACGATGAAGGTGCTTGTTGGAAAGCACTTAGAAAGCCGCTAAGTATTATTGTCCTAAAGCAGACTACTTTTGCCCTAGGTACATCCGTGGGATTATTAGCTTACACGTGGATCAATAAATAGGCCAGGAATGCTTCTTAAAGTTATTTCATATGACTCTTATGATATTGATACAAACTATCTTTAGGAGTCGGTAAAACATCTCGAAACAACAATGTAAGAACACCACGAATAAAATTCACAGCGTTTTTAAACCATGATTTAGGAGTAACTATTATTAAATTCGTCAACAATGAAGTGACTTGATTGGGAGTTTATTTAGAATAAAGAAAAGAAGAACAAATCTTTGTGAAACTACCTTTCATATAAAATCGCCATTTAAAAAAGCGACCATCTCGTCTTATTTTACTTCTAAATCATGTCGTTTTTGATAAGCAATATCATAAAAGCTATTAATTAGTTAAAATACCTCCTAATCCTTATATGCATATGGATGTTCGGTTTATCAGCAGTGGAAAAGCAATGTCGTTAAAAGCACAAAAATGGTAAAACCTAGAAGTGACATGAATAAATAGGAAAAGTGGATAGACATTAATTGTATATCCAAGATTTATAGGGAGATATAAATTTCATCTAAGTCATTGATTCATACCACGATGTTACTAAAAGCCTTCTACTGTAGACGATAAGCTAACATCAATGTCTCATTCAAGTTATCGATAAATATTTGGAAAACTGAATAATTTGGAGTTAAGTGAACTATTTTCTTTAGCTGCTGAAGTTATTATAATATTGACTAAGGGTCTGTATGGGAGATTTAGTTTGAACGCTTATCTCTACTAGATTGTGTAGAAACAATAAAAGCAGTCTTACTCAGAAAGCCGAATGCGTACATATTAAGGACGTACCCATGGTTTTTGATGTGTGATCTGAAAATTAATCATGGGCCATCTCTACAACAGATAGAATTCGTGTCTATAAACTTTACTAGGTCAGGCTGTGCAATAAATCAGCTAAGCTAGCTACCTACTTAAGGTAATGGTATCATACGTAACATACTTCAGATACTTCTGCGGAAGTGGTAATTAGCATGGGAATAGGTTTGAAAATAGATAGAATGGGGTAAATGAAAACCCATTTAACCCTTAATATGACTCACTGTCTGACTAAGCCTTGTTAAGTTTATACTTTTTGTTTGGAGTCCCTATGATAATCGCAAATTATAGTCCTAAACCTTATCGCAGAGTGAATTTAAGCACAGACTCTTGGTAGTTTTGTAAAAGACGATGCAAAGTATATGACGTAATTACGGACGCCAATCTCTTACCTTTCAACTGCGACTTGGAGAGCTTATATATCATCGCATAATAAAAAGATAATTACGTGCTGTGAGTCACGGAGCTTTTATACGGTACTTAACCTATACTATTACCATCCAATTCTTCCATAACTGTTTCCAGAAAACTATTGATGATAGTGCCTACATTGAACAATCTTGTCTAATTTGACTGCGGGTTTAGAACAATGAAAACATGTTTAATTAGGACATCTGATATATCAGTAAGTCTAGACAAAACCCTCTGAATTATGATCAAAGGCAAATGCCTTAAACAGTCTTTTTTATGTCTACACATCAATCCAGACTAACTGGTTAACATCTGCGTGATAATTGTGACCACTGCTTATAACCTGAAGTCAGCTCGGAAGTGTTTTTTTTTATCTTTTACTAGATATTCAGCTCTAATATTTCTTCTCAGATGTCTTCTTGTCATTTATTTTCATTGAACAATACTCTCCATGTTTAATGTTGAATACAATTATTGATACTACTACCATTACTTTGACTTCTTATCTTAGTAATTTCATCTTTTTTATTGATGTACCATCCCCTTTCAGGCCAGCATATATTTGTACACAATTTTGCTTCATGTATAACTCAATAACATATTTTTTTTCATTATTAGTGGTAGATGGTTTATTTTGTAATCTCATTACCATGATTCCATTCCCAACAAGTCTATAGTCCTGACACCTATAAATGTTGTTTTTTTTAAGAAATGAATTATACCTTATATCGTGTGTATATATATAATATCCTATATCTAATATCCAAAACTTTACATTTTCAGACATAAATCATCTATTAAATTCAATTCTAGTAGTTACTTCTTGTTTATCTAAGCAATAATAATAATAATAATCTAATGTGTAGTCAAGACGCAGATTGTTCTTGTTTAGATGGTGGTTGGAGGTAGTCAACAAGAAACCCTGAACCCGGATTTCGTTCTACTTGGCACTCGTCAGCAAGGTGTACCTGTAATTTTGAGGGAACTGGTGCTCCCTGACGGATTCGATCCCGTGTGTCATCCAGCTTCACAGTCAGAGACGTTACCACTGAGCAACATGTCTATAGTCCTGACACCTGTCAAAGTTCTTTTTTTAAGTGAATTGTACCTTATATTATATACATATATATATATATATATATATATGTATATATATATATCTTATATCTAATATCAGAAACTTTACATTTTCAGACATCAATCATCTATAAAATTCAATTTTAATAGTTGCTTCTTGTTTATCTAAACAATAACAGTAATAATAATAATAATCTAATGTGTAGTCAAGAAGAAGATTGTTCTTGTTTATTCACTTCAATCATTAAAAAGAATGAAAGGTAATCAATTGAATTAGATTTTATATTAATAGATTATCACATTGTATAAAATGTCAATCTCCATCATCTATATTAATTAGAAAAGATGATCCATCATTATGCAAGTAATTTATCTTTTCTTTTTTTTTTAAAAAAAATTTATTTATTTTATATGATTTAGATCATGTTTTATTAATAATTGTTTACATAAAATTAATACAGGATTTGGAAAATATAAAATAACTACTGAAATAAGTAGTATAGCTATAGGTTATTCTGGTGGTCAAAATTCATCAACTTTATTAAAATTAATAATACAAGTAATTATTATAATTTATATTATAGATTATATAATTTTTAGAATAATAATAATCATAATCATAATGATAATGGAATAAAGAAACGAACTAAGAAGATTGTACCAAAAGTATTTCATCTTATTGGTATGCTGAATTACATCATCATCATCATTATCATCATCATTACCATTTTTTTTTTTTTCTTTTCATCTAAAGAGCCACATGATTCACAAGAAAATTTAGATTTAATTACCAAAATAATGAAAAATAGTAATTTTGAATATTATAATATTACTATAGATGAAGTAAATATTTATATTCTTTCTTTGAATGTATTTTTTCTTTTTTATTTTCTTATTAAAGATTTCAGAAAATAATAAACGGGAAACTAGATTGACATCTTTATCACTTAGTAATAAACAACGATTTAATGATTATAATCGTTTAAATTTACTCATTGATTGTACACGTAAACTTAATTGTAATTATTTAGTTTTGGGTGAATGTGGTAATAGAGTTACTGTGAAATATTTATTAGAAATTATAGAAGGTCGTGGAAATTATAGCAGTATACAAACAGTAAGCTATTATAGTATAATATTAATAATAATAATAATAATGATTTTTGTTGTTGTTATTGTTACCTTTTTGATCATTAAATTTAATAAATTACAATTGTTTGTTTAGTGTACACTATCATTTTGTCCCTAAATACCCTGGTATGGCCAAGTGTGGGGAGAGTTAACTTTAGATGGTGGTTGGAAATAGTTGACAGAAAACCCTGGACCCGGGTTTTGTGCTATTTGGTCAGGGAGCACCAGTTCCCTCAAAGATTACAGGTAGACCTTGATGACGAGTGCCAAGTAGCACAAAACCTGGGTTCAGGGTTTCCAGTCGATTATCTCCAACCACCATCTAATCTTACAATAGTGCCCGCGGTGTTGAGTCACCTAGACTGGTGGCCACATTGCAACATGCTCGATAGCATTCGATCTACACTAATAATAATAAGGACTAGACAGGTATGACATTGGTCACCCAGTGATCAATCAATTGTGAGAGTCAACTTTCCCTCTCGAAATGCTCTCATATGACTACGTGCATACAACCATTGACAGGGAAGTCCTAATCACTGATTTCTCGTGGTATTACTGTTGTTTACGAAATTCAAAGGATGAAAAGCGAATGTCTGGCGCTTTAATCGGCTTGGTGGATATGGAGAGTTTACCTAGGGGAGTTGGAAAACCCTGATTCTAAACCCATGGTGCACATGGGCTCTAGCATCTTGAAGGAACAAATGGCATGTGAACCTGTCGTTGGTCACCAGCTACCATGGGGCTGCATCTCTTAACGTTGCCCCACCGCCTTGTGGATTAAATCTTTAGGTCGAAGGTTCCGGGCGTGATCCCCTAAGAAAACCACCACCCGAGAAGTATCCTATGCCTCACACACATCAAATGATTTATATGGTGCATATCTATTTGGTGCCTCCTTGTACCAATGTTTATGTGTTTAAATAAATTATAGTTCCATTACATTCTATTTAACTCATGAACCAATCAATGTTAGACCACCATTGAAAAACAACGACTCCGCAGTCATAGATGTGCACTTCTGAGAAGTGCCATACTAAGACGAAAGGGCTATCCAGTTCTTACAGGTTTTGAATGGTGATCTAACATTGATCGGTTTCTGATTTCAATGGAATTCAACAATCTCCACAACCCCAAACTGAACATTCCACTAAGTTTTAAGGTGACGGAATTGTCTCGTTAACTGGGAAATGTACCAGTTGAATTCACTGATTTGGGTTGATTCAAACTGTGAACCCTAAACTCGCGTCCTAGCAGCTGTGATGGGGTGAAATTCGACTTCAGTGTTACAAGTTTTCAATAGATCACTGTCGGAAGCGTGTGATTTGACGAAAGTTTGCATTAGTTTATGTAATCACACACACTACATATAGTAGAAAACGTACATTCTAAATTTCTTAGCCACTTTTGATTAACTGACTAGTAAGACGTTTTCTTTAATTTATTATAGTCATTCTTAGATGAACGATACCAAGATATAACAATTGTTAGACCATTACGTGATTTTCTGGCGAAAGAAATAGCCTTATTTGCTCATTTTATGCATTTGGAGTTTATTACACCTAATGATCCATTAACATCAATTGTTCTTAAAAATCCCAATGTCAATACATTGGAAAGATTAACTCAAGATTTCTTAGCTGCACTGCAATCTGGTGGATTCCCGTCGACTACTGGAACTATTCTTAGGTTAGTTCACTTTATCCACTTGTGTTATATATTGTTATATTGTACACTTATGATTGATCACCCAGAAATCTAGTATCCTGTATAATAAGATTACTGTTTGATTCAGTGGAACGACTTAGTAAGATAACTGGCAACCAGATCCGCACTATGCAGCTGTAATCTATCATACTCAACTTTTTACATTTTTAAATTTGAATCAATAAATTACTAGTGTGGTGTGGGTTACTTATATCCACACAAATAGTATATAACGGTAGTCAAATATAGAATGTATTTTAGTAAAAGGTCGATGAGGAAAGAACGGGAACGGGACGCAATTGGTATGAAAATGCATGAACAATGAAATCTGAGACAATGGATTGATGTTTGCAACAGGAACACTCAAGTTTGATATGATGGATTGATATTTTGCAAATTAACGATTTCCTATATGGTTATCAGATTTTATTGAAATGCTCTGTAATTTTGTGCTCAAACACATTCGATTATCCCCACTAGTGTTCTGTTCACTACACTAGCGTTTAAGTTTACATTATTTATGATTTAGGCGACTAAATGATTCCATTTAACTCAAACTACATCTATCTATGTAGTCGTAATAGTCACTACAAATTGTAAAATACATGTCACATAAAAAGAACCTATAAACAGTTGATCATTCAACTTCTTTTTCATTAAGCAATTTTTGTTACTTTTGAAATCTTTGCATTTTCCTCTGTTTGTATAACTTTATTCACAAATGTAATCAACATCGTTTGCTTCATGATTTCATAGGGGTGTTTTATTAAATAACAATGTCTAACTGTTATTGAAAACATTATTTAGGCTTTCTATAGAGGAGTGCATGGACAAATGTTTTAAGACTATAAAGTGTACTCAGTTTTTTGCTGCTTAATAACCCTAGCGTTTTTTAGCGAGTTAGTTTTCTACGAAATGGGGTCGCTAACCCCATGCTTAACTCTCCTCCTCTATCCGGATTTGGGACCGGCAGTAGCCTCAGAGGGGCTCCAGGCGGAGTTTTCAATACAAATGTCAAGACAGTTCTACTGTATGGGGCGGAAACTTGGAGAACTACGAAAGCCATCATCCAGAAGATACAAGTGTTTATTAACCGCTGTGGGAGAACAAACTAGATTCCAGCGGAGGAAGAAATCAGGAAGAAGCACTGGAAGTGGATAGGACACACATTAAGGAGAGCACCCAACTGCATCACAAGGCAAGCCCCCATTTGAGATCCCCAAGGCCCAACGAGAAGAGGATGACCAAAGAACACATTACGCCAAGAAATGGAGACAGACATGAGAAGAGTGAAGAACAATTGAATAAAACTAGAAAAGAAGGCACAGGACAGAGTGGGTTGGAGAACGCTAGTCGGCGGCCTATGCTCCATTGAGAGTAACAGGCGTAAGTAAGTAAGTAAATCAATAACCCTATCTTCGAAATATATCAGTTTTTGCTATTAAATAGATAAATAGCATGTCTTATCAAGATTTACTCATTTGTTTTAATCTTAATGTCTTTTTTCCATATAGAACATCTTCGAAAGTTGTTCTGGAAAATGACTCTCAAATTACATGTCGTTTCTGTCATGTAAGTTGTCAATATTTTCCAGGTTATATTAGAAATTCTTATTGTTCTATAAGTCAATGACTATATGGGATTCCTAATTTATACACTTCTCAATCTTGTAATGAAATTTTTTATTCCTGAAAACATTTAAGTATTCTTAAATCTGTCAGTTTCATTCATCACAGTGTAATCTCCATGAGGTCGATTTGTAACTAATACAACGTAAAAAATCAAACCAACCTTTACATAACTTGTCAACCAAATTAGTTCCGAGAAATCTTAATCAATTTTATAAAAAAGGCTCCTGATGTAGGAGTAAGCCGATAGCACCTCATGATGTACACATATGGTCCCCCTCACTTTGGCAGCAATTTTCGCGAACCAAGTTCACCTTCTCTTATCCCTTTTCGTTCTCTACATCTCACCTAATCTCCTATTGAAAAGAACTATTGCTTCCCTTTGATGCTGTTCGGATCTCTTTACGTTCGTTCTTTGTTTCTACTGCACATACCATCAAAAAAGGTAACAGAGAAGCGCTTGAGCACTAGGCAGCTCCAACGATAGATTTAGTAAACTGATGAAACAGCTGGTGATGACAAGACAACACAGGTCAGTACGCCTGGAGGCTCAACAATTCGACAGGGAAGTGAGTGTAATGAATGTTATTGACAAGATTGGGAGAAAAGATAGTCTAGAATCAAACTAGATTACAGACCACACAATATTCAAATAGATGACTGAAGACCAGGTGTACATATTATATAAATATTGTGTAATTTCGCTAACCAAACATTCTTTCTGTCAGCGGTTTGCTCCTACACTAGTCACAGTCCTCTATTTGTCTCCTGTTGAGGATTCTGCAGTCGAAATAGGTTCTAAATAGTTTTTCTCTGTTTCTTTTCTGATCCTCAAATTATTCTGCATACACCGTGCTCTTGACTTTTTGAAACCTTTCTCTTCGGTTATGTACTGTAATAACTTCCATTTCACGTTCCACTACCTACTTCTCATAAGCGATTTTGTGAATAACATTCATCATACTAGTATTATTATAAAAGGATATAATTTAGTAAGGTTTTATTAAGGTTAATGAATTGCTTCTGTGAATTTATGTGGAAGAAGCATGACATAGTATCTGTTTTATCAATGATTGCATTACCCATAATTATTTTTAAATTGTGAATGTGTAATTAGTGTATTCTTCTGTCTATCAAAAAGTAGTCTGAATATATGAATTAAGTCTTTGATTATTATGTTTGATCGTTCAAGTAAAACAAACATTTTGGTGTAAAATTAGTCACCAATTTTTAAACAGTTATTAATGATGATTCCTCAGTTTATCAAGTTTCGGTTTTTCCCAAACACGTTCAATGACCATCTATTAATGTTTAAGACTCAGTTCATATCTTCTGTGATAAAAATGTTTGCTTCTGTTATAATTCTCTCTTACGGTTATAACCCAGCTATTCCCACTGCTTAGTAATCTTGGACACAGATTCACTCAACAAGTCCCCAAATCAGAACACGTTTGGACAGGAAAGAGATTATATTCCAAATAACAAGGTTAGATGAAAGTGAGAAGCACAAAAGGAAAACCGTTAGTATATTCATAGTTTTTACATAAGAAGATTCCAGAGTATTCTCCAAGCATCGGCTAGCGCTGATTGGATAAGAATTAGCCAATCAGCGTGCGCCAACGTAAGCGTGCAATGAGCATGATTTAATCCAATCTATGTCCCGCTAACAGCTTCAAACTAGTTTGTGTCAATTCATACTTTGACACTATTCAGTGAAATAGTTCGTAGCTAATAAAATCTTGGCATCCGGATTTAGTCAACTTACACCGTGCTACATAGATATGATTTTCCGTCATACATTTCCAACAATTCGGTTGCACACCTATTTTTAGGATAATTTAACATTAAAGTGAAATGAGGTCAAGTAAGTCAATCAGCACATAATAGTAAGACGGGTAAGTGTGGTAAATAGGTTTTAACGTTATCCCTAAAATATTGACTAAAAGTATATAATTCTTTCCCCCCTCACACACACACACACTTTGTTTCCCCTCAAATATCTCGTCATCACCAATTATTGGTTGTTTTTATCAGACTTTAATCCTTTTCCACATAAAACGATTTGACAAGTCAATACATATACATTGGCTTTATCGTTCGGAATGTGTTGCTCAAAAACAGTTGATGAGAAATTAGCAGCAATATGTAAATAATCAAAACAAGATATTTACAAGAACTCACTATCAGATGAAGTAGTTCTATAATATAAGCCTAGTACATTCCATTTCTCGTTTTAGTAATTTTAACTAATCAGCTACATACTGTTGAAATCTACTATTTGTTCATTACATATATAGTGAACAAAAACTCAGGTGGAGAGAACCAATTTATCCTTTAATACAAAATGTGAAAACCATACATTAAATACTTTATTTTCAAGTCTTCCATTAATTGTTCTGTACATCGTCCATGATTTTTCTAATTCTCAATTTCCTTTCTGTTTTCTTTAGTTCAATCTTCTTTTGCCAGTCATTTCACTTCAGATTGGTGTTACATACTACTTATGTCTATCAACATCAGTAGTATACATCACACATGTATGATTGTGGTATCGTCATCAATTTTCATATTGATTATATGGCTCATTGCTGTCTATTTTTATCTATGTAGGATTAATAAAATCATATATTGAGTATTTCAGTTAACTGGTGAATATTTCATATGCTTTCAGTTTTAGCATATCATTGTAAATTACTGGTCATTGAGCATAAACTATATGAGCAATCATAAAAGAAGTATATTATAATATTACCAAGAAGGAACCGGTGTCAATAAGAATGTCATCTGTAAACTTATGTGATTTGTGTTGTTTTTTTTAAATCCTATTTGAGATCATTGATTGAAGGGGTATGTCATTTGTTGATCAGATATCTGACACCGAATCTGGCGTTCTTATCTTACACTGTGTTATTACTTTGCTCACTGAACTACTTTAAAATGAACGTTTTAAATGACTTTAAGAAAAAAATGGTTGATAGCATTAGGTCAAGTTTGTGTTAGTCCATCTAGAACCCTGTTGTACCGTATTCAATATATTATTTTGTATTTGTTTTTTTATTTGCTATAACTTGTTAATCATTTATGTATTTTTTTGAGGATTTATGTTGTGTTTTTTTTCTCTATTTTAGTTTCCTATATCCAATACTGACTCGTCTAATGATCCTGACAGGTTGGCTATAGAATCTATGATACATTCTTCTTCTTTGTCCAATCCTGATTCTTTTAGTAAAGAAACAGTTACTGGAATTATTGAGAAGGACTTATGTCTCTCCTGTTCACTAATGTTCAAGGAACTTTCTCTTTGTACATAAAAAAAAAACATTTTTAATACTTTTTCCCAGTCTCTGTTTTGCTACTTTTTATCCCAAACAGTGCAGGCCCACTAGATAAAAAAAAGTGGTAACACAATTAATGATGCAATCTTCTAATAAATTGTTTTCCATATGTTATATTAGGTAATGTTTAAAGATTGGTTTGTATTGTTATCCCTCAGCGATTTAGAATAGAGCTTGAGTGTGGAAAGCTTCGTATTGAAGTCCTTAAGGTTAGAAAACGTTTATAATATTCTGTCGTGTGATTGTAATCCACTAAGGGGACCCTAAATTGTGGAAATCTGATAGGTAAGGGTAGTTCTCGCGTGGGGTTCTTGAAGACTTGAGTCTATAGGAGGGCGTGTAGACAAAAGTAGTCCGACACCTAATACCGGGTGCCAGACGTTTTCACTCACTGGGACTGACTAATCGCTTACTCCGTTTGCTCTCTCCGCTCATACCTCGACAGAATTCTCGAAAATCAATAGCAAGTACCTCAGAGACTAGCTTTATTCATACTTCATGTTTATGTTGTCTCTAGACAACTAAATATCTATCTAAACTGTCCAAGGTGACAATATAAAATTTAAAGAGAGTATTAAATTTGTTATTCTATGTTCTATGCAAACCAATTGGCTGCTGCTTCGATCGACCTACAAAATAATACAAGTCGTTAATAAGACAATCAGGGGGGCCGGGTCTGTAAACATAGAGTAGGACGGGGTCCCTCATTTGTTCGGATTTAATGGATTTTGGTGACGGCTCCAATCAATTCATCTACAAAAGTATGGGGTCTTCACAAAAATGGGACGAAAACAGTAAGACAACTATTCAGTATAGGGTAGTAGGTTGGCTCATGTCCTTCAGTGTCAGCTTGAGCTATCCGTCCCAGGAAACGTGGGAAGTCCGTCTTAATGACAGAGCGTGTGTAATTCCATGAGGATAGACCTCACGTTAGGGATCAGTAGCCGGGCGTTACCTAAAGCGAAGGCGGCGTCTCACTGTTGTTTTCTAGAGTCTGACAGTCTCCAAACAAGTTGACGGCACGTTAGGATATGACAAGTTTATAATGTGGACCAGTATGAGTATGTTCCTGAAGAAGCTTATGTTCGTCCGCAGATTGCAAAGTCGTTTCAGTTAACCTCCCAAACTGTGGTTTACTTAGATTACAAGAGATTCTTCCGAGTTGCCTTTGGCAAACTCGAGATCTTTGTTCAACGAATATGGCTTCGTGAAGAATGTAACTAATAAAAGCAAACTGATAGATCTGCAAACAACTCGTCCGTAAGTAGGGTTCATTTTCACAACGAACCTACGGGTAGTTATTTTCACAACAGAATGATGAGACTTACTTTGATTTTAGCTTTACTGGCAAGAATCACATGCTGAATCTCAATGGTCTGTCCCATAGCCGAATCTAACGTACTACTTTCTGGTAAGGGGAACCTATAATGAAGCAACATAGCACAAGTCTGGCACGAATTCGTTGCTCCCTTGAACAAGGGTTACGTAATAGACCATCAACGAATCATTTTGCAATACTCAATTTCCAAACAAAGGTATCAAGAATATTGAAGGGTCGTCAACTCTTCACACCGTCATAATCAAAAGATTTCAAATTCGGTCAAAACAAGTTAGGAAAATAGCCGGTATGTCGAAAAGTGTGGTGTAAGCTGCCAATTATTGAGACGGGTGCATCGAACTTAGTGTTCATTGACGACTTGATGAGGAAGCAGGTTCATGCGAAAGTGTCAGGTTAACCTAATAGGGTTAACATCCAAGTCGAAGGCTCATAGAGTTTTTTTATTCTGGGGATTTATTTACCCCCTCATCTTTTGTCACTAGGTTCAGCGTTCCTGAGGACCTCGCGTAGTAAGGCCTTCAATACTGCGAGTAATTGCGTATGTTTGTCGTCACGTTGTGCAAGTGGAAGCCAGGCTCCTAAATAATAAGCCAGAATGCCATACATTTTTATCTAGCCTGCCTCAGTGTCCGTTCATTTAAGCTGAAACTGGGTCAAAAGTTCCCTGATAACTAACTGGAATAACTGGGCACCATCATTTGAATAGATTTGGTCTTGTTGAAGGAGTTTAGAGGAGCTCTACATTCAAACTTTTATACAGCTTGTGCATAAAAAATGTGAATGCAAGATTGTTTTACGATAAGACCAGCTATCTGGATGTGTTTTGTTTTATCAAATTCGTTTGCGATATCGAATGGAAAATCACCAGTCTCTTATCTCACCCATTAGGTCACCAGTCACTAACGATTAATTAAAAGTGACCCATTTATACAGGCTCTACCACTAACAGACTTTATTAGTACTTAGTGTCGATAAGTCTTATTTTTGTTCTTCAAGATGACTTGAGTAGAATAGTTGAACGAAATAATAAAAATGTCATTTTAGTTATTATTAGGCGCAGAAAGTTAACAATGAGTGATAGTACGTTAACTGAGAGTGTTCGAATGAATGTGCTAAGAATTCCAGAAAGATTACGACTTAATGCAGGTCGAACTAGATGAGCACAAGTGAACGCATTATATTCGTAAATCGTAATAAGCACGCAATCACATACAAAGAAATTATCAGCTAGTATTAATACCACAACCGCCACAGCTAAAATGGGAATCTAGATTCATACAATCTGTTGTACGCCTTCTCCTCAGGTTCATCATGGGTCTGTCCAGCTGTTTATTGGGCACAGTCCCTGTATTTACACATTACTATGACAATTAACAACTGAAATTTGAACAGACTCATCTGGTTCCTGGAATTGTGTTTGATCAACATGTCTGTTGTTTTAGTACTTGTTGTCACTTCAGAAGTAAACTTGACTTACTCCAACTTGAATTATTTCAGTTAATGTTTGGGGTTTTCTCCAAGTCTTTTTTGGTACTCCTTTTCACTCGGTTCTCACACTAGGGATTGTGTTTTGCATTTCTGTCGATGTTCCCTCCTTAAGTTTGTTTAAAATGGTAGCCTGTGTTTATAAATGTGAACAGTCCAGTTGTTTTTTCCCTGTAGAGGAAGAAGTGCAGTCCCACAAGATGTGTAACCTTTTAAACCCCACCGTGTACGAAGGATGCTCGAATTCCATCTCCCATTAGACTTGTATGTTTTACTGTTCCAGTTGTGGCAGTTACCCATCCATTTAGGTTGTTCGTGTTTGATTAGCTTAACTAGCTATCATCTGTAATTTTAACAGATAGTGATATAGATTATGGAAGGTAACTAGAAGTAATATGGTTACTATTTGTGTAATTAACTGAAGACATTTCTATAGACTTCGTACTGTAGAGTTATGGTCTGATATGATATTAGTACTGTTCTAATAATAGATCTAATCCTAAAATTGAACATTCGTCATGATGTAACTGCTTAATCTATAAGACCTTACATGGAAGTCTCATCATTGTCTACACTGGCTCATCGTATCTTAACAGTTAACAATATATAATGGAGAACACATTCAAGCTGGAGATACAACAATATATTTGATATGAGTAAAAGATATGAGGTAACATTCAACGGTGACCACGCATGCAAGGCCGAGCCATGCCATCCGATCAACTCGAATTAATTAATTTTTTCACGCCCGCTATTTAAAAAGGACAGCGGTATTTCCCCTCGCCGAGTAAATTATGTTGTTTTGATTGTTTATCACGTATCAAGACGACTGTTTACACTTTAACTAAATTTATTTCAGTTAAGGTATTCGATAAGATTATCATTTCTGTTTTTAAAGCAGTTTATTGTCGGTACTTTTAAGTGCTTTGTCTTTTATTGTATCTGTTAGTACTTTTAGTTCTAACAATTTACAATTTTTTATTTTTATGGTCATAACTCTTTTTTTCTCTGAGTACCACTGTATCAAGTTCTTTTAAAAAAACCTATATGCGGTGACTGGACAGTGCGAAAAAAGCAATTGCCAACGTCCGGGCTGTCGATATCTGATTGAAAGCGGCATGCGGTAGCACGAAGTTTGCACAAATTTAACCCCTGAGACTTTTAGATGGTTCAGTAAAAACGGCTGTGTATAGCTTTGTCAGCATGCCGTTCGGATGCAAACAGTTTGCTAACCGAGGCCATCTCAATGGTGAACGCTGCAAAAAGTGTTTTGGCAAGCGTGGTTTGGACACTTTGAACATCACTCGCTCTGTCGACACGCAAATTGGTGTGAGTCCGAAAACAGCTGACTCAGACCAACCAAAGGGGGAAAGACAGTATCCAAAGAGGTCTATCTTAACTAAAAACTGAAGAAAGGAAGGTTCTTCTGTCTTCCGTCTTGTAAATGGTATCCAGCAGAAAACGCCTGGAAGCCCCAACTGGTTTCTAGCGAGAAACATCACCTGAATTTCACATCATCCACAACTCTCTAGAATCCCACGGTGTTTGGCGAGACTGTGGTTGCTACTTCGACCAACGTTGACGAATGGGTACAGGTTGTATGCAAGAAACGACATAAAGATATGACAGGGAAGTAGTAGAGATATTGAAGACTGACCACAGTGATATGTCAGTTTTTTTATAGAATCAAGGAGAGTGAAAGCTCTGAAACGAAAACTCGTTTTGAGATTGACATTGTTCCGATAAAACAGCTACTTAACCAACTTATGCCTCAAAACATCTTCGGAGTCACCTCGCTAAAGGTGTACAAACCAGGTAGTCAAGCAAACTTGCAGCCTAATCAGTCCAGACTACTTAGAGTAGTATTCAAAATCCCTGACAGAAAATGATGCCGAAGCCACCCTGGGTGAAGCTCAATGCCATCTAAATAGGCTCCGGATCTGTTACACTAATGCCCGAAGCTTGCTCAATAAGCGATCAGAACTAGATGAACAGATTGACTCTACAAAGCCAAACATAATCGCAGTTACAGAAACCTGGCCGACACAGTCTGTTGATTGTATGGAACTTGATTTGGAGGGTTTTGCGTTAGTAAGGGCCGACAGAATACAAAAGCGTAGAGGAGGGGGAGTATCTCTATTCATTAGGAATGCTATCCCATTTGCCGTTATCGACAGTGCATCCCATGAGAGTAGGAAGTCTGAATTGGTTAGTTGCCGCTTGAAATGCAAGGGACAAGAGATGCAGATTGGTTTGGCTTATCGGAGTCCAAGCTGTGAGGTATATGAGATCCCGCTAAGTAGTCTCAATACTTGGTCACAAAGTGGTCGATGTCTAATCCTAGGAGACTTTAATGCACTACTGGTAGACTGGGAAAATCCGCGATCTAAATTGTCAGATAATTCCTTCGAGCAGAAGCTAGTTGATGCGGTTATCACTTGTGCCCTAGTGCAACATGTGAAAGAAGTGACTAGGTAAGACCTGGACTATGAATCATCCTTAACAGATTACACGCCAACCTTAGGAAAAATTGATCACGCAGTTCTAACTTTTGACTTCCATATAACTGTCAATCACGAACACGCGTCAGCTCAATCCAGACCTAACGTCTGGAAAGCAAACATACGAGATAACATGCACTCAGCATCATCAGTAGACTGGACAATAGACCCAGAGTCCTCAATTGGAACCGCTTGAGACGTATTTCGAAGCCTATACTTAAAAGTTACCGCACCCCACATCCCTTGGACTACCCCGAAGGGGCCGAGAAACTCCCCACCATGGTTCAGTGGGGAGGTTCGAATCCTTCTCCGTAAGAGAAGAAAAATATGGGATAGATTTAGGTTACTGGGGACTGATGAGACAAAATCTCAATACCGAAAAGCTAGGAATGCCTGTGCCTCAACCCTCTGTAAGTCTAGAGGATTGTGCGAAGCGATAATTGTTAAGGAATCCATAGAATGTCCTAAACGCTTGCATTCCTATATAAACCAAAGGACAAAAAGAAGAGGAAATATTCCTGCACTATGGGGGGACAGTACTGCCTCATCATTAGTGGAGGAGGACTTTGGTAGGGCTCAAATATTCTGAAGCTACGTTAGCAATGTAAATATCATTGGAACACCCTTCCCGTCAGTCCACACAAGTACTGGACAGTGTGACCATCAAACAACTCGATGTCCTTCGTCTGCTAAATAAGCTTGACATAAGTAAATCCACGGGGCCCGATGAATTGCATGCTAGGCTACTAAAAGAAATATCTAACTTCGTTGCAAACCCTTTAAGTGTATGCATTAATCTATCCGCAACCCAGGGTCGTTTACCAAAAGACTGGAAAAACGCCATAGTAAGTCCTGTCTTCAAAACAGGTATTAAATATAAACCTGGGAATTGCCGACCCGTCAGCCTAACTAGTGTGGTTGTTAAAATCTTAGATTATTCGGAAGGAGCTGTTTAAGTTTCTCGATGAAAACCGGATCCTTTTGGAGAAGCAGCATGGTTTTAGAATGGGTTATTCTTGTCTTACTAACTTATTAGTCGCTCGTGAAAGCTAGTTAGGTCTTAAGGGCCAAAAGTCACCTGTAGACGTAGCCTACGTTGACCTCAGCAAAGCTTTTGACAAAGCTCTGCACAACCGGCTGTTATATAGGCTAAAAACTGTCGGAATTGAAGGCGATCTATTGGTGTGGATAAAAGACTTCCTGGTTGGGCGCCAGCAAAGAGTACGGGTGAACTCAAAGTTGTCTAGCCGGGAAACTGTGCTTAGTTAAGTGCCTCAGGGTACAGTGTGGGGGCCAGTGTTATGCCTGTTGTATATAAATGACCTTCCTCGCCTAATATCATCGGTCTTGCTATATGCTGACGATGTCAAGATATGGAGAACGATACGATGTAAAGGTGATAGCTTAGATCTCCAAAATGACCTGAAGAAATTATCTGAATGGTCTCAAACCTGGAAGTTGCCAATAAATACTTCCAAGTGTATTGTGATGCATACCGGCCATCAAAATATAGATACATACACGATGAATGACACTGATCTACCTGTTGTCCAGACACAATGACTTAGGAGTCATTGTTAGCCAAGACCTAAAGACTACTGCACACTGCCGCGCAGTAGCCGCCAAAGGTTTTAGAACTTTATGGTTAACACGTAAGGCCTTTAGTCCCGTCGATGCTAAAACGTTTTTGACTTTATATACAGTGGTCGTGCGTCTTGAACTTGAGTAAAAGCGGCTGGCCCCTGCTTAAAAAAAAGACAGCGAGCATTTGGAAAAGGTTCAGAGAACAGCAACTAAGATGATTCCCGTAATAGCAAAGCTCCCTGTATGATGCTCGACTGACCAAGCTAAATCTATTCCCGTTGTCATACCGAAGGAATAAAGGTGACTTGATTACAGTTTTAAAGTAGCTTAGTGATAAATTTGCACCTGATATGCACTCATTTTTCTTGTCTTCCAAAACACAGAATTTACAAGGACACTCCGAAAAAGTTCACAAGCCCAGAACAAATTACTTGTCAGTTGACTATCTACTTTCCCATCAAATCATCAACGAGTGGAACTCAATAACTCAGCATGTGTTTGGGGCCCCATCCGTCGACTCTTTCAAAAGAAAGTTGGATAAACTGGGAGGCCATCATTGCCAGGACTAACACAGGCCATCAAGCCTCCCGTCCTTTCCAAACTGAAAATGAATTGTCTCCGCCTAATTCGTCGTTCGGTTTTTCTCCGCGTTAAATATTGAATATCTAGTTTCCCAGTTGCTTAGTGTTCAGCTTTAAGGATTGTGTGGTTAGGGCCCAATGCCACTACAAGTGAACTAGTTAGTGGCTAAATCAGTAGCAAATTTAGAGCCATTGTCAGTCACTAATACCTTAGAAATCCCTATGGGACCGAACAGTTTTCAATTCTCGGATTGTGAAGTCAGAATTTGCTGGAGTTGTCCAAAAAACTTCAGACTACTTAGAAAAAGAATCAGTGACAAAAAGTGCATCGGATTTGTCGAGAAATGAACCACAATGGTTTGTATGGATTCTCTGTCAGGCCTCAGACGATACTGGCCATGGAATCCACTTCGAAAGATGATTTTTCAACCTATGACATCTTTCACAACTGTTTGCCCTATGGCGTATGTCTGCATTTATCTCCGGCCACCAACATATGAGGCTTGTCAAGGACTTGATTTTCCCAACACCCGAATGTCCACTAGGAAGATATTTGAGGACAGATTTACACAAAATACGATTAGGAGTAGTGGATAACTCAGCCCGCTCTGGAAAATAGACAGGAAATCTACGTTTCGTATTAGCATTCCAACTTTTCCCATGGCACTGATTATACACTCAAGGCATCTACGAGTTTCTCCAATGAGATCTAGACGTCTCATCGGTTAAGGTTGTACCAAGAAACAGTCTGCACTATTAGCAGGTTTATCTCGTAATGCTTGTTGAAATATGCAGCCAACATGTTAAATTTGCTTGGTACTTCTGTGCTGAATCATATAGTTATGGGCAATCGAAGCAATACCCCATCGTTGAACCATAACAGCTGAGGAACATGCTAAGGATTTTTCAGAATGGTAAATGAATTTTAAATCTTCATGATCAGTAACAATAGTGAATTTCTTTCTGACTAAACATTTATTGTCTTTTGACCGCCCAAAACAGAGCTAATGCTCCTCGCTGAGTTTGTGAATAATCTTGTTCAGCAACAGCATTTTGCGTGGATACAAATAACTGGTATAACTCCTTGCTCTAAAACTACACCAATACCCACAGGTGGTGCATCTGTAATAAGTACAGAATGTACACTAGAGGAGTAAGTTAGAAGAACAGCATCACTTTGAAGAACTTTGGTTGAATTCGTAAACATTACTCTCTTTCCTCACCCCATTTGAATGAATTGGATGTCAAAACATTAAATAATCAATAGGCACGACAAGAATTATTAGAAACAAAACGGGAATAGTATTGAAGTGCACCCACTAGGTCTCATCGTTTCATATCTACTTTAAAATTGTTAATGTCAACTAGGTATCCAATACATTTAAAGTCAGACGCAAAAAATGAACCATTATTTGGATTCACCATAACATTCTTCTCAAATAAACGACGTAATGCTCCTAATCATGAGCTACTTAATCAGAAAGGTGAACAATTAGACCATCAAGATAACCTTCAATATCTTCGAAATCACTGAGTAACTCACTCATCACTTCTTGAAATATGGCTGGAGAACAACTTAGGCTAAATAGAAGTTGTATATGAAAGGGCCAAAAGGAGTTCTACTTGTCGTTATAATTGACGAAGATTGACCTAACGGGACTTAAAAGCAAGAATCTTTTAAATCAACGTTCGAGAACACCACAGAACCATGGAGTCGATTTGGAATATTTTCAGCTTACAACGTCGTGCATTTTTGTATTATTAAACGGGTGTTCACTGTCAATTTGTAATCACTACATATTCTAAGAATCTTTTTATCAGACTTCAATGCCTTAGCAATAGGAATACCTCATGTTAAAGACTCATTCGGTTCAATTTCTTGCGTATTACGTATCGAGGACAATAAGGAATTATCCTTCTTTTAACAAAGACTATATCAGCATGTACTTGAAGTTCTGTAAGCTGAATGTTTATCCTTTCACTACGCTTAGTACATGCAGCTATCAAACTCTGAACAAATCATCGGAATACTTTGGGAAATTCCCCAATATTTCCTTAAAATTACCCTTTAACCTTGGTCAAGGTCTTTTGACTTCGGGAGTTTTACCGAAATTGGGAGCTCGTGTTGGATCACCTCCTTAATTATGGTGATGATGAACATGAATGTTGATAGTTGTTTATAAAATGTAGGTTGAAGCGATTAAGCGTCAAACTATTTATGGATATTATATAACCTGCAAACATGTAGCCACAAACAGTTATATCCATAATAAGTATAATCGTTTTATATTGAAGTGACATATTATTATGTAACGTGTCTGCAAATAATTGTGTGAGTAACAATGTACGTTGATAGTCTTTTATATCCGCTTCCCAAACATATACAGGAACAGTGTATAACACCACTGGAAGTGCCACATTAAGTAGTCAAAAATTCTTCATATGTAAAACGATGCGTGTTTCTTTTGAGCACGGTGACTAAACCATGTCATAGTTAATACTGATTTATCGTGTGTCTGTTAGAGGGTTCACGAATAAGTTTCTATAAACAGAATCCTCAGCCATTGACCAAATTATGAACAAAGTTCTAATGCATATTGTCAAGTAACATTTAAATGGTGCTTACCAATTTTTTGTTAATACCAAATGTCTATGTGAAATACTAGAAGGGTTAGAAAATGAAGAGCGCTGTTTACGTGAAGTAAAAAACTTATAGGCCATTTGTAACCTGCTAGCGAAGCCATAAATATACTGAAAGCAGAGTTTTAAGGTAATATGAGCTGTGAAACCATTAACATTTTATTTACATGGATGTTGGTGGGTTTTTGTAAGATGTAGGTTAAAGCAATTGAGCTAACCTGTTAACATCATAAACTTGGTATAAACAAATGTCATAAGATTGCGAAACGTTCACACTTGTATGATGGGGATTTAAAGCTCCCGGACCTTGTGTTAATTCTTAAAATCCTGCTCCATTAAAGACTGACCGCGTGCACCATTCCAACTGGCTGTCTTCGACGTTCGCACAATTATGCAAATCGTGCAACAGACAGGACTGGCTATGTCCTTGGAAAGTCTTAATATTGACGTTTGTTGTCTATCCGAGACCCGTATTCGAGACTCTGGTGAAGTACTACAAATTTGCTCGCCACCTGTCACTTCAAAAAGCTTGTTTAACGTGCGTTTATCCGGGGACCCTGTGGCATCTTCGTCTGGTCTTGCTGGCGTTAGATGTCGCACTAAGATCTAGAGTCGAGGCAGCACTAATCTATTGGATCCCCGTTAACAGTCGGCCATGTGCTGTTAGATTAGAAAGTACCATCAAGGTGAGAAGAAATTAGCGTGAGAAACGATGTCTTTTCGTCGTCTCCGCCTATGCCCTGACAGATTGCAGCCCGGATGCAACCAAGGACGAGTTCTACCATCAGCTAACTGTTATTCTCCAGAAAGTGCGTTCGACAGATATTTTAGTACTAGCCGGAGACTTGAATGCTCAGGTCGGGCGTCTAGGCACAGAAGAGAATCGTCTAGGTGGCCTATGGGATCTTGTTGGTCACAGGACAGATAACGAGGACCGTTTACTGCAACTGTGCACAGACAACAACCTGTTTCTGTCTAGCACTAACTTTCGGCACAGTCATCGCCGATGTGCCACCTGGCGTCTCCTTCTGCATCTCAAGCCTGGACTCAGATTGATCACATCGCGATCAGCTACCTCTGGCGTGGTTGTGTACAAGACTGCTGCTCCTTTTGGAGTACCTGTCTGGACTATGAGCATGCCCTGGTCTGCGCCAATCTTACCTTACTTTTCAGTAGCTAACGAAGTGACCGCCACCAAAGGATTGATGTCAGCAAGTTGGTTGCAACTTCTGTTGCTAGTAAGTACCGAACCGAGCTAGCTTCTAGGCTAGCTACCATTCCACCAAAAAGTATAGATGAGCATTGGTTGCAATTGCATGACGCCATGAAAATGGCGGGTACAGTCTGTTGTGGGTCCGCGAAACGTTGGGTTTCTTCTGGTTCCTTACAACTGATTGAAGCCCGTCGGTCCACTCCGGGTGACCGTGAGTTTGACCACAAACGAAGGATGTTAAGTAATAAAATTGAGCAGAGCTTGCGTAAGGATCGAGAAGCCTGGTGGTCGGAGCGTGCCAGTGAGTTGAAAGCAGCAGCTGCATCTGGTAATTACCGGAAGCTCTTCCAACTCATCCGAGCCACTGGCAGCAAGAAGTCTGGTGTGGGCGAAACAATCTGCGAGGATTACGGGATGCCGATCACTGACATCCACCGACGTCTTGGACGATAGGCAGAATTCTTCGGAGGGCAGTTCAACTGGCCTACTGCTCCGGCAACATCGGTCAGACTGTCCTGCCCTCCATGGCCGGTGACGACTGATCGACCAAATGAGGCGGAAGTCCGCAAGGAACTTTAACTCCTGAAGCGCTACGAAATACCGGGAGGTGGTGATCACTCACTTACGGAGTGAAACGATCTGCTAACCAATTTAGGTGGTAAGGAAAAGTTCTCCACAGAATTAAACGTATGCTACACAAATGCTCGCAGCCAACAAAATGAAATGACGGGGCTCAAGAAGATGGAGGACATAGGAAACTCTGATGTCGTTGCTGTCTCAGAAAGATGGTTAACGTCAGAAGTTTATGATAGTGATAATAATAATAATAAATTATTCTCAAATAACAGTTTGTTACATAAGGCATGCCAGTTTACAGGCAAGATCAAATTGTTACTAATGATACAATTTCCAACTGTAGTAAATTACTCAGCTGGGTCGATAATTCATAAGATATGAATGTAGAATGGTTTTAGTTAATATCACAGTTGGCGCGCTTCATGAAAGTTGCGTTGCAATGTGCAACTGAGGGTCGATAACAGTGCAGTTGAGGGCTTCTAGAAATCGCAATCTTATATCCCTTTGGAATATTTGGGGCTTTAAGGATGGTGCAGGACAAGGTCACCCGTTCCGTTTCTCAAGGGGGCTGAAAAATGGTGCAAGAAAAAAAAGAAAACAAAAAAGGACGAGAAGCAGGGCAGACAATGTTCATGAAGAAATAGTTAAGGTATGCCTACTCAGTCTGATTCTCATTTATTAAAGTATTTAGTGAGCAGGAGCATCGTAATAAGTTAAAGAAAATAAGTGTAAAAAAGGTATGGGTGGATAATCAACTGATAAATGGAGGTGGTTCAGAAAGAAGCTGAGAGTATGAGAATATGTAGTCATAAAATATAGTGCTAAAAACAGTGTTACCATACACAAATGGCTGTCTCCCTTTTTTGTCGACGCTACTGGAGCCTTTTTGAGATTTTATAGGGTCTTGAGTGGGCTTCGTTTTTTATCGAATTGTCTAGTTTGCTTGTAATAGGATTACTGGGTAGGAAGTGAAACCAATTTAACATTCTAAACACGATTGAATGGGGTATTTTGCATGATAAATCAGCATCAATACCATTAGTTCGTGACATTCCACTAGACCATAAAGAGCCGTAACTTAACAAAATGTTTTGCCCTACAGACATGGGTGGATTGAAGTTATCTCCCGCCATCATGTTTGCTGGTCAGTAACGCCACCCTCTCTCCTTTTGTGATGTTAGGCTCTCTTACGTTTGTGGTAAGTATGCATACTGCTTTAATCAAAGTACATGGTTGGAATACACTGTCTCTACTAGTTCCATGTTACAAGCAATTCAGATAGTTAAAGCGTTTGTATTATGGGTTAGATGTCCATTAAGTATATCACACTGCTATGAAGATAACTAATGGTGACAGAAAAAAAAGGTTAGATTATATGTGGTTTAAAGATAGTAGGACTAATAGCAAATCAAATGATATGAAAGAGTATAAAATTGTGAAATTTTTAGGGTAAGAAAAATAGACCACAGAGCAACTCACAAGATTTTATGATCAATTTTGAGCTTCGTATGATCGGCCTTAGTAGATCAGCATCCACAAGATTGCTGAGTTATCTGTCTACTTGCAATAGAAAAAGAAAAAGACATGGGTTTTAGGAAGAATAATGTATATTTAACCAGTGTAGATATTTGGGAACTGAAAGTGAGGGTTAGGAGCATTAGGCCTTCATCAATGGACAATGAATAATAGGATCCGGCAAACCATATGTCCAGTGGATCGATTTTTTACACAGTAAAGTTGATAAACTGAACCATAGAGGTGGTGGGTGTAACGACCGAGTTGCCGATATTCGCTTCCAACACAGAACTAACGAACCAAAATTTATTCGATTGGACCAGACTACATTCTTCTGTATAGGGTACGGAGCGTTCTTAAGTTACTCGTATTAAATTATATACAAACGCAAATTCTGCTCAGTCTAAACTGTTCTAATTTGAGAAATAGAACAAATTCTATCAAAAATACAAGATACCTCAAACGGTACAGCCTGTGCTATACAGTCAAAAGTTTCTCTAACACAAATTAGCGTGCCGAACAACAAAGTAAACGTTTAATACAAATGAGTTCAATACCTGAGAATCAACAAAAAATATTCCCAACAAGATGGGACCAGATGTCTATCTGCAGGTATTCCAGCAATCTTCCCAAGAAGACAGTCAAAGGTTAACAAACACGCACTGAATAAAGCCGTAACCTTGAGCTTAGTCAAAAACGACCTTATTGTCAATAGTCCGGCAACATGCAATGGAAAATTACGTAACAAAATATAAGTCTTTAATCAAAATCACATAATAAAAGCTCAGTCCAGGAAGACTGCAGAACCCAAAGTGCGGTCAAAGAGATCTGAACAAAGGTTAAAATACACGACAGGGAGAAGAAACAAACAAATGACAGTACTGTCCAACAAAAGTGCCGTGGAGGGATTTTCAGCGTTCCCTTTGCGTCACAGTTGGGTTATCCTGTACATCAAAAACACCTTGAACTACGAACACTCGAGACAGTGGCATACGACTCAGGGGCATGTGAACGGGTGCTCTGCCTCCCGAAATGTAAACGCCAAGACATTGAATTAGCTGTGGTATACCGCAGTCCAGAATGTGTAGGGAATGATGTACTCCTGAGTAAACTTACGTTTTGGTCAAACAGGTGCGTAAGTCTCATAGTATGCCAAACAGCCCTGCCAACCCGTCCCAGCAGCATCTGCTGAAAACTGAAAAAATTGACTCAGGAGCATCAGTAGAAGAGGCATGAACTCATTTAAGGCAGTTATACAGTCGACTAACTCAACCATACATACCCTGAGCAGTCACTCCAATACATAAACCAGTATCAAGACAATTTCTATCAAACTACGGACCTGTCAATCTCAACAGCGTCGTAGTTAAAATACTGGAATGTGTAGTCAAAACGACTATAATGGCATTCATTGAAATCAAAAAAATTGTCCAACAAGGAACAACATGGACTCAGAAAGTGTTTATCTTGCGCAACGAACATTTTTATAGCAAGGGAATATCAGACAAATGAGCTAGACAACGTAAACTCAGTGGATGTTGTCTACATAGACTTCAGTAAGGCATTCGAAAAGGTGCCAACAAACAGACTGCTATTGAAATTAGAAAAGTTTGGTATTGCTGGACCACTTTTGAAATGACTTAAGGATTTCCTAGTAGGTCGTAGACAGAAAGTAGGAATAAATTCCAAGTGCTCCACGTGGAGACCAGTACTTAGTGGAGTATCTCAAGGTTCCGTCCTAGGTCATTTACTTTCTATACTGTGTGTAAATGATCTTCCAATTACAATTGAGTCTCGAATGTTGTTATACTCTGACGATGTACAAGTCTGGCGAGAAATAATGGGAGACGCAGATGCATGCAAACTACAGGCAGGCTTAAATATTGTGACTAACTGGTCTAAGGAATGACTGATGCCTATCACCGTGGCAAAGTGTGTCTAAATGAACTTTGGGGATACAAGCGTAACTGGGTACAACGTAGGAGAAATGTCTGTACCCGTGGTCTGGTCTCATAAGGATCTAGTGATGACAGGGAGTCATGATCTTAAGACAACGGCCTATTGTCGAGAGGCGTCAACTAAAGGGTCTAGAACCCGTTGGGCTTTAGAACAGACATTCACCAAGTTGAATACTGCCATGTTCACTACAGTATACGCACCCTTGATGAGAACTAAGCCACCATTGCAATTCCAGAATTCTGTGGTTTATCATACCAAGATCGGCTTGAAAACCTAGACCTGTACTCGGTCCTATCGCAGATTAAGCGGTAATCAGATTTTGATGTAAAGAACACTAATAGATAATTTTGGACGTTATACATCCTATCTCTTGCCTAACACCAGATCGCGGCATCTCGAAGGACATAGCAGACGAGTAGAAAAGCCTATGACGAACAAAATACCGGCGGCATACAGGTTTTCACACAGAGTCATCAATGATTAGAACCTTTTAACCGAAGCAGTGGTCTCTACACCGTCAAATGACTCACTCAAGAGAAAACCAGACACTCGGAGAAGCATATCAGAAAAGGAATAACATAGGCCGTAAGTCTTCTGTCCTTACCACACAAATATGAATCTGAGTATTTCACAAGATATTGTTTGTTGAGTGAAGAATTTTGCGTATCAGAAGAAGTAATAACACATTGATCTTCTTTTCAGACACTTAATGTTTCGTTATAATACGTCATATTTTTGTTACTTTGATTGATCAACAACATTGCTGATTTTGAATGGAATGCGGAAATGCTTATTTGTTATGTTTTGGTGTGGATTATAAATTTATGTAAGCTTTTTTGTATATATGAATACGATCCTATCAGCTGATTGCTAAAAGACTTACTTGTTTGATACCGTATGTCACTTTGTCCTTGGTTTTTATATGACGGTCAAAACTTAATATATTCAGCGTTTTTTCCTCGTGGAACTCACTTTACTTATTTTTCGAGATTTAGCCTCTTTCGGTTTAAGATTGACAAAGGTATAGTGGATTCTGTAACAAATTAAGATATTCTAAAAAAACCTGACCTAAATTATAGATTTTACTGTTTATGGCCTACATCTTTATATATATATATATATATATATATATATATATATATATATGCGAGTTCAAATAGTACACATGTACTTCAAATATGATTTTGTGTCTCATTCATTCTGTTCAAGAATTCTGCTCTTTTGTAAATGGCTTAGACTAACTGCAAGCTGCTTTGCGGATCACTGATGTGTTATTTTATTTAAGTTAAATCTACCAGCTATCTTACTCTTAACATCATGCTATGGTTCGCAGTAAATGTTTCTGGGTCTTGAATTCAAATAAAATCTGAGCCAACAAAAATTCAAGAACTGTTTATCACTTAATTAAGGTTTGTTCCACATAATGCAGTAAGACAACACATATTTTGATGTGATTATTAACTATTTTTCGAAGAATGTGGTTTGTTTATTATATTTTATGGTTAATTGCATCATATCAAGACCTGATTTCCTAGCCATCAAGAAATGTTAGTATAAACTAAGGATACATGGTCATTTTGGGATGGAAGAAAATTCTTGTGAGATGAATATATGTTCCTCAAAGTGACAAATTTTAGTGACTTGAAAGTTTCGTGTGGTTTGATACGATAGGTGTAAGGGATGAATTAGGACCTCTCTGATAGTTCGAGTAACTACACTTCTGCAGTAGACAGAACCAGATAATTAATATTTATATGCAAATATTTGATTTTGTATTTTGTTACCGTAGTACTTTAACCTAGTTTCTGAAATCTAATAATTTTTATGACATTAAAGTTCATTTTCAAAGAAGTTGATAAGACACCCTATTATCTTAGAGTTTGATCAGGGTTCTTATATGGTAACACTTTAATTTCCATATGACTAAAATAAGATTTCATCTGATGCAGTTATAAACGTTTGTAGAATTATTTGTCTTATGAGCGATATTTTTACTCCGTATAGTCGTTTTGCCTGTGATGAAAAGTCTCGACCAGAGTAATTGTTTTACTGTATGCAGCCGTGCTGAGGAGTTGAAGAGTGATGTTTTAATTGATCCAATTGTATTCCAGAAGCTTTTCACTAAAGATTCTTTGGATGACACTTAGGTCATATATTTTTTTCAGCAACCAAATCTCCAAGCACAGGTAACTTACGAAAGGTTAAGCGTTCGCGTGTGAGACCGAAGATCCTGGCTTTGAGTCCCTCATGCGTGATCTTTGATGCTCAATGTTTGAGGAGTTCCATACTAGGAAAAAATGGCCATGCAGTGGTTTCGTATTTTCAGTGGTAGTCTATCTTAGATCAACTCGTAAATTCAACTGTGAAAATACTACAATCTTCTCAAATTCCAATACTGATAAAACTTTCTGAAAATATCGTTTGTCTTTTATTAACTGTTATATTTGGTCTAATAGCTTTTAGTCCAAAGACGTCTAATTAAAATTATTAGGGCGATGTAAACCAGAATAAATGTAGAACTTTCAAGGTTCGGTTTGCATTGTTGTTGTTTCTCATCAACAATGTGCCATTTAGAAGGATTCAGTTTGATGTAACTTGTTTTTCCCATAAAGATAAAAATGTGCATTGTCATCTTACCATTCGTTTTGTCATTTTTAACTAAAGCTTATCACCAGTATCCAATTGCTACTTTCATACTTTAGAAAGTTTATACGCTGGAATATACCATTTTGTTAAGTTAGTGATTCTGTTTAGTCATTTTTAACATATTGAGTTGAACAAGGTTTTTTTGTTTCATTGATTATCACCAGTTACCTTTGTATAAATGAGTTACTATTTGGTTAACTTTGGTTTTTAGCAAATGAAACAGCTTAGTAGAATAGATATGTAACGAAGTGAAACTTTGCTTATTGGTTACTTACAAGCAAGCGTAATATAAAGATGAAGTTATGATCATAGTGCAGAACGATTTTACAATTTGACATATCAGAATAGTTGTAGTACCATTTTTCAGTATCAACATACTTAATTTTTTGTCTCTCACCACTGATAATAAATTAATTAACTCATCAAGTACGCATTCTATTGCATCGGCTTTATGTTACATCGTTTGTTTGCAGGCTTGTAATAATAGCCCTCCATCCTAATCGAGGCAGTTGGAACATAGGTGAAATATATGGCCCAATGTTTTAAATTCTAAGTCCTTAAACCACTAAGTTATTACTGCATTACTAGTTTGGATGAACTTCTGGTTATCGCTTTTACCTAGTAATCGAACATACGATAACATAAGACCATCTTTGATCTTAATGGTATGACACTAGTGTAATCAAAATTGTTTTTGAGAACTAGATATTTGACTTGTTTCATTGTACTATTTAAACTTGTGTTAATTGGAAGAAAGACTGTCTATTTTCTGAAAGAAATAGTTTGTTATCAGTTAAAAAAAACTTGAAAAAGTTAGTTTCACACTTTTCGGAAAATTATAGATTTATTATTATTATATGCCTGTTATAATAAACTCTTACATTAAATGCTGTAAGTTCTGCCTTTATTAAATTTATAGTTGTTTTTATGTCTTTTTTAGGTGTTGTTTCGTCATTATCTTGTTATCAGTGCAACTCATCACATCATTCTAATTGCTTAGAACACTTAACTGATCTAGGTAAACATTCACTTCAACCAACTCCTTGTACAACTTATGGAGCACGATTTTGTATTAAAACTACTGGAATCTACGGAGGTAATATAAATTATTATTTGAATATCCATAAGTGAGAGAATAGTTTTCACTTTTGACCACTGGTTGAGCAATTCTCACTGGTACACACTTTAGTTCATATGTCATATCAAAGAAATGTCAAGTGATCTCGATTGTAACATGTTACTACCCAAATACTGAATAAAAATTCGGTCATGTAGTAGATTTACTGTATATTATCGTGCTGAATATGTGCTTTCATTCCCGACTAAGATAATCACCGGGTTTTCTTTGACTAAAATCGACCTTCATTCGAAGTTGTTATCATATTCATCTGCAGGTCACTTATCATTTATTTTACGACTTAAATAATTAATTTATCTTATCCAAATAATTGAATACTTTATGGATTCAATGCATCAAGGTAATAAGTAGAGCACAAAATATGTATATCCAGCATATATAGGATGAAAATTGTAAATAGATTGTATATACATTGTAAAATATTTGTTTACAAGTAAGTACAACTAGTTTATTCAGAAAGCGTTGAATGATCTGAACAAAATAAACCAAATTACCCATTGAACAACTAGCAGATATATTCAGTGTCTACAATTCAGGATGTTACATAAGATCAACCATAAATCATACTAGCATGAGATACACTGATAAACCTTAAAGCTCTCATATACAGGTTGGTAGAGTAGTACGCTATTGTTCAATCGTTTATCAGTTTTGGGGAGAGTAGTAACTAATCGCATCTAATAATACAATCACTTCGTCGTAAAATACAGGAAAAAAGTGGTAAGAATGAGTGCTAAGTTCATTTCTCAGAAAAAGGAAAATAGTTAACGGCTGAATTATATTCCTTGAGTAATACATAATTTTCTTCTCAACCAGTCAGTCAGTCAGTCAGTCGGTCATTTACAACGTAGAACGATGTACATATATGTATCGGTCCAAGTTGCCATATCTCATTAGCACAACAAGATGAGCACTGAATTCATAGAAGTAGTCACTTCAATGGTAGTAATGTATAAAAGAAAGCCTGTGTACAAGGATATAGTACATGAAGAAAGAATTAGTTAGTTGATAGAAGGAAAGATATAAAGTAAATTTAATCCCACAGTTAAAAGGAGACGCTGATAAAATGCAGTCTTTTGATAACACTGAGCAACAATGCCAGAATGTTTGGAATGCGCTTCTCTCCCTCTAAATGCAAGTTGTTGCTTCAGGAGTGGTCTGCGTCAACACCGGAATTAAGGATAGGGAGTGAGTAGTCGAACGCATTGACAACTTCACTTGTCTTAGAAGTATGATCACCCTTAGGTACATTGGTGTGTGATGAAATCTCAGCACGGATTCGAAAATCTCCTTTGGCTTTTACCAACTTACGTCACCTATGGTGAAGGCGAGATATCTGTCTATCAATTAAGGGACGAGTATAGTGCATAACAGTTCGTTCTGTTCTAGTTTATGGCTGCGAAACATCTCCATTAAGAGTTAAAGATATTCATAAGCTACTAGTATTTCACCACAGATGTTTTAGAAATATTGCGGGTATGTGCTGGGATCACCGCGTGAGTAAGAGTGAGGTTAAAATCAGGGTATTAGGGAATGATGATAAATCCGTTGATGAGGTTGTGAATCTTCATCGACTGAGATGGTTGGACTGTGTGTTACGTAGGCCTGAACACCGATTACCACGACACGTAATGCTGACCAGTGTTGGGGATGGTTGACAGAAACTTAGGGGCATCCAAACCAAAACGTGGCATCAGTTCATAAAGTCACTAACGTCTGGTCTGAGTCATGTTGGTAGATGCAGACTACTTGATTGGGGTCCACACAACTATTGTAACCAATAGTTGGAGACTATGTGTGACATGGCTCAGAATCGATCACAATGGCGTATGTGTATACACTCTCTATCTTCCCTTAAACTAAGAGATTAAAATCGCTTCATATTCTTTCTCTCTGTACTATATCCTTATACACAGTCCTTCTTTTATACATTACTACCATTAAAGTAACTAGTTCTATGAATTTGGTGTTCATCTTGTTGTGCTAATGAGATATGGCAACTTGGATCGATGATATATATATACATATATATGTGCCTGGTCCCCTACGTTGTAACTGACTGACTGAATTAGTACCCCAAGAAATTTTGTTAACCAATTACATAAATCTACACTTAATCATTGAACTGATATTTTATTTTATTTTATTTTTTTTTAAAGCTGTCATGGGTATAACACGTTTTTGTAGCGCATGGGATATGGGTAATGAATGTCAATTTTTAGATTTTCCTGATCATGATAGAATATATCGTGCATGTGTTATGACTTGTTCTAAAGATGCATGTAATTTAAGTAGACGAAATATTCTGTCATTATATTTCATGATTACAATTATGTACATAGTTATATATATTTCTATTTTATAATAAACATTTGAAAATACCTTTTTTTTCTTTTCTTTTCTCTGTTTTCCTTTTTTGTTTCTTTTTTTTTCTTTGAATTTTTCTATTTTAATACAAGTTGTTAAGATGTTAGTTTATGAATTCATATCACTTTTATATTCTTTAGATGAAAGAAAACAAAAAAAAAAAAACAACGTGTAAATGTCTTCAATTATGATGAATGTAAAATAATATAACTTCTGTAGTATCTTAACCCCCTTTTATTGTTTGAAACATAATGAATGATGTAAGAAATTCACAATTGAAAAGAGAAAAGTTATCAATTTAATATAAGAAAAGGGGTTTTTTGTATGAATATTATAGTAATTTTAGTAGATGAGATTATGAGTTGATTGAAGCTAGATCATTATGAATAACCTGGAAGCACTAGACGATTGTTTTGTTCTATTGTGAGATTCATCAACAGTACACATCCACAGTCCTGCTTTGCGAGATTTCAACCTCTAGACAACTGAGCTGATTGACATCCAACGATGTTAATGTTTAACTTAAACTAAACCACAAAATTAAGCTATACATCCATCATTGTCATTAATGAGTTACTATCTCACAATAGACCCAGTTGAAGTCCATTGTTCATTGTCTCTCACTAGAACTCTAAGAAATGCCTCTTGAAGCCAGTCATTAGTGACCATATTTTCATTAATATCAGAAGGGGTTTTGTGGAGATTTTAGTAATTTAATAGTTAAGATCATGAGTTAATTAAAGCTAGACAACCATGGAAAACCTGAAAGTACTAGACGACAGTTCCGATTAAGTATGGGACTCCTCAGCAGTACGCATCCATAGACCACGCCTCGCTAGATTTGAACTGATTTATCAATTTATTTTATCTGAATGTTATGGATAAGACACCATTATTTTCATTGTTAATGATGTTTCTTAGAATCAAGCATCAGTTTTAGAGAACAGATAAAAATGGTAGGATATTGATCTGATATCACTCTCTTTAGTAGACGTTGAGTACATCAAGTGAACTATACGTTAAATTAAATTCACTTGGTGTTGTTTACTTGTATCTTCCCATTGTTATTTTGAAACTGAAATTGACTAGTCTGTTATTGGCATATGTGCATCCTCAGGTCACAAGGTTTATCAGCAATATCGAAGCAGCCCACACAGCATTCACGTTTGCTAATAAGAGGCTGATCAATTACATTCCTAAACATCAATGGGAAGATTCAAGTAAATAATATCAAATGAATTTAAACTTCATCTCATCGCACAAGCAAGTGGCTATTAGGATTCAGTAGCTAAGTGAATAACGCAATGACATTTGAAGCGGCTGGTACTGAGTTCGAGTCCCGGAGTGAACATCAACTCTGAGATGCAGGCACATCCAGCTGACGAATCCCGAAATGGGACGAAACGCGTGTCAAACTAAATTCCACCGCTAGCCACTATTCATCTTTGTTTAGAATGCTTGTGAATTCAGGCTATATCTAGGCAATACTCACACTATGCACACAGGCCAATAATAAGAGACTAATCAATTCCAGTCCTAAATAACAATGGGAAGATTCAAGTCAAACAATGCCAAGTGAATCTATACTGTTATGATTTCAAATTGATTCTTCAAATGTCGACAAACCAAGAGATCTATCATTATCAGAAAAGTTTTGACTTCATAAAATTTACTAATTATAAAAGTAACAGCTTCTTTTTGGAAACTATGCACTGACGTATGCTTACTTACTTACTTACGCCTGTTACTCCTCGCAAAGGAGCATAGGCCGCTCACCAGCATTCTCCATCCAACCCTGTCCTGGGCAATCCTTTCAAGCTCTTTCCAGTTCTTATTCATCCTTTTCATATCTGCTTCTATTTCCCGACGTAATGTGTTCTTTGGCCTTCCTCTTTTCCGCTTCCCTTCAGGATTCCAAGTTAGCGCTTGCTTCGTAATGCAGTTTGATGATTTCCTCAATGTATGTCCTATCCATTTCCATCGTCTTTTCCTAAGTTCCTCTTCAGCTGGAAGTTGGTTGGTTCTCTACCACAGAAGACTGTTTCTGATGGTGTCCGGCCAATGGATGTTGAGTATCATGCGTAGACAGCTGTTGATAAATACCTGTACCTTCTTGATGGTGGTTGTTGTAGTTCTCCAAGTTTCAGCTCCGTACAGTAGAACTGCCTTGACATTGGTATTGAAGATTCTGACTTTGATATTGGTTGGAAGTTGTTTTGAGTTCCATATGTTTTTCAATTGAAGGAATGCCGCTCTAGCTTTGCCAATCCTCGCCTTGACGTCTGCATCTGAATCTCCTTGTTTATCGACGATGCTTCCCAGGTATGTGAAGGATTCCACGTCTTCCAGAGTTTCGCCATCAAGAGTGATTGGATTGCTGTTCTCCGTGTTGTGTTTGAGGACCTTGGTTTTCCCTTTGTGTATGTTGAGGCCTACTGATGCAGAGACTGCTGCTATACTGGCTGTCTTTATCTGACGTATGACTTCTTTTATTTACATTTTCATTCGACTTATTTATCAACAGAAGTAAATGAAATCGTAGGGCAAAAGTTTGTCTTCATCACTTAAATTGATAACCAATATATATATATATATATATATATATATATATATATATATATATATATATATATATATATATATATTGAAAGTTTAGATGTTTGTTAAACACATAAAGCTAACCAGTAAATGAGGTCATTCAGTAGAAGATTAATCAGTGGGGAATTAATTGACGTTTGTAGGGTAATTCTAAGAACCTTTAAATATTACTTGTGGGTTTATTTTTTTTCAAACGATCAATATTTGCTTACAGTAGGAAATCGTCAGTAAGTTATGGCATACTCCAATACCTTTACCTTTTATATACATTTAACTGGTGGATAATCGTAATAAAAGTAGGTTGAAAGCTTTTAAATAGTAATAAACCGCCATTTTTGTTTATTCATAATTATTTTTACAATCAGTCTTATCACCATGACATCACTGTCACCAAATATAATTGGTATCTAAATTCAATAGTAATTGCCCCTTGTCTCTCAAAGCAGTAAAGTAAGAGGGAAATAATATGAACCATTATGATAGTTATTCTTAAGTTTATCAACAATTCGATTTACTATATATACATTGTTGATCTTTGATGAAAGTGCGTAATTACACACTGGTAAAAGATATGAATAGTTATTTAAAACAAATGTAAAACGAGAATATCTACGTGTTACAAAAAAATCCATGTTTATAATAATAGTGTAGTGTGTGCTACTGATATTGACAGATATAAGTAGTATGTATCACCAATGGAAAGTGGAATGCTTGGATGTAGAAGGTTGAGAAGATTCAATAAAAGAGAACGACAACAAACAGGAATTGTTATGGAAATAAAGGAACAATGAAGTCTGAACCAATTGATTGATATTGAAAATGCCATAGGTATTCGGAGTTTGACAACGCTTTAACCAGTAACACCTTCTAATATTAAACGTACCCACCGAGTGAAATCAAAAGGCAGAAGTGAGGAGGTTCGAAGATATATTTGATAAGCTATCAATATATCAAGGATCGTTTGAACTAATCTGGCTAGCGATTGTGACAGATGTTGAGCACGGCGTTCCCACACGTGATCTAGTGAGGATGCTTGACCGAGCGCCTTCAGCTAGATGAGTCCACTAAAACTGTTGTCAGCGTCCAACGTCGAAAACTTACAAAGCTATTTATTTTGGGGAATTATTTACCGCTACAATATTTTTACTACATGATTCTCAGATTTTACTAAGTGATTTTGTAATTATGTGTTTTCGTTTATTACAGTAGTATCTCAGAAGCCTGGATAGACTGCCTTGTGGCATTTGCATCTGAGAGTCCTTCAGAAACATAAGCAGTGATGATGATGATAATAATAATGAAAGCTGAAAGAACGGGACACCAAACACTCTGCTAACTACATTCAGCACTCTCTGTAATACAATAAAGTCTTTCCTCAAAATTCCAGAAGAACAGTAAAGAATACTAGGTAATATGTAGGAATTGACAAATGTTAAGAGTAAATGTTGAGTAATCCTAAAAGGATGTTGCCTCTCTTTATGTAGTAAGTCAGACGGAAAACTTATTTTTTTTTCAATAACAGTAAAACATGAGAAGTTGAAAGATCAGTGTAAAAAGTAACACCAACATAATTAACCTTCGACATTGTGTTTATCAAAGAATCTCCAATGGTACAAATATTATGGGATCCCAACTTGGTGTTTAGATTCTGTTTCTGTCTCAGGCTGAAGTTAATAACTTGACATTTAAACGGATTAAGTATGAGACTATTAACAACAGACCACTATATAATACGAGATAGAAACTCTAAACGGTAATCGAAAATATGCTTATTAATAATAATAGCTTATGAAGAATATCGTAAAGATGGAACAAAAAAAACTCAACTAATTCATATCTAGAGGTCCTAGGCTCGAATCCCGCAGGATGGGATCGTGAATGCACATCGTTGAGGAGTCCCATACTAGAACGAAACGGTCATCCAGTGCTTCGAGGTTTTCCATGGTGGTCTAACTTGAATTAACTTATGAATTGAACCATTAAATTATAGAATATATGCTATGATTTTTGAATATCAACCTGAATGGAAAATAGTCTTTCTGTATGATTAAGCATTTGGCAATATAATAGACGACCTAGTATATTGCATACTTCATAGCTTTTACATTTATAATGCTTGAGTTATTTTTCAGAATTTCAGACAAATTCCATGTCACTATTTCAATTTAATACATATAACTTGAGTATAAGTCTAGAACTTACTTATGCCTGTTACCCCTCATTACGTGGAGGAACAATAGGCTGCCCACTACCACTGTGTATCTAACTCTATCCTAGATAATCCTTTCTAGTTCATTCCAATTGTTATTCCTCCTTTTCATATCAACTTCCAAATCTCGATGCATTCGGTTCTTCAACTTTTCTTCTTGTTTAAAAAAAGATAATCAATAATTATTTATCTACATTTATTTATTCAACTCCGTCTGGAGTCCCTCCGGGGGCTACTGACGGTCTCACTAAAAAATAAAACGCTAACACTATTTGTTTATTCACATTCTGATATATTATCAAATATATTTTTATGACTAAATCTAAACTAATCAATTATTCAATATGTTTGCTTGTAACCACTTCACATACATACACACACACACATACATACATACACACACATGCATACATACATATTAAGTATATAAACAATACACTTTTCAATAATTCAATATATTCATTCATATAATACACATGACTTAGTAACTAAGTTAATATACATTACATAATACTTCCCTAGTGTATTATGAAATGATTTTTATTTATCTTTAAAATAAGAAAAAAAAATCGTTTTAAAAAGTATTCGACAATCATAATAAACAACCACAACCACAACAACAAAAAAATTTTTTTGTTGTGTTTCATTTACTGGTTACATCATAAAGTGAAACAATCATTTTTTGTTTGTTTGTTTGTTTGTGTTTTTTTCACTTGGCAACTAAAAAGAAAAACTATTTGTCATTTATTATGCAACACAAGTTTTACTGTTTTATTCCTCAAACAAAAAAAAAAACAAAAAAATAAAACAATAACCCATTTTATTATTACTCTTACTGTTTCAACTTTTAATATTTAATGAATAGTTGATAAGGGAAAGTGAATAGTATTATAATAGAGATATGTGTATGTGTTTGGTTGGTTGTTTGTTTGTTTGTTTATTTGCTGGGTTGGTTGGTTGTTTCCGGTTTTATTCCTTCATTTCAATTATATAATCATATTCAAGAAAAAGAAAGAAAAAAAAACAAACAAACAAGAAAAACGATGAAATAAACTGGATAGAATTAAGAAAGTGACATAAATAGAGTTTATTATATGATGAGAAGAAATAGATAGAATTCAATTTTAATTTTAATTGTTAAGATTACCAGTCAGTTCATGCTAGATCATCATGGAAAATATGAAAGCAACAGACGGCCATCTCGTTCTATTATAGGACTTCTCAACAGTATGGTGGAGGATAACTTGTTACTAAGGAGAAGCCAATATTACATTCGTTACTACTAGTGATCATACATTTATTTATTTTTGACACATAAAAATTATTAATAGGAGGCAACACATAAATCATTCAATTTGTGTGAGAGCTGTGATACTGCCCGGGTGCCCAGACGAAAACAGGTGGTTTTATTAGAGAGCCACACCTCGAGCCTTTGAACTAAAGGTGTGATTCACCAGGCAGTGGAGCAACGTCAGGAGATGCAGTCCTATGGTATCCGGTGACCAACGACTGATTCATACCCTATTTGTTCTTTCAGGATACTGCAGCTCATGTGTACCATTGATTCGGAATCAGAGTTATCCAAAATCTCCTGGGTGGATCCGCCGTATCCACCAACCCGGTTAAAGCGACGGACATTCACTTTTCATCTCACTTTCATAAGCAACAGTGATGCCACGAGAAGGTAGTTAGTACGATTTCCCAGGGACTGGTTGTATTGATGTGGCCATGTGAGAGCATTTGGTGAGGGAGAGTTGACTCTCTCCACTCGCGGCCGTACCAGGATATTGGGTGACAGTGATCATACAAGTTCAATAGCACATCAGTCGGGGTAGCAACACTGTCTAAGACCCTCATGTAATCCAAGTCCAGTGATCACTAAGTGTAATAGAGTAAGTAGTCTTATAAGATTACCCATATTAAATTGGAAAGTTAAAAGCTATTTTTAAACTCCATTATTATACCTTTATTTCATCAGACAACGGTTGAGGACAGAATAATCTTGACCTCTTTTCTTACATTTACTTTTCCTGTCTCCTTAAGTTTTTCTTTTTACTAGTTAACTTCAACTGATATAGAAGATTTATTACCACAAAGGGCATTAGTCTGATCAAGAATAGATATAAGTTGAAGGTAAGTAATAACCAACTTGAATTCAAGTCTTTCAACTGACAATCTCAATTATCCAACAACAGGTTTTCAACAAAGCTTATTGATTTATTTTCACCGACATTATTGTATGCCATAAAAAGATTCATTTTCATTCGACTAATTATCGACAGTGGATATCCGAATAGTCAAGTCTCTTCCGATTACATAATACCCTATTCGTTATTTGATAAAATAGATTTATAATTAAAAAATGGCGCAAGACTGAGGGCCCTGGGTTCGAATCCCGCGATCGGGATCGTGGATGCGCACTGTCAAGGAGTCCCACAATAGGACGAAACAGCCGTCCAGTGCTTCCAGGTTTTCAATGGTGGTCTAACATCAATCGATTCATGATCTCAATTAAATTTCAACTTTGTGACTGGATTGTGTAAAGCTTACCATTAGATCTGTAAATCTTGAATTCAACTCCTTATGTAATGAATGTACAATATTGATGACTTTCAAAGTAAGTTAAAAAGGCTGTCTAGTATGTTATGGTTTCCAATGATTCTCTAACATTACTTTCGTGATAATATCGTCTTCTTTCGTAAAGACATTGATAAAATATGTAGTCTTCTTAACCATACGAGTAACAAACCAAGAATATTTGGAATGCTTTTATCTTTCTTTTAATGCAACATTTTACTTCGTGAATGGCGTCTCTCGGTGTCTAGATTAACCATGGTGAATGAAATAGTCTATCGCGTTGACTAAATCATTCACATTCAGTGTTTTGTAAGCACTGGTGTTTAAATGGTTTATGGAATCAAGGAGTGGATTAGGGAAGCTTGTTTCGCTTGTATTAATTTGAGACACCCGTGGTGTGGGCTACACTTCCATCTTTTGACCAAGAGACGAGTATACTATGTGACACTTTACTGTCTTATCTTATGTCTGTGAATAACGGACTGTGAATGTAAAGGGCACTTATAAATTACTGGTGTTCAATAAGTGCCCTCGAAATATTGTTTGCGTATATTTAAACAACCGACTAAACAATACTGATTTTAGACGTACGGTGCTAAGCAGGGTTAGGTAATCGATTGTTGAGGTCGTCAGCATTCATCATTTGAGGTCACCGGGACATACGTTAAGTATATCAAACCACCACCTACATCGGAGTGTGTTGTAGAGTGGTGTAAAACTAGGTTAAAGATAGCCATAATCTGTCGATCTGACACACGTTGGTAGGTGCAAATTTATCAATTGAGGTTGTGAATAAAGTGATATAGTTTAAGATTAATCAAATATTTACATACGCATTTACTGTTTATTTAGCTCTTGATCCTAAGTTTCAAAGTAACATTAGATCCTTTATTCCTCTGTTTCTTTCTTCTTGAATCATATTTTCTATACCTCATCATTCCTACAGCACAAATACGAGTCAGGAATAGAATGTCTGGTAGCAGAAGAATGAGAAGATCAAGAAGAGGAAAACGGGAACAGAAAGTAATGAAGGAACAGTAAAGTCTGAGACAATTAATGAACATTTTGCAAATTATATATTAGAGTATGTTTTTGTATTTAACCAATATGTGGAAACTACAGTAAATTCAATCAAAATACATAAATTATCAGTCATTTTGTATTCTTTGAAAGGATTGCCCAGGACAGGGTTGGATGGAGAATGCTGGTAAGCGGCCTATGCTCCTTCACGATGAGTAACAGGCGTAAGTAAGTAAGTTTGTATTCTTTACTTGTATATTCCCGTCGTTATTTAGGACTGGAATTGATTAGTCTCTTATTATTGGCCTATGTGCATACTGTGCGTATTGCCTCGATATAGCCTTAATTCACAAACATTCTAAACAAAGATAGATAGTGACTAGCAGTGGAATCTAGTTTGAGCGCGTTTTGTCCTATTTGGGATTGGTCAGCTGAATGTATCTGCATCTCAGAGTTGATGTTCACTCCGGGACTCGAACTCAGTACCGTTCACTTCAAACGTCAGCTGACGAGATGAAACTAGGACTAAAAAAGCATCTTGGATTCCACAGCTAGCCAATATCCATCTTTGCTTTTAGTAGTTACATTGTTTAAATAGAACAATTTACTTTCGTTTTGTTACTATCTCCTTTGAATGACTAGTTTAGTTTGTATAAATGGATCATGATATTTAATTCAACAACAATTAACTACTAAATAGACTACTTAAATTAAACTTATCCAATTCAATTAACTTTGTATAATTATGAAACAATGTCAGTCATCAGTTCTTGTAAACTAAGTGATAATGAGGTATCAGTCTTCAAATTTGTTATTTTTTAATCTTTTGTTATGATCCATAAATATAGTGGAAAATGTACATTAGAAGAACTGCGAGAAGAGTACATGTTCACATTTCCGAGCATCTCCCAAAGAAATCGAGCGACTACGATGATCAAGGGTCCTAACGGTGCAATAGCTTAGCATTTCATTGACACCGGACATATCATTGACAATCGTCAAGCTTTTGAGATTATTAGAAGACAATGAGACATTGCTTCTCTTTGGTTAGCTGAAGCATTTGCAATAAAAAAACTCAAATCTGATCTATGTAAGGATGGCAAATCAATTGATGAAGTAGTCAAACTGAATCAGTTGAGATCGCTGGGACATGCCCGACCACCGACTGCCCCGACCTGAGATGTTTTACGGTGTAGAAGTAGGTTGGAAGAAAGGTAGGTACGGCCAGACCAAAAAATGGCACAAATTCATGAAGTCACTGACAAGTGGACTGAGCCATGTTGGTAGGTATAGACTACCTGGTTGGGATCCGCGAGACGATGGCAACCGATGGTCAGAGGCCCTGAACTACATGGCTCAAAATCGTTTGCGATGACGTAGGTGCATCCATTCTTTGTAATCTTTCAAACTCTAATCTTCTGAATTCTTCATGTCCTTTTTTTCTTTCCAAATCTATTCCACTGGATTATACTCCTTAAATAACATCATCAAACCCTTATGTTCCCTAACACTATTTATCCTTTTACTACCTCTACCACTAAGAGAATTGAATCGATAACTGAATCTCTGTGGTAATGTGGTATGGCAACTGGAACTGATGTACGTACATACGAAGTTCCACGTAGTTACTGACTGACTGAGTGATCTATGTATTCAAAAAGAGACAGTAGTAAATCTATTACTACCTTGGTAATTCAATTTTTGGGTTATTAATTTTATTTTGTTGACGTTTAGTTTGTTATATTGCTCTTTCATTACCTAATTCTTACTTTATGTACATTTAACCAATCAACCCACTCCTTCATTCATACATTTCCACTCACTCAATTCTCTTAAATTATGTAAAGTCTTCAAATACTGTCTAATTATTACGTAACTCATCTTACCAGATTTCTAATTCCAGGAATCTTGTACAAACATTGTTTCTGAACTTCACTCATTTATATGTAACATCACCCACTCCTGATGTCTTTTGATTCTAACACCAAATGACCACTGACCTGTTTCTGCATATATTTATATATATATATAGAGAGAGATGATCATTGTCATTCTAATTCTTTACATTCATATATGTCAATTATTTCACAATATATCTTACCTCGCTTTTCACTTTCAATACACATCAATGGTTGTAAGAAGTTGATGATGAGAAACTATCAAAATATAATGAATCCATATTATTCTACATTCATGTTTGTCCTGGCATTTCTTTTTTTTTTGGATTGAGTTTTATTCTCTAATCTGGATGGTTTAGTCTTGAAACTTTCATCATTCTTCTGATCGACATCATCAGAACAAACTTCATGACCAAAGAACAAAACTCCATCAAAATCATCCAACTGAACTACAAATCTTCTTCACTATTTTAAAATTGTGGTACCTACTACTTATATTGATATAAGTAGTATATAACACGAGTCAGAAATGTAATGTCTGGCAGCAGAAGATGGGGAAGATCAAGAAAGGAAGAACGGGAATAGAAAGCAATTAGTATGGAAATGAAAGAACAATGAGGTCTATGATAATTATCGGACACTTTACAAATTAAGTATTATAATATAGTCACAATTGATTGATCACTGGGTGGTGACGAATGTCATGCGTGTCTAGTCCTTACTATTAGTGCAGATCGAATGCTATCGACCATATTGCAATGTGGCCACTAGTCTAGGTGACTAGACACTGCAGATACTATTGTGAGATTAGATGGTGGTTGGAGGGAGCACCAGTTCCCTCAAAGAATACAGGTACACCTTGCTGATGAGTGCCAAGTAGCACGAAACCTGGGTTCAGGGTTTCCTGTCAACTACCACCAACCACCATCTAATTATAGTATAGTTTTTCTATTTTACCAAGTAACTCTGTAATTTTGTGCTATCTATAATTCGGTTGTCTTCATCTGTGTTCTCCTTCACTATAAAATCATTATTCTAGTTTTATTGAACTTCATAAAATGAAACTAATTCTATAAAAGAATGACATTTATAATCATGTTTTCTTGATCAGCTCTTTATTAAATAATAAAATAAATTACAAGAAAGATCAAAAAAAACAAAAGAAAAGAACAAAAAAAACAAAAAGAACAAAAAGAAAAAGAAAAACAAAGAGAAAAAAACAGAATAAAAGATAAAATCATTTTTATACATAAATATTTAAAAATTATATTAAAAGAATAATAATCTATTTAATGAATGACATCTTAGGGTTGTTTATCTTATTTGTCTTGTTGATTTTTATAATGTAGTTTCATTTTAATTAATAAATAATGAATTTTGTTTATTGATAAAATTTGACATGTTTGAATGATCTTCAAGACTATGTTCTTCAACTTGATGATGAAGTACTGTCATTTCATCGGTAAATTCCTATAAAGTCAATAAGATAGATTATTGAAGAATGATGAATATTTATAATAATTATGTAATGAACAAATGTGAAAATATAGACAAGAGGGATAGCTTTATCTACAAGTTGATATTAGTTGAGGTACTATTTAAAGCCAAAAAAGAATATCAGGTTTTCTTGTGAATATTGTGAGTCAATTGAAGCTAGACCAACATGGAAAACCTGGAAGCAATAGACGGTCGTTTCGTCCTATTACGCGACTGTCGATTAGTGTATCCCCACGATTCCACCCGTGACACTTGAACCTCGGACCTTTAGGTTTCACTATTGGGTGCCAGCTCAGTGGTGTAGTGGCTAGGTGTTCGCGTACGAGACATTAACAACGTTGGAGTTTAAGCGTCCGTGCGCGAGATCGATAGCTCATGAGTTCAAATTCAGCGAGCAACATCGTGGATGAGCACTGATGAGGAGGCTTATACTGAGACGAAACGATCATCCAATGCTTTGAGTTGTTCCATGGTGGTCTATCTTTAATTGACTCATATTCTCAACTATTGAAATTAGTATAATATCCACAAAAAACTCCCTTCTGATGATAATGGTAATACTTTACTAGTAAAGGTTATTTACAGTTTTACCGCATTAAATATTATTTTATAATCGTTATCGTTAAACGATTTTGGATTATGTCAAATGTTCGATCACCTTTAAATTTCAAACTTAAATAGAGGTTTTCTCTTTGGAATGAAACAACTAGATTTCTTGAAATGGCCAGCAGACCAACTCCTACACCTGGGTTCATTTATAAACAGAATGATAAATTTTGATTGAGATCATAAATCAACGGATGTTAGACCACCGTTGGAAACCTGGAAGCACTGAACGGTCATTTCATCCTAATATGGGACTCCTCAGTAGTGCTCATCCTGAATCCCGCTCGCAGGATTCGAACCCAGAGCCTTCAGTCTAACATCATTCGATTCATGATCTCAATCAAAAAACTTAATAATCTCCACAACCCCAATAATGAGAATGATAAATCTTATTTACTCTTTATGTCATCGATTACATCGAATATACGATAGGGAATGTAATAAAGAACAACTTGTATTCTTCAGGGAAACTTTAACGAGAAATGGCTATCCATATCGCTTCACAGATAAGAATATGAATTGAAGGTAAAGATAATAAAACTATGAATTGTTTATTAGTTACCTTTGTTATAACTTACTTTTAAACAAAGATGACATATTTTTGATGCTTTATAACTATCCAATTTTGATGCAATTTCATATGGTAATAATCTAAGAACAGGATGTGAATGTAATAAATATATACAATTTGTAGTTTGTTGAAATTGTGTACATTTTTCATTAAATTGATTATATTCATTTGATATAATGGATTCATTGATTTTGTTACATTTAATTTGATCTGATGTTACCATATCAACTAATTTGTTATGTGTTAGTCCATGTGTTTCATTATTTTCTTGAAACTGTAATGATAATAATAATAATAATAATAATAATAATAATAATGATTAGGATTGATTTATATTATGAACTAATGTAAGCTAATAAAATTGTTTATGTTCAGGTTAGATATTAACACCATTGAATGCCAGCACAGTGGTCTAGAGGGTAAGCGTTCACGTGAGAGACCGGTAAGTCCTGAGTTCGAATCATGCGAGACAGGATAGTGGACACGTGAAACTGAGGAGTCCCACAAGAGAATGAAACGGCCGTTCAGTGCTTTTAAATTTACAATCTTGATCTAACATCGATCGATTCATGATCTTAATCACAAACTTCATAATCTCCACAATCCCTATACTGATAGTTATCCGATTAGTTTGCTTAGTGCTTAACGATTTGCTAACTGTTCATGCATAAAATTGGTTTGCTGGTTAACCAATTTCATTCATACTGGTGGTTACTTTTCAATGTTTTCAAGGGCCATTGTCATTGGGACATTGTAAGGTATGTTGCCACTGCTAACATTAATGAGTTTGTCCGTTAAGTAAGGGGAATAGGTCAACTTTAACCCGTTCTTGCTGTGCATAATTTATTCACGCGATCATTGATCGGAATAACTATACATGTGATGTGAATGTATATATGAATGATGCGAATGATCCATCAGAGTGCTTGGTACCTCAGGATTGAGCTGTCCTATTCAGATTGTAGTGGTGCCTGGTTTACCTGTGAAGCGGGATTAAGCTGTAATGTTGTGTTGTCACGTGAGAGTCTGAATGGTGTCTGGTTCTCCTGAAAACCAATGTAAAATTACCCGTGCCCACAATGGTATATTATATAACTATATAGATTTATATTATGAACTAATGTGGGCTGATAAAATTGTTTATGTTCAGGTTAGATATTAACACAATTGAATGACGGCTCAATGGTCTAAAGATTAAGCGTTCACGTGCGAAACTGATAGGTCCTGGATTCGAATCCCGTGAGACAGGATCGTGGATGAGCTTTACTGATTAGTCCCACAATACATTGTAGTGTCTTTTATTATGTTAAGCTCAAATACCTTATTCTGGCTTTCGGACAGCCCATTCTATTCATTCTACTTGAGTCACATTCTAACCTTGTTAATTATTCGCTTATCAATCTTCACTTTTTTATATGAGCGCGTAGATGTGTGTACACTTCTTATCCCATTACTCATCACATGTCTGTAACTTCTTTTTGTGTAACTATAAATATTGATTAACGCTTAGTTAAAAGGGGAGTTGGCTTATCTTCAATCACCACTGCGCGTCGTTTCGCTTCGTTCTCTTTCATTCGCTTCATATACAAAATATATCTATTCAAAAGTCCATTCTCGTTATTTGACTTATTTAATTCCGTTATTAACTAACACGATCTAAGTCGATGATTATATACAAGAATAGGTGACATATATATTTCAATAACAATCATTCATACGATCAATTTGGAGTCAGATCTCGGGTCACTAAAGTGAAGAGCTCTTCGACAACATCGTCCAATCTAAATGACAACAAAATAAAAGGCCCCACAAAAAAATGATGAGGCCGCTGCCGTAGACGAACTCAATGGGCTCCACAAAAACATCTATAGATTATTAAATTACATGATATTATAATGAATTTGTAATTTACTTGATAATTGTCTCAAAAAGTATCATAAGTATAACATTGACTTACATGTAATGATGACATAGAGGGAATGGATAATGAAGATGATGATGATGATGCTGATGATGCTGCTGCTGATGAGGATGATGATGATGATAATGTTGTAGATGAAGTCAATGATCTTGTACATTCATCAATGTTTGATATCATATTTATATTATATTGATTTATATCTTTATTCAAATGTTTATTTAATATACTATCTATATCAGATTGTATCCAATTAATAGACCATAAATTAGGCCAAAATAACATTGTAAGAAAATGAATGAATGATTGTATATGACAATTATTATTTATATGAAATTGATTTATACTACTTTCATTGTTTATTAAATGATTATCAGTAGTTTGATTCAGTTTAACACTTTCTTGTCTATTTGAATATTCATATGATAATGAATTATTATTAGTATTATTAGTATTAGTAGTATTAGTATTAGTAGTATTATTAGTATTATTGGTGTATATAAGATCAGAATTTGTACTTATATCATGTAATTGAATGCTATTGTTATGGGTACTATTTAAGTATTGGTATTTACATGAGGTATTCTCATTTTCATTAAATGAAACTGATTTCTTAATGTTATTATCATTATGAGTAATAGTATTACTACTATTATTACTATTACTACTACTACTGCTGATGCTACTACTACTACTACTACTACTACTACTACTTGTGTTTAGGTTAATAGTAGTATCATCCTCCTGAATGATTGATTTTGTTGTTGTAATATGATGATAAAGAATATGTATAAGACATTGAATTTGATCAGTAAATGTTTCTTCACATCCATGACAACGATAATAAGTTATAATATGTTGATTTTGTAAATGAATCTAAAAATGTTCAAGGAAATAAGCATAAAAATTTGATCTGATTAGAAAAAAAAAATAGGATCAAGTTCAATTATAATGGTGGCTTCTTTGAATATCTGACTAACTTGTTCCTGACATCGATCTAGATATTCAAACACGTTATCTAATTTTGTTTGTTTGTTTTAATACATCATTATTGGCTATTGATCGCATAACCTCTTCAGATGCGTTTCTGTAAAGTATACAACCTTTGGCTGCAGAAGCTACAAAAAGCCTAATCAGAGATATTATGGTTACTGATATTATGCTGAGAAAAGAATATACATTATTCAGTTGTCGATTGCCTGAATTACTAACTTGTAACTGGTGATCATTCAATATGTTATCATCAGGATCGATCAAGAAGTAAGAAATGTGGAACTTGTTAAAATACTTTGTGCTGACAATTTAGCGTTTTTCTGGTTAGTGATTTTTTTAGCGAGTAAGTTCTCTACGAGATGCAGTGGCTAACCACATGCTCAAATCTCCTCCTTTACCCGCGCTTAGGATCGACAGTAACACTAGAAGTGTTACGTTGGGAAATAGAAGTAGATATGGAAACGATAAATAACAACTGGAAAAATGCTGGTTAGGATTGTGCAAGACATGATTGGATGGAGAGTGCTGACGGATGGCTTATGCTCCTCCACGAACAGTAACAGGCGTAAGTAAGTAACTAAAAAAATTTAATATTAAATAAAGCTAATAATAATAGTATATAATCCCCCAAATACCCTGGTACGGTCAAGACTGGCGAGAGTCCACTCTCCCTCTCGAAATGCTCTCACATGGTTACGTGTATATAGCCTCTGCCAAGGAATTCCTAATGACTGAATTCTCGTGGCGGGGTGTTGTTCACGAAAGTGAGAGAATGAAAAGCGAATGTTCGGCGCTTTAACTGGATCCCAAAAGAATAGTGCACATGGGCTAGCTCCAGTATCCTGAAGGAACAAATGGCGTATGAACCAATCGTTGGTCACCGGCTACCATAGGACTGCATCTACTTACGATGTTCCACTGCCTTGTGGGTCAGACGTTCAGGTCGAAGGCTCGGGGTGTAGCCCCCTAAGAAAACCACCTACTTCGGTTTGGGCACCCGGTCAGTATCACAGCCCTCACACATATCCAATGAGATCTGTGTGGCGCATATGTATTTGGTGCCTCCTTGTACCAATATCTATGTGTTAAAATAAATAAATAAGTCATCTTCAGAAAGTCCTGAAGTTAAGTTCTATTCACGTTGACAAAGTGAAATCAGAGAACTATATCGATTATCGTTAACTGTACATATTTTGCTTCGATTCTAAATGAACTAGACTGATATTGATATGATGAATGTCCTTGAATTAATCCAACTTACTCACTAAGTTAAATGTTATCAAATTAGCAACTAGACAATAAAGAAAACAGAGAAATGGCATTTTCATTTCAAATCCACATATTACCTTCCAAATTGGTGAAAAGGTTGGATATAAGATGTTAACTTCTGTGGTCATTCTTACATATTTATACAAAAGAATTAATTCAGTATGATATTTTATGGATAATGAGTAAAGAAAAATAATTTACAATTGATTGACGGCTTAGACATTACCACTGAGCTATTCGCTCCGCGATCAACCTTTTGTGGGTTTGAGATGTATTCACCATTGATTGACTGTGAAGCTGTGTAACACGAGAACGAATCTGTCAGGGAGCATCAGTTCACTCAAGATTTCAGGTACACCTTGCTAATAAGTGTCAAGTAGTAGGAAACCTAGGTCCAGGGTTCCCTGTTGACTACGTTCAACCACCATCTTATCTCAACATAATGCATAATGTTTTCACTTGACAACAGATATGAAACACGCGTTTATGAATCCAACTATTGATATTTTAACTGAGACCCATATCTAGTTTTTGTTCTCTAAGTTATTAAAGCACAATAGTAATAACACTTAGCTGTAAAGTCTAAACAGAATAAAATACCCTTTCTGGATTTCACTACTAGCTAATGTGTAAGGTGTAATCAAAATGTAAGTACTGATAAGAATATATAGTATCTATTCTAGGAATTTGTATGTCAATAGGCACTAATTAAATGTAACTCCAAATGTAAAAGAAAATGAGGAAAAATAGACTATATAAGCAATATCAATGATTACAAACGTTAAAGTTGATGGCTATAATGAATGAATGACTAATTTAATCAAATACTCTCATTTTATCAGAAGGGGTTTTGTGGAGATTTTTTTTAGAAATTTCACTCATTGAAATCATGAGTCTATTGAAGCTAGACCACCATGGAAAACCTGGAAGCACTGGGCGGCCGTTTCGTTCTAGTATAAGACTCCTCCTTGGCAGTGCACATCCACAATCCAGCCCCACCCCCCTCGAGATTCGAACCTAGGACCTATCAATCTCGCGCGCGAACGCTTAACCATTAAGACCACTAAGCTGCCATTTCAACTCTCGTTTTAAGTAATGATTACATAATTTAAACTTCAATATACATATCTATACTAGTATAATGTAGAATTTGATAGATCAGGCTTAAGTCAAATAAGCATTTGTTATACATTACATTGTAATGAACAAGAACAAAAATGAGAACAATCAAAAATCTAAGAACCATACAGTAAATCATCACTGACTTCATTTTTTCCCTTTTGTTTCCACCTAAATTATTCTTTAATTCTCATTCTCTTCTCTTAGATCTTCTTAAATTTCTACAGTCCAAAGTATTACTTTCGATCAATGATATATATATATATATATATATATATATATATATATATATACTACTTATATTTATCAATATCAATACTATACACCATAATATCATCAATCACAATTCAATACATTAAAAAGAAAAAAAAAGAAAAAAAAGAGAGAAAAAAAGAGAGAAAATAATAATAATAAAACATACCATTAAATCAATAAATTGATTAAAATTCAATAAATTATTACATATATTACATAATAATTTATAATTATTCAAATCATAAATTGATTGATTGAAATGATTATTATTTAATATAGAAGTATTTTCATGATTCAATTGATCATTGAATATAGTTTGAATGGATTTATATAAAAATTTATTTGAATGAAATAAATCAAAATTTGATTGATTAAAATGTATAGACATATGTTGTACAAACATATTAAAATTAATTGTTTCCATATGACATATTGAACAAATAAATATATTTGAATTAATAGATGAATGCAATAATTGATTCAATTGTTGTTGTTGTTGTTGATGGTGGTGGTCGTCGTCGTGGTTGCCATGGTGATGTTGTTGTTGGTGGTGGTGGTGGTGGCCGTGGTCGTTGCCGTGGCGATGTAATTGTTGCTGATCATGTTGGTGGTAGTGGTGGTGGTCGTGGTGTTGTTGTTGTTGTTGCTGGTGATGATGATGATGATGATTAGATTTTTGTTTATATAAATATGATTTAGTTTTATGAATTTTTTTAAATTTTCCATGTTTTTTTATTTTTATTTTTTTTGTTTTATTTAATTTATTATAAAGACATAAATCTAATGGTATATTAGTTCCTGAATGTCTAGAAGAAATTTCATCATTTTTATGTAAATTATACATTTTTTTTTTGTTTTTCTATTTAAAAAAAAAGGAAAAGAAAAAAAAACAGGAAGAAATCAAATAACCGAAAAAGAAACTTGATTGTAATACTCACAACAAGAGTACGAAGAATCTGTAGTCCTGAAGTCGTAGATGAAGAATTGGGCCTTTTAAAAGAGATACTTATCAACAACAAAAAAAAACGGGTATCCTTCGATAATCATTGATAAGAACATGAGGCCGAGAATGCTAAAAACGCAAATCATTACAGTAGAAAAGAATACTCTATACATGAACATCGACTTTAAAGGTGATAGAGCCAGATATATCTTAAAGAGGAGAATTTCTGATTCCTTAAAAAGAACATTCCCCACAGCAACATTGAGAATATTATTCTCCAGCCGATTATTGTTTACCAATAATCTGAAAGATAAATTATCGCATCTGACCAACTTAATGTGCATTTACCGATTTACCTGTTCATATAGAGCTAGATGTATAGGTCGTTTGATGCGTACTTTATCCAAAATAATTCAAGAATATTGTCCGGCTTGGCTAAAAAGAGGAGGCAACGGCTTAATAAGAAATTCTATAATCGAACACCTTGTGAACACAGGTCACTCAATCAAGACAGACTCTGCGTTCAAAGTCATCTACAAGGTAAGTAGAAGTCTTCCTAAGGCAATTAGGCTGAATCTTTTTTGCATTGCCGAAGCAATAACCATACATCTGGAAAACATCAGAATTATGTGTGCAAAAGAGACTGGTACAACCTCTTCTTCTACCATGGTTTTAATGTATTAAAATTTTTATCTTGTTCCTTTACAGCCATCTGCTTCACCTTCCATCTTCCCCATAAATTTTCTACCCCCAACTGGTATGTTTTGTTTTTATTTCCGTGATCATTCCGAATACATTTCATTCTAGGGAGCCATTCTTTCCCAAATGATAATTTTCCCAATCTATCTTTTGATGAATATTTAAGCCATTAACAATTAAACGATTATTAAACTTTTGATACAGTTTTGTTCTCTGAGCTGGATGGTTTGGTCGTGGAGTTTTCATCATTCTTCTGAACGACATCATCCGCAGCACAAACTTCAGATAGAAGTGAAAATTATGCACAAACATAGAAACAAGAATCAGACCAATAGGAGATACAACCAAACACAAAGAAGTAAACAATGACAAATTTAATGTCAATAAGAACCAATCAACATCGAGGTGTACAGAACAAGCTGTGAAACACATATGAAGAAATTCGAACACTTCACTTCTATCTGAAGTTTGTGCTGCGGAAGATGTCGTTCAGAGGAACGATGAAAGCTCCACAATTAAACAATTCAGCCCAGAAAACAAAACTCCATCAAAATCATTCACCTGAGCTACAAATCTCCACCATCTCAAGATTATTAAACTTTCCTTGTTTAATACCTTTGTTTATTTAACCTCCCTGTCACCATGTATAACAGAAGTTTATTATCAGTATTATTATCATCCTGTAAAGATAAGTATATATATTTGCGATTGTACAGCTTTGAAAATGAATTCACCGAAAAGAGAACTCTTCGCTGAACTAATCTTTCTAATTTAATGTTTCAATGGGTGTATTCCGTTTAGTGAAATATTCATCATTTGTATTCATGTATTCATTCACTTATCCTTTTAAGGGGATTAAATGATATGTAGTACTGGAAACATAGAGAACTATTAAAACCATCATTAACAAGGTACAAGTATTTATAAATAGTTGTCTACACATGATACTTAACATCTAATGACCGAATATCATCAGCAACAGCCTAATGTAGGAGAGGACAAAACAGATTCCAGCTAAAGAGAGAATAAGGAAAAGACGTTGAAAGTGGATAGGACACATATTGAGGAAATCATCAAACTGTATCACGAAGCAAGAGCTAACTTGAAATCCCGATGGGAAGAGGAAAAGAGGAAGAAGACATGAAGAGGATGAATAACAACTGGAAAGGATTGCTGAGGATAGGGTTAAATGGAGAATGCTGGTGAGTGACCTATGCTCCTCGACGAGGGGTAACAAGTGTTAGTAAGTAAGTAAGTAAGTAAGGTTTAACTTCCATTCTTCTTGCCTATTCTACTCATTACATATCTGTAGCTTATTTTTGTGTGACTATACATATCGATTAATGTTTAATTAAACCGGCTTAGCTTACATGTCTTCTTCACTGTATGTCATTTCGTTTTACCCTCTCTTCTTCGCTTCCTTAGCCATGTCTTTCTGACCGTCTTTTCCAATCAACGGTTGTATGAAATATATATTTTGGGAAATCCACTCTCATATTTGACTTATTTTAATTCCATTATACATTAACATGCATTAAGTCGACAATCAATCATACAATACTGCTGGAGTTAGATTCAAAGTCATAAAAGATATTTGTAAATATGAAATTCAGTTTTATATGAATGATTCACTAATTGAACAGGTTTAAATTCTTATGAAAATATAGATTCTATCAAGATTAAAAGTATACTTTAGTAAAATATTGATGTTATCAAGATACATGGTTCCATAGTATTAGGTAATAAGTGTTACTGAACTCATATTTGATTACTTTATAATATGAAGTACTCTCATCAAGAGTTATCAAAAGTCCTCTCCAAATGCAATCAAATACATATGGTCACTTATAGGTAAGTTCTAATCACTGCATTCTTGTGGTATTATTATTGTTGTTTACGAAATTCAGAGGACGAAAAGCGAATGTTTACCACTTTAACTGGGCTGGTGAACACTGAAGAACTATCTTGGGGATGGGTTGAAGAACCCTGATTCCAAAGCAATGGTGCACATGGTCTGCAGGATCCTGAGGAAATAAATAGTGTATGAATCAATCGTTCTTCACTGGCTACTATGGGACTCCATCTTTTTACATTGCTCCACTGTCTTGTGGATTAGACCTTTAAATCAAAGACTCGCGGTGTGGTCCCCTAAGAAAAGCATTTGATTCAGGTTGAGCAACCAGGCAGTATCTTAGCCCTCATACAAATCGAATGATTTATGTGGCGCTTATGTATTCGGTACGTCTAAATCATAATAATAATACTCAACCTTGTAAAACAGTCCTATAAATATACTTCTTTATAGATTTTTGAAACACTCTAAAGAATGAATCATCCTACATTATTTCAACGATTAAACAGTGTCAAGAAACTACACTTCATTCTATAACAATGTGATATGGAGAAACAATTAAACTGTGATGAATTCCACATAAGTGTCTTACTTAAATCTAGTTCAGATATTCTTTTATTAATATTCATCTTCATATGTTTAACAAGTCGAACATTTCTCACTAAACACTTACATAAATAGAATATTAGACATTTTAACAAATCATATGCATTCTACTTAATAGAAACAACAAGAATATTTCATTTGCAAAAGTAATAACGATCAAACGTCTAAAACCACGATGTGCAATGCTAATCGATGTTGCGGATGGTTGAAAGAAAGTTAAGGGCAGCCAAACTAAAACGTGGTATCAGTGCTTGAAGACACTAACTTCTGGTCTGAGCCATGTTCGTAGATGCAGACTGCCTGGTTGTGGTCCGCGTGACTATTATAACCAATGGTTGGAGACTCTTGGTGACATGGATCAGAATCTATCACAATGACGTAGGTGTATACACTCTCTGTCTTCCCTTAAACTAAGAGATTAAAATCACTTCATATCTTTCTTTCTACGAACTAATTCTTTCTTTCTGTACTATCTCCTTATATACAATCTTTCCTTTATATATTACCACCATTGACTTAACCACTATTATGAATCCGGTGTTCATCTTGATGTGCTAATGAGGTAAGGCAACTTGGACCGATGTATTTATGTGCCTGGTCCTACGTTGTAGCTGACTGACTGATGTATATAAAAAGAGGCAGTAATCAATCTTTCTTTGCCCTGGTAACATTATATCCCCTTTTTTTTATATATTAAGTTATTCAATATTTTAACTCTTTCTGAAGTTTAAATTACATCATTGTCACTTTTTTTCAATTCATATCTTTCTTTATTACGAATAATCTATTTACAATAGTTGAGATCATGAATCAATTGAAGGTAAACCACCATTGAAAACCTGAAATCACTAGACGGCTATTTCATTCCATCGTGGGATTCATCAGCAGTGTGAATTCACGACCCCACCCCATGAGATTTGAACCAAGGACCTATCGGTCTCATAGACGAACGCTTAACCACTAGACCACTATTTTCAGTTACTTCATTACATAATCCTGTAATGTTCATTAACTCTATGAGTTTTAATCACTAGTTCAATGTTCTGGAACTTTCTCATCCAAACTTTGTTTATCCGGAACAAAAGCTTTTTTTATGATCTTATTAACTCTATTGGAATCTTCATTACATATTGTTATACATAATTATCTCTAGTCACCTTCGTATTTATCATAAGGATGTGAATATCTGGAATAATGTTGATTTTGAATGTTAAATAGATTGTAAATAAGTGATGAGAATTAAATAATCTTTGTTCTTGTTCTGTTTAAGAATATTTCAATTAAATATGTGAAATATTGATTGTTCAGAATTTCTCTTTGACGAAACTAGAATTTATGCACGAACCAATCAGATATAAGATAAAACGTCTGGGATTTTGGCGCGAAATTCATTTATTCATTTGGTTAAATAGAATTTCGGCATTATAACTGATGGTCAGTTCGTGATGAAAACCGAAAATCTAATTCTTAACTTTAAACATCAAGTGTAAATCACAATTCTAATTCCTTAGGGTTTTTCAACCTACCAAGTAGTTCCTCTGTGTCCACGAAGCCGGTTAGTGCACCGGACATTCACTTTTCGTCTTCTCAATTCGGTAAACAACAGTCATGTCGCGAGAATGCAGTGAGTAGGACTTCTCTGTCAGTAGTTGTATACATGTGGTCATGTGAGAGCATTTCGAGAGGGAGAGCTGACTTTTTCCACCGTTAACCGTACCAGAGTATATCACCCCGGTTGGGATGATAAAAAATAATTGTTAGACTATTTTATAAAATATCAAAGTGTAAATCATTCAGTTTTAATCAAGAAGCTTGAAAGTAACAGTTTTTGAACTAATAAAAAGTTATCGATTCACAGTCCTGAAAGAATCGATAGTTAGAATGACACAATAATCCAGTAATCATTGAATAATTTCTATGAATACCAATCATTAATTAGATGAGAGATTATAAGTAAAGATATTTATCACGGTAGAGAAGATTTGTAGCTCAGGTGGATGATTTTGATGGAGTTTTGTTCTCTGAGCTGGATGGTTTGATCGTGGAGTTTTCATCGTTCCTCTGAACGACATCTTCCGCAGCACAAACTTCAGATAGAAGTGAAGTGTTCGAATTTCTTCATATGTGTTTCACAGCTTGTTCTGTACACCTCGATGTTGATTGGTTCTTATTGACATTAAATTTGTCATTGTTTACTTCTTTGTGTTTGGTTGTGTCTCCTATTGGTTTGATTCTTGTTCCTATATTTGTGCATAAGTTTCCTGATTGGTTGATAAATTGAATCGATTTAAATGTGCTTGTTGATTGCTGATTAACCTGATTGCCAGGCTTCTAAAAATTCTCTGGTGTTTTTGGAATTACCTCTGTCTAAGATTTCCACATTTTTCCAATTGAATGAGTGTCCGCAGTTATCCACGTGTATTGATATAACTGAGGAAATATCATGACGTTTCACTGCTAATTGACGTTCATGCAGGAGATGAAGAGGGCGTCCGCTTTATCCAATGTAATGTTTTTTGCAGTTGACGCCATTTATTTTGTAGATGATGTTTGGTTTGCCTTCTTTCGTACTTCGGTTTGCATAGGACTGAATGTAGTAATTTTGCTGGTTTATGTGCAACACCTATTCTGAAGGTTTTGAGCAGTCTTGTAGTTTCTAATACGCCTTTTATATGTGGTAGAGTGATTCTTTTGTGGGCACACATTCGACTGGAAAAATGTGGAAATTTCAAATAGAGGTAATTCCAAAAACACCAGAGAATTATTAGAAGCCTAGCACTCACGTTAATCGGCAATCAACAAACACATTGAAATCGATCCAATTTATCAACCAGTCAGGAAACTTATGCACAAACATACGAACAAAAATCAAACCAGTAGGAGATATAATCAAAAGAAAGAAGTAAACAATGACAGGTTAAAGGTCAACAATAACCAATCAACATCGAGCTGTATAGGAAAAGCTGTGAACCACATGTGGAGAAATTCGAACACTTTACTTGTATCTGAAGTTTGTGCTGCGGATAATGGCGTTCAGAAGAACCATGAAAGCTCCACAACCAAACCATTCAGCTCAGAGAACAAAACTTCATCAAAGATATTTATTATTTCATTAAGTTGATATTAAATAATAAAATTTCATTAGTACATAATCATTAGTTCATGAATACTACTGAAGATTTCAGTATACTACTAATACTCTTAACAACAATAGAAATAATGTTAATCAGTCAATTAGCTACAATATAGGATCAAACACATATGTACAATGGTTCAAATTGCCATAGCTTAATCATTAACACAACAAGATCAATACTAAATTCATAGAAATAGTCATTTCAATAGTGGTAGTAATATATAAAACAAACATTGTATCTAAGGATATAATACAGAAAATATGAATCAGAAAAGTATAAAGCAAATTTAATCTGATAATTTAAGAGTATACAAAGAGTGTATACACCTACACCATTATGATGGATTGATTCTAAGTGATGTCACACATAGTCTCCAACAATTGATTATAATAGTTACAATGGACCCTAACCAAATAATCTACATTTATCAATATGGTTCAGATCAGAAATGAATAACTTCAGTTGAAAGGGGGTGGGTGGGTGGGTATATCAATAAAATCATTCACCATTTAATTTTTATTAATCATGTATACTCAGATTATCATCTTGATCTAATCAATGAAAAAGACAACAACAACAACTACTACTACTACTACTACACTGAAATGATTTGACAAGAAATTACACTTTTCTTTTTTTTTTTTAAAAAAAAAAACTATGATTACAATTCAGGAGAATAACTTACCTTAATAAATTTGATTGTTAGAATAAATTTCTAATCACTATGGTGTTTATTATTTAAATCATAGATAAACTCAATTTAAATAATTCCTTATTGATGATTGGCTAGTTTTCACTTAACCACTTAAATCTACAGTTATCATTAAGAGGTTATACACATATATATATATATATATATATATATATATATATATATATATATATATATATATATATATATATGGGAATAAACTAATCTCATATCTCTATAGGCATATATATGTATATGCATATAAATACTTTTAAGTATACAACTATAGATACACTTAGGCATTGTAGAGAACATTTAAAATTTATGTGTTAGTCCCTTTGGCATATATGTATATGTATATGTATATGTAGATTCATCTATTCTTTATAACTCCCTTGATACAACTGAATATTTCAATGCACTACTATTTCCCCAAACGAATTAGTCTCTTGGTATATATATATATATATATATATATATATATATATATATACATTCAATTTCTCTGCTAATATTCCTTAGGGAGCTTAAAGGTTTTGCGGGTTACCCTTCTGTTCAAATAATTCTCCTTAGGGAATTACAATACACTCATATATATATATATAAATACAATAGAGAATACAATATATATATATATATATATATATATATATCGATATATGGTATAAATTTGAAAGTTTGCAAATTTAAAGTGTTTAGATGAACCACATTTATTTATCTCATCTATTTTTTTTACCTTACTTAGTTTACTTCACTTCACTTCACTTCTCTACTTTTCACTTGTCTTCTCTTTTTTATACTCTTTCTTTCTTTTTATCTTTCTTTCTTTCTTTCTTACTTTAACTTCCTCTTTGTTTTTTGTATATAAGGCAGATTTATCTATTAAAATAAAAATTATATTTATTTCAATCACTCTCTATCTCACTCCCTCCCTCACTCCCTCACTCCCTCACTGTCACTCTCTCTTCAAAATGTAAAACAAAAAACTTAATTAAAGCAATGAAATTTCAGGTCAGTCAATTTTTGTTAATTTTTTTTTTGGGGGGGGGGGAAAGGGAAATGAAAAATTAACATCCTCTTCTTAACAGTAAATTTGAAATTGAATAATTAAATCATTTTTAGAATCGTTATTATTATTATTATTATTATTATTATTATTAAAGTTATTATGTAATGAAGATAAAAAATCAATCAATGTAAGTATTTACATAAATATACCTTAGTGATTAGCTATACTATTAATATATAAGTTGTAAAGTACAATTGTATTATAAAATATTTTCATTATTTTCATTATTATTTACTTTACTTACTTACATCTGTTACCCCCCCCCAATGGAGCATAAGTCGCCGACCAGCATTCTACAACTCACTCTGTCCTAGGACTTCCTTTCTTTTATTCTATCCAATTGCTATTCATTCTTCTCATATCTGTCTTCATTTCTCAACATAATGTGTTCTTTGATCTTCCTCTCCTTCTTTGGCCTTAAGGATTCCATGTGAGGGCTTGTCTTATGATGAAGTTGGATGCTTTACTCAATGTGTGTCCTATTCACTTCCAGCGCTTCTTTTTGATTTCTTCCTCCTTTGGAATCTAGTTTGTTCTCTCGCATAGTAGGTTGTTACTGTTAGTGTCTTTGTAAACGGATCTGAAGTATTTTGCTTAGACAAGTGTTAAGAAACACTTGTATCTTCTGGATGATAGCTTTCGTAGTTCTCCAATTCTCCACTCCATACAGTAGTTCACCTACCCTAATAATACTGATTTATTATCCAATGTAGTTTTCACATTGTTTTTGTGTACTTTATTGTTATTATGTTTGCTTCTGCTCATCTTTTAATTTGTCCAATTGACTTTCATATAAAAATGTCTTAACCAGTATATTGTGTGTGTATGTGTGATCAGATTGTTCAAAATATATTGTGCTGATAACCTACATCTTCTTGTTATTACACCATTGAGATTTATCAAAGGGATTAATTGTTTTAAATGAAATCTTAATATTCCAATAGGCACAATTTATAATCATCATGATCAACAGGATCTAAGAAGATAATTTAATCAATTTATCAATTAATCAATTGATCCGTTAACATTTTCAAGGTCAATTATAATCAAGGAACAATGAGATATAATATTGATTCATTTGTTCTTTTCTTTTTACTGTTTCATTTGTATAAATCAATGATGATTTATCAATGAATCAATCAATCAATCCACCGATCGATCGATTGACTGATTGATTATAGACCCCTGTGAAAACGTAAAATGTAAATTGGGTGAAATGTGCAAAGATGGCAAATGTAACTGTTTGGATAGTTGTCCATCAGAATGGAACAGTTATAATAGACAAGTAAGTTTGATCGATTTTATTTTAATGATACCAATCAACTTTTCAATTTGTTTTATTGATGAAGAACATTCTTATTTTTTTTTTTTTTTGTGGTTTCATTGTGTTCATTGAGCTGGGAAGTCTAATTCCTAACGTATGTTAATCTTACTTCTCTATGTGTAGTAAACTTTGATATTTTTGTTCACAGTGATCATGAAGGCATTGAAATTAAGGTATCAGCTCAGAGAACACAACGTAGCTAGAAAGTATCCTGTTTAAGTATAAGTATTCTTTATCATTTCAAATCTTAATGAACATAGCGCATAAAAGTACGTCTTGATAGTCATTTCATTGTCTTTATAAAAGCTGACGTAGTTAATTATAATGATTTATCATGTAATCATAACTATATTCTACATTCCAACCAGTTGAACGAAATGAATATCAGCCATTTAGCTTATTGATTTAATTGTACCGATTACATTAGAGACACTTTTGTCTCCAAGATGGAATTTCAGTTGAAGACATCATCAACTATATATATTTAGAACAGAATGTATTGTATATATAACCATTGTGAGAATAAATCAATTGATTGTCAGTAACTTATGTTCTATTCTGATTAGTAATTCTAATCCCAGAAAATTAATCACCAGGTAAATGAACTATAAGCTACACTTTTTAGAATTACAGGTAATATTCCTCTTATTCCAATAGTTGAGATCATGAGTCAATTGAAGTTAGACTATCATGGAAAACCTGGACATTCGATTCTATTTATTTCTGAAACCATTTAGGTACATGTTCACACACACAACCTCATTTTGAAATCACGATTGCTCCTCCCTATATATGTGTGACTGCACACACACACACACATTGGGATTTTCTTAACAAGTATATTATGTATGATGAGATTGTTTGAAATGTATTGCCTTAATAGATATCATCATATAGTTCTGATCATCTTCGTCTCCTTATTAAAGAGTCAATTAATGACTAATATATATGATGATATAATCCAAAACATTCCCAGTTCTCCAAATGTTTGATCATTTATGTTTGATTTCTTTCAATGGTGATAGTTTGGAAAGAATGTTTATTCTTTTAAGTAAATTTATTTCCAGTAACTGGTAAATTATGAGACAAATTATTTATTGATTTATTTAAACACATCAATATTGATACAAGAGGGCATCAAATATCTATGCGCCACACAAATCTCATTTGATTTATGTGAGGGCTGTGATACTGACCGGGTGCCCAAACCGAAGCAGGTGGTTTTCTTAGGGGGCCACGCCCTGAGCCTTCGACCTGAACGTCTGACCCACAAGGCAGTGGAGCATCGTAAGGAGATGCAGTCCCATGGTAGCCGGTGACCAACGATTGGTTCATACGCCATTTGTTCCTTCAGGATACTGGAGCCAGCCCATGTGCAACATTGGTTTGGGTCTAGTTAAAGCGCCGAAAATTCGCTTTTCGTCCTCTCATTTTCGTGAACAACACCCCCGCCACGAGAATGCAGTGAGTAGGACTTCCCTGACAGAGGCTGTATACGCGTGGCCGTGTGAGAGGATCTCGAGAGGGAGGGCGGGCCCACCCCACTCTCGGCCATACCAGGGCATTCGGGTGCGTGAGACAAATGCTTAAATGGTTATATTTTTGAGTTTAATTATTACTTTAATTGAAAGACAGTTTCAATAGTTTGAAATTATAGAGGCCTCTTTGAACACCTGAGCTACCTGTTCGTACCATTGATCAAGATATTTCAACAACATGTCATTTTGTTTGTTGGTTGGTTTGTTTTAATACATCATTATTGACTATCAATCATATTTCTGAAAAGTGTACAATCTTTCATTATGCAAGTTAGAAAAGGTCCAAATAAAGACGTCGTGGTCGCTGACAATATTCAGTGAAAAGAATGTACATTATTTAAATGTTGATTAAGTGGACTTCTAACTTCTAACTCGGTCAGTAAGTCAGTCACTCAATAACAACGTAGAACATTATATGTACGTACATCAGTTCGAGTTGCCATACCACTTCAGCAAAGAGATGCAGTTGTCGATTCAAATCCCATAGTGGTATAGGTAGTAATCAGAAAGATTAGAGTTTGAAGATCTTATTCAAAAAGTATAATACAGTGAAATAAATTTGGAAAGACTAATAATGGGACACAAAGAATTCAGAAGATTAGAATTTGGGAGAACACAAAGAGTGGATGCACCTGTGCGCCATTGCAAACGATTTTGAGCTATGTCATTCAAGGTCTCTAACCAACAGTTGCTATCGTCTCGCGGTTTCCAACTAGTTTAGTCTACATCTACCTTCTCGTCAGAAATGGGAAACTTGTTGAAATACTTTGTGTTGAATATTCTATATTGTACCAAAAATATATCATATTGAATAAAGATAATAACAATAAAAATGATAACTAATAAATAATGAACAAAGTAAAGTGAACCAATAACAGTCATTAATTATGTAATTGACCGATTTCAATAATTTTGAATTTCTATATTCTATATTTTCCTGCTCTTTGTATACACTGCCCATCGTTACTACTTATTGAATGGTTTAGTAAGGTCGTTAGATTGATGTCGTTGTAATGGCTTTGCCACTTGACTGATACTAAGAAGATGACCTAATTTGACTATTTAGACGAAGTAAAAGTCGTAACAAGGTTTCCGTAGGTGAACCTACGTAAGGAACATTATCATGACCCAAAAATATATAATGATGCATGCACCTGGCTTCGTGCTGGACTGCATGTACCCTGGCTTGGTGTTTATTATCCTAGGCTTCAGCGGTTATTATTTTCTTGACCGGGATACCTAGCCTGTCGCATGCCCTGATGGTGTTCTCGTAACTTTCGGGTTGCCTGATCTGCCAAGGGCGATGGAACAGTGAATGATGCTGTTGTTGTGTGCTAGGTTCAAAAAGAATTGTATGCTATATTGCATGCAAATCCGCTCCGTTATTGTTCTTATTGTTCCTATATTTCTGTATTGTGACTTACTATACCAGTAGTAATGTAATGTTTGCTACTGATGTCGGCAAATATCAGTAGTATATATCATTAATCGAAAATCAACTGTCTAATGGCAGAAGGTTAAGAAGATCGAAGAGAAAAGAACGAGAACAGAGAATTATTTCTGTGCAAATGCGGGAGCAATGAAGTCTGAGACGATTGACCGAGATTTCGCAAATGGAGTATTTACTTTATGGCTCTCAGATTTTAGTAAGTGATATTGTAATGTTGTATTCAAATACATTCCATTGGCCCCAATTGTATTCTCATTCACTATAGTATTATATTCATTGAAAGACATGATGGCTAACATTTCGATATTACGTTTCTGGGACTAATAGAGGACTTATGTTTTTGAATAGTAGTAATTGATTATTTACATTTAATCAGTTTACGAAATTTATCTACAAGCAAATAAAATCTAATTATGGGTGCTTCTATGAGTGAACAACTCCTATTCTTCTAAATTACTATGTAGTAGTAGTAGTCGTTGATGTTTCTTTAGTAACAGTAGTATTAGTAGTAATAGTAATAGTAGTAGTAATAGTAGTAGTAATGGTAGAAGTAGTAGTAGTAGTAATGGTAGTAGTAGCAGTAGTAATAATAATAGTAAAAGTAGTAGTAGTAGTAGTAGTAGTAGTAGTAGAAGTAGTAGTATTAGTAGTAGTAGTATTAATAGTGGAAGTAGTAGTAGTAGTATTGGTAGTAGTAAAGTAGCAGTAGAAGTAGTAGTGGTAGTGCTGGTAGTAGTAGTAGTACTCTCAATAAAAATTAACGAGGTATATAGAATATGATTTGAAAAGAAAGAATTAGTGAAATATAGTATATCCTTGTTTAAGTTTTGTTCAAATGAACAAAACAGATGGAGAGATAGAGGGCTTACAAGCTCTATATTGATTGAAATACTTGTCAAGCATTCTATTGCTAGATATCATTAAGTAATATAAAAACAGCTTGTACATATTTATGTAAATCTGATCTGTTAATCAAACAAGTAAAGAATTAATATCAGGAGGGGTTTTGTGAGTATTATAGTAATTTTAATAGTTGAGATCATGAGACGATTGAAGCTAGACTACCATGGAAAACCTGGAAGAACTTGACGGCCGTTTCGTTCTATTGTGGGACTCCTCAGTAGTGTGCATCCATAATCCCACTTTGCAGGATTCCAACCCAAGACCTATCAGTCTCGCGCGCGAACGTTTAACGTCTAAACCACTGAGCTGGCCGGCATTCAACTGTGTTAATGTCTAACTTCAATTAATCCACGAAATTGAGCGACACATCCACCACTGTCTGACTTGAGTTACTATCTCACAACAGACCCGGTTGAATTCCACTATTGACTGCTTCTCGCTAGAAATATCTCTTGAAGCCAGTCACTAGCGAGCATATGTTGATTAATATCAGAAGTTAGACATTTACAGCGTTTGATGCCGGCTGGTTCAGTGATCTAGAGGTTATGCTTTCGCTCGCGGATTCGCAATAATGAGGAGTCTCACAACAAAACGAGATGGTCGTTCAGTGCTTCCAGGTTTTTCTTGGTGGTCTAGCTTCAATCGACTCATGATCTCAACTAATAAAGTTAACAATTATTTACTGAATGATCATTATGGTAGGGGAACAGCACATAATTGGATATTTGACAAGATTTGTATCTTATGTGTAGTTGTGGGTGTATACCACTGAAGAATCACAAAGTGAAACTTGATAAATTCTCAATTTTAATAGTTTTTTTTGGGTTTTTTCCGTCTTATGTCAATTTCTGATGAAAATAATCTTATGATAATAAAACTTACCAACCAGACAACTGAATCAAAGAGTTGGTGAACACCTTCCTTCATGGTTAAGAAAAGATTCTGTCAAGTCAATACATAGCTCAGTTCTATCACACTTGGTCGATACTGGTCATGTAGTAGACAGAAATAAGTCATTTAAACTTATTTATCGTATTCCTACTAGTTTTCCCTATGGTGTTCGATTTCATCTCTTACACATCACAGAAGCTATATGAATTCGAGCCAATAATCCAAGTCATTGTGTTGATAAGAAATTTGTAACACCCTTGCCTTAATAAATGATTTTATTTATTATTATTTTCCATACTCTTTCTTCAACTCCGCCTGGAGCCCATCTGGGGCTACTGTAGGTCCCAAGTCCGGATAAAGGAGGAGGATTTGGCACAGGGTTAGCGACGCCATCCCGTAGGAAACTAACTCACCAAAGAATGCTAACCAGAATACTCTTTTTTCGTTTATTTTTCCTCACCTCCTCCCACCCTTTATTTTCTCAAATTTACGCTTCATGGTCCAGTTATCTGAACACTTCCTACTTATTACGTAATCCTATAATTCTTTTTTATGAATGTTATTTCAGTGTCTATAGTTTTCTCTAATCATTGTTTTATTTCCCAATATGTAATATTGATTCAAGCCTTTATTATTCTTATCATAACTAGTACACTTGTCTTCACACTATCAATTTGTACTTTTCCCTTATTTGTGTCATCTATCCCCCCGACCGTTATTGCTACCTTGACGTGGTGATTGGGCTTGCCTATCGTGATGAAGCAACTGAGCTATACTGGCTGGAACAACAGTTCCTCAAGGTCCTACCATGCCAGACAGGTCGGTTGAAGAGTGGTAAGACTAAAAGCAACAAAACCAAGGTCCGAAGGCGAAGTCGTACTGCTGACTGTACAGAGGTGTGACAGCAGTAAGGTATTTCCTTCAGACAACCAGCATAACAGCGATGCTGCCTTCTCACAAGGAGGTGTGAGGTTAGAAGAGGTCGAACCTAGAAATACACACCTCGCCTTATCCCACGGATATCCTTCTCCGGAGGTAAGGTCTCAACAAGTACTTAGGTAACACAAAAACTACTCATAAAAAGTTCATGTGTGACTGACCTCAAGCAGCTGTCCCTTGGGCACTGCGGTCACGCTCTCAGGTCACTATGAACACCTCTAATCCAAATTCCTTTTCAGGTACCTCCAGCAGAACCGTTCCACGGTGTGGGCAACCGGGAAGTGATAACGGCTCTCATACCTCTAACAGCACTCAAGATTACTGTATTCTGTCATCTATTCCACTCATAAACTGCCTTGATTGGTTTAATTCGTTTCATATATGTATATAAATACATTACTGTATATCAAAGTAAAGCCTGATGAGAATCTAATTGAAAACAATATCGTACGCTTATATATCTATGTTGTCCTAAACGTGAAATGGTCAAATTTTTAACAGTCTACATGTCTCCCCATTGTTGATTTATTAGGACTGTAATTGATCAGTCTCCTATTGGCATATGTAGATCCTGTGAGAACTGCCTCGATATTACCTTAAGTCACAGGTTTTATAAGCAAAAAAGGATAGTGGCTAACAGTGGGATCCAGGAGTGAACATCAACTCTGAGATAAAGTTATATCTAGCTGACGAGTCCGAAATAGGAAGAAATACGAATCGTAGTCACAATTGATTGATCACTGGATGGTGACCAGTGTCATGCGTGTCTAGTCCTTATTATTAGTGCAGATCAAATTCTATCGACTATGTTGCAACGTGGCCACCAGTCTAGGTGACTCGACACTGGGGGAACTACTGTGAGATTAGATGGTGGTTGGAGGTAGTCGACAGGAAACCCTGAACCCGGGTTTCGTGCTACTTGGCACTCGTCAGCAAGGTGTACCTGTAATCTTTTGAGGGAACTGATGCTCCCTGACGGATTCAATCCGGTGTCGCCCAGCCTCACAGTCAGAGACGTTACCACTGAGCTATCCGGGCCCGCCGTGGATACATTTAGTTTACATGGTTCAAAAACTAGTCGAGGTTAGAAAGATTTTCAGTGGTTCTGAAATAGTAATACATATGGTAGAGGAAATCATCTATGTGGCTCCATAAAGGTCGACATCCAGAGCCATGATAAGGCGGCAAAAATTCTTTCAGCCTCGACCACATGGCTTCAATATTGTTATTGCGCACTCCGGTTGTTGAGTCCATAAAATGCCGCTTGTGGATAACGACATGATGTACATCACCAAGTCTATGTAGGCATCTGTACGCCCTCCAATCATCCGTATATATCATAGTACCCGGCTGCAGCCAGTGTTACTGAAGCTTTTATTATCCGGTTCGCAACAATTGCCATAATTTGCTTTAGTCCCAATCTGAATCGAGGGAAAAAAGTTCCTATTCTAGCAGACTTCTTCCTCCAACATATGTTACATCGAAAGACAACATCATCATGGTAGTCCGCAGAAGATCCACAAGTTATTTGATTCCTACAATCAAAAACAAAGGAACATCTTAGTAGTCTCATTTATTGTAACTGCTGAATTATCACATCTTCTTTAAAATCCTCTGTGAAACGATCGTATGTTTGTTATAACGTGTGATCCGCCTATTAGAGAGCAGCCTTTTATCGATCGGAACAGTGACGCATAAAATACGTGCGAGCAGACTAGAGTTCTGATTGGCCTTGCTTCCCTGTCTAGCCCAGCCAGTCCGAGTCCAGAAAGCAAGTCTCAGCCTCGGTGATATGAATCATTATATTTCAAACATACTCTGTTTATATACCCAACAAACAGACTACATCGTACCATAAAATAGAAAGTAACATTTGTACAAGATTTAACCTTCAGGAAATGACACAAATAAATATTGACCAATAAGGAGATGACACGTTGGAAGAATGTTGACCAATGGGGCAATGACACTATTTCTCATTCAGGAATAGCACTTGATAATTTCTGGGGTATTTTCTGAATACCCCAACAATGTTGACATCACATACTGAAATTGGCAGCGTGATCTTGGAACCCCCCAAATGCTTCTAATTGGCTCATCCAATTTGATCAAATAATTTTATGGTATTCGGGTGTTGAGAGTTTACAAATACATTGTTCTTCATTAATATCACATAGTTATATAATATATTTTTGTTGGCCAGGGTAATTTTACATTGGTTTTCAGAAGAACTAGACACCATCCAGACTTTCACGTGACCAGTCAAACAGCCACACACTTCTCAGCCTTAAAATTTATAGTCCAAGTAGTACAGTTCAATCCCGTTTTCAGGAGAATCAGATATCATCCAGGCTTAAATTTTAGAACCCGAGTAGTACAACTCAATCCTGTTTCACAGAAGAACTAGACACTAGTAGAGCTTAATCCTGTAACGCAATCACACAGGTACCACAGACCCTGATGAACCAAAAACAACACATACAAAATAGTTATACTTATTTTAAAAACTCCCACCACCACCACCACCCCTATTTTATACAAGCAACATCTATGTATCATATAAATTTCTTTTAATTCAATTTATTTACTTAGAATAGGAAAGAATTAGATCTATAATAGTGCTAGTTGTAGTAGTAGTAGCAGTATTAGCATTAATAGTACTAGTTGTAGTAGTAGTAGTAGTAGCAGTATTAGTATTATTATTAGTAGTAGTAGTAGTCAGAGTAGTATAAACGGTTTGTCTCTATGATGGTTAATCAAGAAATTTGAGGAAAAGAAAAAGAAACAATTTTTTTTTGTTTTTGTCATTTTCTTTCTCTCGTTTAAATTCCCTTAGAGATTTAGATTGTTAAAGAAAGAGTATTTTTTTTTTATATGTGATATTACATTGTTTATTCACAAGAGAATAAACAAAAGAGTAAATAAGAAATTTCCACCTTAGTATTATTATTGTCATTATTATTATTATTATTATTATGATTAGGATTCGTCTGTATAAGAATTTTATTGTTTATAGGCTATACTGAATGATGTACATACACACGCACATACACACATACATACATACATATATACATACATATATACATATCTATATATCTATCTATACAGAAAGTATCACAATACAATTCTCAGGAAACCGATACCAATAAATAGAAATGAACTCACTACAGTATGATTATACAAGTGTATGTATATTTATACATGCTTTTGTCTATTCCCATGTGTATACACAAACACAACCACAACCACACACACACACACAGAGAGGGAGAGAGAGAGAGAGTGAGTGAGAGCGAGAAAGACTTGTAATAATAATAATAATAATGATAATCCATTGGGACCATTTGAGAAGTAAACCGAATAAAGTATAAACTTAAAGAGAAATCATTTCAAATGAACTATTATATCATTATAAAGTTTAGTTGATTTTCTAATTTAAGATATTCTATTGTAAGATTGAATCCATTTAGTAAATAATAAAAGAGAATATAATAATAATAATATATATGAATGAATGATAGAAATGTGTTATTTAAAGAAATGATTATCCTATACTTATACTGATATAACAATTTCAACGTTTCGTCCTGTCAATTTATCTGGACTTCTTCAGGATAATCATCAAAATCATCATCCTGAGGAAGTTCAGATAAATTGGCAGGATGAAACGTTGAAATTGTTATTTTAAATTTTAAATTGTTGAGATTATTTCATAAATATACTTTTCACCATATAATAACTTCTCTATATTGGGTGCCCAATTTCTATCAAACTATTCATTCTAATCTTGACCAATATTCATATAATCGGTATTAAGTTGTATATCTATGTTATGTTATTCATTGGTAATAAACAACCAAAAAAAAAACCTAATTGAAATGATAATCTATTATCAAACGGAATTAACAGGTAAGCTCTAATTTAGAATCTTGAAAGGAAGTGGAAGAAAAGGTAAGCCAAAGGACATATTACATTGGAAAATAGAAGCAGATATGAAAAACATGTATAACAACTGGAACAAGCTGTTAAGGATTGTCCAGGACAGAGTTGGATAGAAAGTGCTAGTGGGCGGCGGCCTATGCTCCTTCACAAGGAGTAACAGACGTAAGTAAGTAAGTAAGTAGGTAAGTAACTAAGTAAGTAAGTAAGTAAGTAAGTAAGTGACTGAGTGAGTGATTAAGTAAGTAATTAAGTAAGTAAGCAAGTAAGTAAGTAAACAAGTAAGTAAGTAAGTAAGTAAGTGACTGAGTGAGTGATTAACTAAGTAAGTAAGCAAATAGATTTTGCTTTGACAATGTATAATTCAGATTTGAATCGAATGAATCTCATCAAGAATATTGGCATATATTACTAATGAGTAAGATATTTAACTCAAGTAGAATTTTTCGATGTCAAGTTACTTCTAAAACTGTAACATTCAAAGATAGTCAAGTATACTTGTAACTTGATTGATCGAATTCGGTCAATAATAAGGACACTATTAGTTAACAAATAATCAATACGTTATTCAGTTAATTAACAATCAGAAACATTTATCAATTAAATATTGATTATTCAGGAAAATATGAGCTGTCGGAGAAACTCACACTTTTTTTGGAATTGGACCTTGAAAGTTGTCCCTAAAACATATTTCTATTTATAAGTAAGATGTTTATATATTGGGAATAAAATCGGAATCATCTAAGACCTACCAGAGGTTATTATGTAATTGTTATACCCCGGTAAGATTCATATTGCAGAGGATGAGATTAGCATTCTGGACTTAACTGGCTGGGGGCTGGGCGGAAAGCAGGACTAATCAGAACTTTAAGCAGCTCGCACGTGTTTTATGCGTCTTTGGTCCAATCGATAATTCACTGCCCTCTCATCGGCGGTCCAACATATAACAGTAACAAACTCACTTTCATAGAACACATATTCACATAAATATACAACCATATGCTTAAACCAATATGGAACCTAAATATTTGTGTTGATTCATAAGTATTTATCATGTAGAGTTTTCACATATGAGTGACTAATTAGACGCATATTTATCTTATCTTATCAAACATTTTGGTTTATTCTTCAGATTAATCAACTACACTTATTCCTCTGATAGTAAATTTGATTTCAATTTGGTTATCTATAAAGTTTGTGTGGATTATAGATATGAATCATTGCCAGCATGAAATAGTGGAAATTCCAGTATTGAACGTTTATTTAAAGAAAACTGACTAAAAATTCTAATTTATTAGTTTAGATCTTAAACTTTAAACTTAAGAAGTTCAATAATGTCAATGATGTCAGACCGCCATTGAAAACCTGGAAGCACTGGATAGTCGTTTTGTTCTATCGAGGGACTAACCATTAGTGTACATCCACAATCCCACCCATGCGATTCAAATCCAGGACCTTCGGTCTCGCACACAAACATACAACTTGTAAGACCACTGAGCCGGCCGGCATCCAACAGTGTTAATGTCTAATCTCAACCAATCCACAAAAATAAGCGACCATCTTTCATTGTATTGAGGTGCATATCTGTTTCTACATGACATGGATAATCTCCACTGGTCACAGCTTCTCCCTAGAACTCCATGAATTCCCCCTTATGAAGCTAGTCACTAGTGAGCACATGGTAATTCTCAGTATGGGAGCTTCTGGTAATTATTGCAAAGACAATTTTCTGCATTAAATTGCCTTCAGTTTTTTTTTTCTTTTTTAAAACAATTTTACTTTAAGTTGCTAATGTAAATAGATCAGTGGATTACGGAATTTTTGAAGTATCCAACAAGAAGACATGCTATATATTAGATGAAAAGAAATATCACTTCTATCTGGTTAGATTATTTTTGTTGCTGACATGGAAACGTTTTCAAAAAAATAAGGAATAACACTAATTATAAAGTGTTTCTAAGAAGTTCATAGGAGAGTAGAGAAGAAAAACTATATTCAGTAATATCTATCAGTTTTTCATGTATCCATTTAATTAATTAATTTATTTTAACACATAGATATTGGTACAAGGAGGCAACAAATAGAGATATGCGCTACACAAATCTCATTTGATTTGTGTGTGAGGGTTGTGATACTTCCCGGGTGCCCAAACCGAAGAAGGTGGTTTTCTTAGGGGACAACACCCCGACCCTTCGACCTGAAGATCTGATCCACAAGGCAGTGGAGCATCGTAAGGAGATGCAGTCACATGGTAGTCGGTGACCAACAATCGGTTCATACGCCATTTGTTCCCGCAGGATACTGGAGCCAGCCCATGTGCATCATTGGTTTGGGATCCGGTTAAAGAGCCGGACATTCGCTTTTCGTCCTATCATTTTCGTAAACAACAGTAATGCCACGAGAATGCAGTGAGTAGGACTTCCCTGACAGAGGTTATATACGGGTAGCCATGTGAGAGCATTTGGAGAGGGAGAGCGGACTCTCCCCACTCTCAGTCGTACCAGGGCATTTGGGGGCATTTATGATGAAGATTGAAAGTCTATATCAATCTAGACTCCACCTGTAGCTCTTCTAAAGTTACTGCCGGTCCCAAGTCAGGATAAAGGAGGAAGATTGGGCATAGGGTTAGCGACTCCATCCTGTAGAAAACTAACTCGCTAAAAACAAACGCTAACCAGAAAAATAATATCCATGTATCCATTCAAGATGAAAATTGAATGTCTATACCAATCTAGATAGATTGATTGTGAATTCTATGGAAACTAGTGATTAAATTGAAACAAGTTAGATCTTTATGTATTAGCCTACAGAAACTTATAAATACCCCATTACGATAGTATCAGGTTGACTACGTGTTGGGATATTCAGAAAAATATCCTCAACAATTATCCTGCTAAGTCTAATGCTATCCTTGAACGTGAAATGGTGTCATTTCACATGTCGTTTCCCTACTGGTCAATATTCACGGTAGTCCTATTTGTATAAATATGCATTTATCTGTAAATTATCATTCTCTTCTCCTGACCCCATAAACAATATTCACCTAACAGTTCGTGTTCTGATATATTGGAGATTAGGGAACAGTATTGAGGTCTTACTGGGATATCTGCAGTTGGTAGCATCTGGTGGGGCCACCATAATACTAGGTTGGTGTTAGACAGAGAAAATTCCATTTGTTTTACATCTATGTTTACTCAACCATATACATCTTTGCCATGTAATCACAAAATGTTTAGTTACTTTTTTAATTAAATAAAATTTTTGTTAAGAAACTAAACTTTTAATTGACTCATGAATTCAGTTAGTCAAAATCACTACAATCCACAAAAACTTCATTCTGATAGTAATCATCATGTACTTACTATTGACTAGCTTCAAAAGGTTTTTCCTGTAGTTCTAGTGAGAAGCAATGGCCAATGGAGTTCGACTGTGTCTGTTGTACAAACAGTTACTGATAGCTCTTGGGTTCGGATCCCGCATGCGGGATCGTGGATGTGCACTGCTGAGGAGTTCCATACTAGGATAAGACGGCCATCCAGTGCTTTCAGGCTTCTCATAATGTTCTACTTTGAATGGACTCATAAATTCAACTATTAAAACTAAGAATAAGTTTAAAAATTATTGTGAATTTCAATGTCAAGCATTCATTAACATCATTGAATTGTCTCGAATGATGGCATCAAGAATTCATTATACAACTATCTAAAGTATAGTAGCATTGATTTTTGAGTAGTTCTCAACAACATGACAGGTACTTTGGTCAAATATATGGACAATTCGTATTCTAAATTCCAAAATATTATTATAAATGTTTGTTTTTTTTCTTCTTTGTAATGGACTAATTATGGGATATTTGCAACATGTACTAACATGGTTTCATAAAAACCTGGCAACGTAAAGGAAACCTTAATACTGAAAACTTAAAGCGGAACCATCATCATATAAGTTGATCATTTTCATTTATCGTTATCGTAGAATCATGAGGCTAGTACATACATACATACGAAATAAATTGAAATGAATGATCGTTGTTTTTGATGGAGTTTTGTTCTCTGAGCTGGATGGTTTGGTCGTGGAGCTTTCATCGTTCTTCTGAACGACATCATCAGCACAAACTTCAGATAGAAGTGAATGATCGTTATATCATTCAGTATTGTCATTCGAATGAAAGAGTTCTTTCGAACGTAGCATATATGCTAGACGATATTATATCATGGTTATCATAATCCTATTTTCTAAACCTATTAGTGTTAAATCTAATGGACATCATAAAATTTTCAAATAATAGAAAACCATGAATTTAAGAACAAACTACTTATATACTTCTTGAAATTTGTCTTTTATTAACAGACTACTTGCTAGCGGTTTAAGTAGTATAATTATATTTTCGGAAGTCGGCTGACATTATATTACATTTAAATAAACTTTAACAAATCAGGAAAGTTATTATTTATCCAATCAACTGAAACAAAAAGTATAAGGCTAGTGGGTAGTAAGAAATATTTCAAAATTAGACAGATATTTTAATACGAACAATAAAACAAACAATCGAACATGCTCAATAGTGACTAGCTTCATGAGGGAATTCTCGGATTTCTAGTGAGAAGCCGTGACCAGTGGAGCTAATCCGTGTCGGGTAGAGACAGGTACAATGGAAGATGGTCGCGCAATTTCGTAGATTGGTTGATGTTAGACACTAACACCATTGGATGCCGGTTCAGTGGTCCAGTAGGTTAAATGTTCGCGAGCGAGATTGAAGGTTCTGGGTTCAAATCCCGCGAGCGGGATCGTGGATGCGCACTGCTGAGGAGTCCCATACTAGGACGAAACGACCGTCCAATGCTTCCAGGTTTCCAACGGTGGTCTAACATCAATCGATTTATGATCTCAATCAAAACATTTTTAATGGTGTTATATCCCGATGAAATTGATTTAAATGGTAATTTTTAAGAACTACTTATGAACCAATACGATACATATTCATGTTTCTTTTATGATAAGCTTTATTTTGATTCATAAACTATTATTATACAATTTATCATTCCTAAGTTATGCCTAGTCTATTCATTACAGTCTCCCACATTCACAACCATTTATGACTAAATCATGTATAAATGTGTATTTCCTATTCTATGGTATGATGTGGTTTGTATGTTTGAAATACATGATTTATATGGCAGAGACTGACATTAGTGTTTCTAAACTGAAAAGGTAGAACTAGTCAGTAAGATTAGACTACTTATATAGGTTTATTCATCATTGATTCGGTCGATAAATCACTGTTCTGTAATTGACAGTATCATTACATTATATATATAACTCAAATGATAATAAATGGACATTGAAATATTAATTTGTGGTAGACGAAGAACAAAAAGTTAAGAATGAGTTAAGTTTAGAAAGAGAGATTGAAGTAGAAAAGTAAATCATAATAGTAGTTCTTGAATTCAAATCTTTACAATTCTTCATATACAATTGAATTGCTCTGTTCATGGATAAATAATGATACCATCAATTAGGGAGCAATGACTTATCGATCGAATCAATGATGCGTAAAACCTGTACAAGTTAGCCTAGAGTCCTGATTGATCTTGCTTTCCGCCTAGCCCAGCCAGTTAAGTCCAGAATATCAATCTCAGCCTCTGCAATATGAATCATGTATTTCAAATATACTGGGCTTATATACCAATCAAACAGACCACAACGTAGCATAAAATAGAAAATAACATTTGTACAAGATATAACCAAATGTGGCTGTGAACGTGTAAGGTAGTGATTAATAGACAGGGCATAATTCAAGAATGGAAAATCGTATAATTATAGTTCATAGGTCAAAATAAAGGTTATAATAAGAGAGACATGAATATATATAGTTCAGTTAACAATTATACGATGAAAATATACGTATAGTATTGGTCCACAAATATATCCCAAAAATTACCGCTCATTATTCTTATCGGGACACAACACTACCAACTTGGTTAAAGCATCGGACATCCCCTGTTCTTCTTCTGAATTTCGTACACAACACTCCCACCACGTGAATGCAATGAGTAGGACTTCCCTGGCAGAGGCTGTATACGCGTAGCCGTGTGAGAGTATTTCGAGAGGGAGAGCTGACTGTTCCCACTCTCGGCCGTACCAGAGCACTCGGGGGCACACCAACCTGTGCAATTTTAACTCCACCAAGTAGCTTGTTCACTTCTTCAGCGTTGCGAATGGCTAACTGTAAATGTAAATATAACAAGCGGCATTACCAGCTAACTCCGAAACTTCTGCAGCTTGGTACTCGAGAACTACAGCAAAATAAACTGGAGAACCAGTGCCAACTCGCTCAGTGTAATTGCCTTTACATAAAAGACGGTGTACACGACCAACTGTGAACTGAAGACCTTACTGTGAACATTGCCAGCTTTACCGCGTCCACTCATTATTTTAAAAAAGTAAAGAAACGTGTACAGTAAATCAATGCTCATTTTGAATGTGATTAAATTCTATTGAGTATCGGTTTTCATCAATATCATTAGGATTCCTCACAAAATCAGTTACCGTTGTTGCTACCTTGACGTGGTGGTCGGGCTTGCCTATCGTGATGAAGCAACTGAGCTATACTGGCTGGAACAACCGTTCCTCAAGGTCCTACCATGCCAGACAGGTCGGTTGAAGAGCGGTAAGATTAAAAGCAACAAAACCAAGGTCCGAAGGCGAAGTCGTACCGCTGACTGTACAGAGGTGTGACAGCAGTAAGATGTTTCCTTCATACAACCAGCATAACAGCGATGCTGCTTTCCCAAAAGAAGAGGAGGGGTTAGAAAAGGTCGACCCTAAAAATGCACACCTCACCTTATCCCATGGATATCCGTCTCCGGCGGTAAGGTCTCAACAAGTACGGAGCTAACACAAAAACTACTCATAAAAAGGTCGTGTGTGACCGACCTCAAGCAGCTGTCCCTTGGGCACTGCGGTCACGCTCTCAGGTCACTATGACCACCTATAATCCAATTTCCTTTTCAGGTACCTCCAGAAGAACCGTTCCACGGTGTGGGCAACCGGGAAGTGATAACCGCCCTCATACCTCTAACAGCACTCAAGACCACTGTATTCATAATCAACCTCCCTCTTCAATTCCTATTATTCCTCTTACATCGACTTTCAAATCTAAACTCCCTCTTTTAGCTTCCTCCTCAAGTGTCACCACAGCCAACGATTCTATTGCGCGAAACACTGTCCCAGGTCTAGTGAAGCCTCGCTCCAAACTACACATTGGAGCCTTCAACGTACGCACACTATGCCAAATCGGTCAGCAGGCTTCCTTGGCTAAAACCTTAGAATCTCGTACCATTGATGTATGCTGTGTCTCCGAAACACGCATACAGGATCCTAGTGTGGTCATTCACTTGACCTCACCTCGGCAAAACGGAGTGCCGACGAGATACACCCTCCGTGTATCTGGCGACCCGATGGCTAGTTCTCGTGGACTGGCAGGTGTAGGCATAGCACTTAGCATGAGGGCGGAACAAGCGCTATTAGAGTGGATCCCCGTTAATAGTCGTCTATGCGCTGTTCGGACAAACGGCTCCGTAAGAACTCGAAAGGATAGGGACACACGTCGTTGCCTTTTCGTCGTTTCTGCCTACGCTCCCACTGACTGCAGTTCGGATGAAGTGAAAGATGAATTTTACAGAAAGCTGTCTGAACTTCTTCAGAAAGCTAAACGTTCAGACATAGTACTCGTAGCAGGCGACTATAATGCCCAGGTAGGTAGCTTAAACGAAACAGAAAGACATTTAGGTGGGTATTTTAGTATTCCGGCACAGAGAACAGATAATGGTGATCGTCTGCTGCAACTGTGCTCAGACAATCGTTTATTTTTAGCAAACACAAATTTTAAGCATAAGGAGAGACATCGTCTAACATGGCGACCCCCTGCACCAAACCAACGATGGACTCAAATAGACCATATTGCCATCAGTCATCGTTGGAGAGGGTCAATAGAAGATTGTCGCTCATTCTGGGGTACCTGCTTGGACTCTGATCATGCCCTAGTACGAGCATGCATCTGCTTGCGCCTCACTGGACGCAAAAGAGCCACACAAAAAAGACTCATTAGAACCGAATTGAGTAATGAGAAAACCAAAAGTAGGTTCCAGGAACAACTGAGGTCACACTTAGGTAGTTCTGAAAACGAGGCTGACCCCGATGTTGATTGGAAAGACATACAAGCAGCTGTGGAAACAGCAGTGACATCTACTAGTGATTTAAACCACAGAGTTACAAAGAACCAATGGATTTCGTCAAGGTCTATTGCACTGATAGATTCTCGTAAACTCATCCCATCAGGTTCTGAATACGATGAAGAGCGTAAAGAAATCAGATCTAGATTAAGCAAAAGTCTAAGGAACGATCGTGAGCAGTGGTGGGCAACGAAAGCAAAAGAGATGGAAAAGGCGGCGGCTATAGGGAACACAAGACAACTCTACAGACTAATAAAAGAAACTGGAATTAATAAATCAAGTGTAAGTCAGACCATTTCGGAAAAAGACGACACTCTCATCTGCTCCCAGTCCAGACGCTTAGAACGATGGGCGGAACATTTTAAGGAGCAGTTTAGCTGGCCTTCGGCTACTCTACAACTACCCTCTATTCCCAGACAGTATGAATGGAACATTGAAGTAGGTCCCCCATCTCTAGCTGAAGTTCAAAAGGCTATAGCTAATCTGAAACGAGGAAGAGCAGCTGGTCCAGATGGATTGGCCCCAGAGGTCTTTAAGGATGATGGTCTAGTTTTAGCGATTAGGTTGACTAATATTTTAGCTAAAATCTGGGAGTTAGACGCCATACCATCTAACTGGGATGCGCTTCTCTCCCTCCAAATGCAAGTTGTTGCTTCAGGACTGGTCTGCATCAACACCTGAGCTAAGGATAGGGAGTGAAGTAGTCGAACGCGTCGACAACTTCACTTGTCTTGGAAGTCTGATCAGCCCTAATGGGTTGGTGTCTGACGAAATCTCAGCACGGATTCGAAAAGCTCGTTTGGCCTTTGCCAACTTACGTCATCTATGGCGAAGGCGAGATATCCGTCTATCAATTAAGGGACGACTATACTGCGCGGCAGTTCGTTCCGTTCTACTATACGGCTGCGAAACATGGCCTTTAAGAGTAGAAGATATTCGTAAGTTACTAGTATTTGACCACAGATGCCTTAGAAATATTGCGGGTATCTGCTGGGATCACCGGGTAAGTAATAGTGAGGTTAGACGCCGCAAGGTATTAGCGAATGATGGTAAATCAGTTGATGAGGTTACGAATATTCATCGATTGAGATGGTTGGGCCACGTGTTGCGTATGCCTGAACACCAATTACCACGATGCGCAATGCTAACCGGTGTTGGGGACGGTTGGAAGAAAGTTAGGGATGGCCAAACCAAAACGTGGCATCAGTGCTTGAATTCGCTAACTTCTGGTCTGAGCCATGTTCGTAGACGCAGACTACTTGGTTGGGGTCCACACAACTATTGTTACCAATGGTTGGAGACTCTTGGTGACATGGCTCAGAATCGATCACAATGGCGTCTGTGTATACACTCTCTGTCTTCCTTTAAACTAAGAGATTAAAATCACTTCAAATCTTCCTTTCTAGGAAGTAATTCTATCTTCCTGTACTATCTCCTTATACACACTCTTTCTTCTATGTATTACCACCACTGAATTAACTACTTCTATGAATCCGGTGTTCCTCTTGTTGTGCTAATGCGGTATGGCAACTTGGACCGATGCATATACGTGCCTGGTCCTACGTTGCAGCTGACTGACAGACTGACCAGGGAGTATATAATTATCATTAGAACAACGATTTTTTTTAAACAATTTATTAAATAGAGAATTATTTGTCATCAAGTAGATCTTCACTAGAAACCAGAGATCTCAACATACATATTATATGTAGGTTTATTGATAGTTACATAGTTGTCTTAAATTGATAAAGTAGACTATTGGAATGTCTCCTTCTATTTTGTTCTGCTATATATGATGATATCATGTTTAATTGCTAGTAAGCTTAAGTAACAGTGGAGCACTTCATTCATTTCAATAAGTTCATATTGAAGAATTTTCAGGGTTCTAGTATGAAATTTTGACCAATTACTTCTATGAATTTGGTGTCCATCTTTTTGTACTAGCGAGCCATGGTAACTCGGACCGATGCATATATATTCCTGGTCCTACGTTGTAGATGACTGACTGACTGACTGAACCATTATTTACCTTCAAGTATGGAAATTCTCTAATAGTTCTGTATGTAGAAATTATGTTTATTCTTTTTATTATATAATCATTATATATTAACTTATGATAATATAATTTATGAACGAGCCAATCAAGAAGCGTTTGAGGGGATTTCAAGATCATGGAGCCAATTTCAATACTTAATGCTCATGTACTATCGGTTCATATAGGATTTTACAGAAGATGTTATAACTGAGCAGTTACAACATATGGGATTATTAAGATGTTCCTTTATTTGTAATTGTGTTAATCAAATGACTTGTGGACCTTGTGCAGACTAACATGATGATGTTGTCTTTCGATGTAATATATATTGGAGTAAGAAGTCTACTAGAATAGGAATTTTTTCGCTTGATTCAAATTGGGACTAAAGCAAATTATGATAATTGTTGCGAACTGGATAAAAAAAAGCATCAGTAACAATGGCTGTAACATTTGCAGATGTTACTGAAGCTTCGGCAGTTTAGTGATATAAGTATTTTAAAGATAAATGAGTAGTAAAACTGATAAGCTTACACGAGTCGTTTGGTGGAGTCGGCAGAATCGTTGAAATAGGTGAAACAGTTGTCAGAATATGAAAATTCGACAAAGGATGTAGTGTTAAAGAAGACTGGATAAGTAGCACTTCCATAAATATACCTCACAGATTCGATTTAATATATGCTGGACGAAGAAGTCTGCTAGAATTGGATAGTTTTGCTCAATCCAGATTAAGAATAAGGCCAATTATGACAATTGTTCGAACTGGATAATAAAAGCACCAGTAAGACTGACTGTAGCCGGATACTAAAATATATACGGATGATTTGGAGAGCGTATAGATTATTTATCATGTCGTTATCCAAAAGTGGCGTTTTGTGGACCGAAAAACCTGAGTGTACACAAACAATATTGAAACTGTGGTCGAGGCTGAAAGAATTTTTGTCACCTTATAATGGCTCCAGATTTCGACTATTATGAAGCCATATGGATGATTTCCTCTACCGTACTGTATTACGATTTCAGAACTTCTGAAACTCTTTCTAACCATGTAAAAGAAATGAATCCATATTAATTCTTTGGTTTTGTATAGTAAATGTTACTCTATACTAACTGTTTTCTGATAGGCTAATATTTCTCAAGGTCACTTACAATTCATCCAAACGTTGTCCATAAATTATAATCTTGCCGTTATCTATTCGATTCAATATTAATATTGATGTTTCAATGATAAAACTGTTTTCAATTGGTTTACAAGAGACTGATAAGTTCTGGGTTGCGATCTCGTGAGGCAGGATTGTGAATACGCAATACTGATGAGTCCCACAACAAGACGAAACAGCCGTTCAGTGCCTTCAGGTTTTCCATGTTTGTCTAGCTTCAAGTGACTCATGATCTCAACTATTAAAATAACTATAATATCCACAAAACACCTGCGGATAATAATCAACATATGCTCACTAGTGACTGGCTTGAAGAGGTATTTTATGGAGTTCAAGTGAGAAACAGTGACCAGTTGAATTCAACAGGGTCTGTTGTGAGATAATAACTCACTGAAGGCATTGGTGGATGTGTCGCTCAATTTCGTAAATTCGTTGAATTTAGATATTAAGCGCTCGCGCGTGTGAATGATCAGTTTTGGGTTGGAATCTCGTGAAGTGGGATCGTGGATGTGCACTATTGATGAGTCCCAAAATAAGACGAAACGGTCGTCCAGTGCTTCCAGGTTTTCGAAGGTGGTTTAGCTTCAATCAACTCATGAATTCAACTAATAAATATGAAAATACCAGAAATAAAAAGAAAATTCACAATGGAGAAACATTTATTTTGACGTGTTATATACAGAACATAAAACAGACATAATAATAATAATAATAATAATAATTATTATTATTATTATTAGTAGTAGTAGTAGTATATTTATTCTTATAATAAAGACAGTAAATACGATTACATTGAGTGCATATTCTTTAACCAAAAAACACACACACATACATACACAAACATAAGACAAATGAATGTACAAAATAGGGATTAAAAAAAAAAAGAAAACTGGGAAAAAAAAAGCCAAAAACAAAACAAAATCTAATAATAACAACAACAATGACAATAATAATAAACATTTACTTACTGTTTGCTTGTAACTATGCATATGTTTTTTGTATGTTAATATATTTTTCATAAAACAGAAGGAGAAAAAAAGAGGGAGATAGTATACAATAAAATTTATAATTTCAATAATAACTTCCAATTTAAAAAAAAATTTTTTATTTTTAAAAAAGAGGGGGTTAGGGGATATTTTTTTTCATTTTTTTTTCTTTTTTTTCTCTTTAAAAAAATACATATTTCATTGAATAATTTAAACTTTATTTTTTGATGGATTCATTATTGTTTTCTATTCATAATTGAACATAGAAAATGTGATAAAAAAAAACAAAGAAGTGGAAGGTAGTGTTATAATGCAAGCAACCCAGCAACCAAACAAACACATAAATCCATTCTTATTCAATCCTTCAATAAACTTTAAAAATAAACAATGTTTATGGCGCCTAGTTTTTCTCTTAAGTTTTCTTTTCTTTTGTTCTTTTTTTTTCTTAGAAAAACAAAAGTAAAGAAACAGTCATCAATTTGAAAATGCTTGTTTAAGTTTTTCGTTAACAAAAACAACACCAACAACAATAACAACGACAATAAAATGTCTTTACAATATGAATAGGAATGTACAATAGCCTCATACACTGGAAGTGTATTAAAGAAAGAAAGAAAGGAAGGAAGGAAGGAAGAAAGAGAGAAAGAAAGAAAGAAACAAACAATAATAAATACTCTCCCCATTTCTTATCTGATTATCTCATTGATATTTTAATAGTGTAGGAGGCATTAGATAGATAGATAGATAAATAGATAGATAGATAGATTTCAATCGACAATATGTGCATCTTTAGCTAAAGAATAAAATTTTGAATTTTTATTTTGTAATAACATTTTTGGACTATCTAATTCTTTCATTTGACCGTCTTCAAGGACAAGAATGCTGAAATGGAGGTCGGTTTTCAAAAAGAAAAATAAAGAACAAGAAAAGAAAGATAGAGCTATTACTATAAACAAATACAATTCTAGAAATATTTTATTACTTCTGAATTACAAGTGAAAAACATACGATAAACTATAGAGTTCTATGATAATTTTAATGGTTGAATTCATGATTCAATTAAAACTAGACCATCATGGAAAACGTGGAAACACTGGAAGGTTGTTTCGTCCTACTCAGGGATTCCTCAACAGTGTGTATACACGATCCTACCCGAGGGATTCGAACCTAAAATCTATCGATTCTAGTTGTATGGGTTCCTTCCCTAGGATTAGTCAATTAAGAAAATTTATATGTTTAAACCCTGTTCAACCATTGTTATAGAATTTAGTTTGTTTCATTTCGAAAATTCGAAAAGTTTTTCTACGGTTGATGTCCAAGTCCTACAGGAGGTCAGCTGCGGCCTATCTAGCTCAGTTGTAATGTCTCTCACTGTGAAGCTGAATGAAACACGATCAAATCCTGTAAATTACGAGTAGATAATTATTTGAATAAACCTTATATTCTAACGATAGAATCCGATCAACGTTAATGACTGAATAATACAAAAATGATAATCACAAATATTACATAATGATCGATTTGAGTTGACTGATTGCTTCCTTGTTGATGATCTATTCATAATATTGTTTAATTGGCTTATTTAGATTCTAGGCCCTAAGAAAACACTTTTCATACCTGAAATTCATATGACAGTTTAAAATGGAACGACGGTTTGCTCGTAAAAAAAAATACACCTTTATTAACTAAGAGATCGTAAATTCCAATCATTCTTCATTTAGTTCAGTATGGACAGCCACAAAAATAGTGTGGCTCAAAACCAAACATATAAAAACTGTACTTAGTAGATGAGTTCCAATAATAGTTTAGCCTTAAAACTAAAGAGGGTTAGACGGTTGCTTTGTCTTAGCATGGAACACTTCAACTATGTGAACTCAAGACGATGAATGCATCAATATTACATCAATTACTTGAAATCTAACGGTACATTCTATAACACTAGTCAATTTACAACATTATCAAATACAAACAAAAATACACAATATTATCATCAATACATACCGATCATAATCTAGAACTGTATTTAATCGATGAGCAATAGTAATTACAGTACAAGAAGAAAATTCTCGACGAATAGTTTCTTGAATTAAATTATCTGTTTGCATATCTATGGCAGCTGTAGCTTCATCTAATACAAGAATTGAAGTATGCCGAAGTAAAGCTCTTGCAAGACATACTAATTGTCGTTGACCAAGACTAGAAAATAAATTTTTGTAAAATTATAATAAGTGTAAATTTGTATATTATTAGAATAACAGAGTTGGGGGGGGAGCGGAGTACAATTAGAACGATCTATCCAATCAGTTCAGTGAGTTTTCATAAACCCAGTGATCACAACTAGACAGTTTTACAATGTTATGTTAAAAAAAAACCCTGTATACACATAAGTACATCTTATATAGATGGATTTCAAATGCCTTCATAAGAAAATTCTTTACAGAAGCTTTGAGATTATTGTCTTTTGATAAACTTGTGTTTCTCAATCAATCGTAGGACAAACTTTCCATGTAAAAAGTTCAAAAGTGATTCTCACCCCTACTTAAATTATCAAGAAGTTTTTTCAACTTAAAACAACTATGTATACAAATGTCAGGAAGGCCTACAATCGCTTTGATAATTTGGTTATCAACACAATATCCAGCAACAAACTCGAAGTTATGCAAGTGTTATATCATAGAAAGGAATGATCTGAAATCGTAACAGTAAGCTTCTATATGGAATATACTCCCATTTTAAGATAAAGGAGACTATAATTTCAATTGATTGATCACTGGGTGGTGACCAATGTCATGCGTGTCTAGTCCTTATTATTTGTGCAGATCGAATGCTATCGATCATGTTGCAATATGGTCACCAGTCTAGGTGACTCGACACTGCGGACAATAATGTGAGATTAGATGGTGGTTGGAGGCAGTCGACAGGAAACCCTGAACCCGGGTTTCGTGCTACTTGGCACTCGTCAGCAGGGTGTACCTGTGATCTTTGAGGGAACTGATGCTCCCTGGCAGATTCGATCCCGTGTCACCCAGCTTCACAGTCAGAGACGTTACCTCTGAGCTATCCGGGCCGCGACCGACCTCCTGTAGGACTGAGATTATAATTTATCAATCAATGTAACAAAATGGTAATATGTTTTCATTACAATTCAATCATCTATATAACTTATTTGCCTAATTTATCAGAATTGGAACAAAGATCTCACGAAGTAATTCTAGATATCATGAGCCAACCTTAGTTAAACCACCACTGAAAACCAGGAGGTATTGGACACTCGTTTCGTCTCAGTACGGGACTCTTCAGCAGTATCCGTTGAGAATCGAACCAAAAGTTCTGAAGTCTTGTACATAGTCTCCAGTTGTCAGACTATTAAGTCAGCAACCAATGCTTTATGCCTCATTTCAACCGATTCGCGATACTGCTCAACTATCTCCCAATACTATTAGTGACTGCTCCTCACTAGGACTCCAGGAATTACCTCTCCAAATTAATCACTAATGAGAACATAACTAGTATTAGTAGGACATGATTGTAAAGATAGTTACAATTTTAGTTTATATTATGAACTAACTTCGGTTACACAAACAGCGAAATCTAGAAAGCTCCAAGTACCTATATAATACGAGACTCCTCAACAGTTCCCATATAGGACTCCATTGAGGACTAAGCTCATGTATGAAGGTACCAGTTGTTGCTACATTAAAGTCATTTCATGATATAAATCATGAAATTGAACAACTTCCACAAATCCCTTACACTGTTTTAAACAGCCTTTATAATATGAATTTAATTGATTGAATAAATATTTAACAAAAAGAACCGAACGCACTAACTAACCTTATATTAGAACCACCTTCTGAGATGTTCATATCCAAACCAAAATTGGCATCATTATTATTATTAGCATCTTTTATAAATGATTTTAAATTAGCTAATTCAAGTGCATGCCAAATAGCTTCATCTGTATAATAATTGAATGGATCCAAATTAAAACGTAATGTGCCAGAGAAAAGGACAGGATCCTAGTAAACAATTAACACAAAATGAATGAAAGTCATATAAAGTAAACAAAAAGCCTTACGATCATCATTAAAAAGTATTAGCATCAAATAATAAACAGTCGTTTAGAGTAGTTAACATAAGCAATTTCGGATTTGTCCTAATGCTGTTGGAAGTATAAAAGCAGCCGATATTCCCCAGTTACTTATACTGTGAAAGGATACTTCTTCTTGATGCACCTGAAAAGAAAACTGGATTCGGGTTGGTTTAGACGACACGGTAGTGTGATCACGGCACCCAACTAGCAACTACTTGACGCCTATCACACTTTTTAATCGCAGACAGTGATTTGAAATCACTCTAAGAGTGTTTGGTTAATGAGCACTATACAAGCACAAGAAAGAACTGCATTATTCTCAGACAATTGAATTTCAGGTCAGTGGTTTAAAGATGAGTTGAAAGCTTCGGTTTTCACCCAACTTTGAAAAAGGGTTGAATACATTACAGACTGAGTAATTAAAGAGGCTGATGAGAAGTGGGCAGGGAAAAAACATCATAATCATTACATCCAAACAATTTAAATGATCATGAAAAGATGAACTAATATCGTGAATTGTATTCATTTATTTATTTAAACACATAAATATTGGTACAAGAAGGTACCGAATACATATGCGCCACACAAGCCACTTGATTTGTGTATGTGAGTTATGATACTACCCGGGTGCCCAAATCGAAGCAGGTGGTTTTCTTAGGGGATCACACCCTGAGACTTCGACCAAAATGTCTAATCCACAAGACATTGGAGCAACGTAAGGAGATGCAGTCCCATGGTAGCCGGTCACTAACCATAGGTTCATACACCTGTTGTTTCTTTAGGATCCTGGAGCCCATGTACACCATTGATTTGGAATCAGAGTTTTTCAACTCCCCTAGGTGGACCCTCTATGTCCGCCAACCCGGTTAGAGCGCCGATCATTCGCTTTCCGTCCTATCAATTTAGTAAACAACAACGCTGCTACGAGAATGCAGTGAGTAGGACTTCACTGGCAGTGACTACTAACAAGTGACCATGTTGTGATGTGGGTTACTTATATCTACACAAGTAGTATGTAACGGTAGTCAGGCATAGAATGTGTTTCGTTAGAAGGTCGATGAGGAAAGAACTGGAACGGAATGCAATTAATATGAAAACGCATGAACAATAAAATCTGAGACAACAGATTGATGTTTGCAACAGGAACAGTCAGATTTAATACGATGGATTGATATTTTGCAAATTAACGATTTACTATATGGTTCACAAATTTTGTTGAGATGCTCTGTAATTATGTGCCAAAATACATTTGATTGTCCCTACCTGTGTTCTTGTTCACTACAATGTGTGAGCATTTCGAGAGGGATAGTTAACTCTCCCCACTCTCGGTGATACCAAGGCATTTAGGGGCATTAACACCATTGTGTGCTTGTTCAGCGGTTTAGAGGTTAATTGCACGCGCGCGATACCGAATACCCTAGGTTCAAGTCCCGAGTACAGGATCATCAATGCGTATCGCTACATTAGGACGAAACAGTTATCCATTGTTTCTAGAATTTTCCATAGTGGTTTAACTTTAATTGATTCACTTTTTCTATTTACAATAAATACGACCTAATTCAAAACATAGTCGATAATAATAAATCTCAACACTATGAAACAAGAAAAAAAAGGACACTCTTTTAAAGTTTCATTAATTATTGACTAAAACTAAATAAAACATCTGGAATATATTTTAATGATGAGATAAATAAAAAGAAAACCTAGTTTTAAAAACAACAATTAGGTTGTTTTGACATATTTGGGGGGGGGGAAGGGGGGTAAATAGAAACAAATTGTTTGTTTGTTTGTTTCTGTTTGTTTCTATTTGTTGTTTTCTCTCTATTAACTTGAAAACTAATCAGCAATAGAAAAGAAGGAATTTTTGTAAATAATAACACAACATTTCATAAACATATTGTTAGACAACTATTGAAATAGAAGTAAATTTGTTAAAATAAATAATAGTTGACATTGTATATTGAATGTATAAATAAATAAAACACAATAATGAATGCAAAGATTCATGGTTAGTTCAGTAATTTTAATATATATATAAGTAATGTGGTTATGAAGATATAAAGGTGGGGATTAGGAAAGCAAAGGCCACATTCCTAAAATTGAAGTATATATGGTACTCAAAACAACTGTCATTCAACCAATAACAAAGTTAGAATCTTCAAAACGAACGTCAAGATAACTCTTCTGTACAGAGCTGAAACTTGGAGAACTACTACAGTCATCATTAAGAAGGTACAAGTATTTATAAATAGTTATCTACACAAGATATACAACATCCATTGGCCGGATACCATCAGCAATAATCTACTGTGGAAGAGGACGAACCAGTTTCCAGTGGAAGAGGAAATTAGGAAAAGACGATGGAAATAGATAGAATATACATTACGCAAATTATCAAACTGCATCACGAGGCAAGCCCTAACTTGAAATGCTGAAGTGAAGCGGGAAAGAAGAAGGCTAAAAAAACACGTTACGTTGTAAAATAGAAGCAGATATGAAAAGGATGAATAACAACTGAAAAGAGCTGGAAAGGATTGTTTGGAACAGGGTTGGATAGAAAGTGCTGGTGAGCAGCCTATGCTCCTCCACGAGGTGTAACAGGCGTAAGTAAGTAATATGGCTAATAATCGAATCTAAGATATACATTTCATTTTATTTAGAACTTGTCAACAGCTAAGTGGAACAACTATGTTAAAGTATGAAGTTATAGGCTCTGGGTTCCAGTAACAATGTGAAAATTAACATAAAGATGCTTGTCCTGGATTCAACTATTAATCACTATCTAAATATATTAACAATTTTTGGGAATATAATAACAACAGAGATGAATCAAATGTCATTTTAAACGTGAACAATAGAAAATAACAGATCGTTAGTAAGACAGTACCCCAATTAAAATCATTAATGACTTTTATTAATTATTTTTATAAATAAGATGGAGTAATCATATCATAGGTACAATAATATGTAGGGCCAGTGAAGTGTCACTGAACCCTGGCCAAATCATCCGACAGTTGAATCACTGAATGTCAAACAGATTATCGATCCACGTCAAGGTCAAGGACAACCAACACACATCAGTTAATCGTACGCCATGGACTGACCCATGCGGTGGTGATCTTACATTCGCCTGTATCTATTTTAACTAATATATTTCTGTAATAACGTTATTTGTGTTGCACGGTCTTCAAACACATCCATAGTATTTTGATACGTCGAAGGGGTAATCCATGTTAGATGCTGATCACGAGATGTGACTTCAAAATTGGCTGTTGATCACATCATTTCCGTCTAACTCAAGTAGGCTTCCAATCATTTACGTTTATATTCTTTTTATTTATAACAATCTATCCAATCCTCAATTTATTTGAACTTATCAAGTCAAATCTTAGTAATGATACCTATATTGTCTCTTATATTTAACTAAAACAAATTAAGAGAATTTATTCTAGTCCATATCAAAAGAAGAAAATAAAAGAACCCACCAAAGTTGAAGGAATAAACAACAGTCAGTTGATTATCTCGTTTTTTTTTTTCTTTTTTTTAAAACATGAATGCAGCTCAGTAACGTAACATACAGCAACAAAAGCATGTTTTAAGAAGTTTGACATTGTTAGTGGGACATTAAATTGACTTAAAGCACGTTCCATGTATAATTGTGTTGATGCACTCTGATTGGTTATTTCTTATCCAATCAGCGTTAACGAATGCTTGGAGATGATTCTAGTTTTTCTTATTGTGTTTCTTACTTCCATCTAACCTTGTTATTTGGAATGTAATTTCGTTCTTTTTTAATCATATTCTTATTCTGGAACTTGTCGAGTGAATTGGTGTTCAAGAATACTAAGCAATAGGAAGAGCCAAGATGTGATAAGAGAAATTATAACAGACAGTGATAAACAGAAACAGAGAGGGAAAACGCATATATTTGTAGTTTAATATCTTATGTATTACATTTTTTTTTAACATTGCAATAGGTAGTTAGACATGATCAAAAACATCTTGTATAAACACTAATTATTCAACTAACTGATAGATAATGATACTCAATACTTACTTGAGGTATTAATGTTAAACGATTTCTTAAATCATGTAAGCCAATTTTTGATATATCAAAACCATCAATGAGTATTTGACCTTCAGCTGCTTCAAGCATACGGAATAATCCAAGTACTAGAGAAGATTTACCCGAACCAGTACGACCAACAATACCCAACTAAATATTAACAAAAATTCAAGAATTAGAAGGATATTTGTGAAGATTATAGTAATTTCAACAGATGAGATCATAAGTCAATTGAAGGTAGATCACCATGGAAAACCTGGAAGTACTGAACGGCCGTTTCGTCCTGTTGTGGGACTGTTTAGTAAAAGTGAGCATCCACGATCCCGCTTCACAAGATCCCGACCCAGGACTTATCAGTATAGCGGACAAGCTCTTAAGCAATAGACCAAAAAAACCAGCATCCAACTGGGTTAATATCAAACTTTAACTAATCCACGAAATTTCTATATATGGCAAAAAGTAACAACATGAGCTATAAATAAAAGTTCACTTATTCAGCGGTCAGAGAATGATGATGTAAAGTAATATATCTCATTTATCATGTACATATTTGTTTTGAGGAATACATTTGTATATTTATCACTGATACTATTCGACTATTTAAATCGATAATGAACTCGGGTTCGAACCACAATGTATTGATTGATCGACTGATTTGAAGTAGGTGCCAATAACGCTATCCAAAATCACAATAAGATCAATAAATTTAAATGATCCAGCTCAAAAGCATGTGATATATAGGTACATTTATCATTTAAAAGTATATACAATCATAGAAAATGTATAATGGAAAACAAAACTTACTTTTTCACCCTTGTCTACTTTAAAATTAATTGCTTTTAAAGCTAAATTTAATTCAGGTCGATATTTTGTACCATAATTAATGAATTCAATTTTACCTTCAGGCCAATTACTTGGTAAATAACTACAATCTAATTCCCATGGTGCCTAATTTTAAATAAAAGAGATACATACATACATACATATATACATATGACTCATTAAATGATTTAAAAATCAATGAATAGAAAAATATCAGAAGAGGTTTTGTGGATATTATAGTGATTTCAATGGTTGGAAGCACTGGATAGCCGTTTCGTCCTATTGTGGGACTCTTCAGAAGTGCTCATCCAGATTCCCCCCCCGCGAGATCTCAACCACTGAAATTACTGTACTATTCAGAAAACCCCTTCTGACATTAATCAAGTTTACTGAAAACTAGTATGGATAAGTTGACATTAATGTTGATTTATTGTACTAAGATCCATTCATCAGTACAACAACATTATTTCTATGGGAAAGGTCAACTTAATCAACACTGATAAATTATAATCAAGCCATAGTGATTAAGCTTTATAACCATTTGAGAATAATAATGATAATGTGATTATCGCTCATATATAAGTGATACTATTTCTAGTTTATCAAGTGTTTATATCATCCAATGAACACTAATCTGTCTAACAATAGTAAATACAAAAATTTAATAAGAATGTCTTACATTCACTTGATATTGTTTTACTTGAATCTTCCCATTGATGTTTAAGACTGCGATTGATTAGTCTCTTATCATTGGCATATGTGCATACTGTGTGTATGCCTCGCTCGATATTGCTTTAATTCACAAGCAATATATGCAAAGATGTATAGTGACTAGCAGTGGAATCCAGGTTGACGCGTATTTCATCCTATTTAGAACTGGTTAGCTGAATGTACTTACACATCATAGTGTTCACTCTAGGACTCGAACTCAGTACCGTTCGTATCAAATGCCATTGCACTATCTACTTAGCTACTAAGTCTTGATAACCACTTACTTATACAATGGAGTGAAGTTTTAAATTCACTTGGTATTGTTTGTTTGAATCTTCCTATTGATGTTTAGGAATGCAATTGATTAATCTTTACATTGTTCAGATAGACAAATATATAGGCTTTTATTTATTATATCGAACATTAAACATTAATATAACTAAATATCAATTTAATATAGTTGACCTTATTTATATTAAATAGTATAATTAACATAAAAATTTATTATGTCAGATGTAGGTCTTTAATAACTAATATTTCAATTACTTGTCAAAAATGATTATTATTATTATTATTGTAACGTTTAACTATTTCAGATTTGATATTGAAAAGTATCCAAATATTAGGAATATGTATATACATCCACCATTGTCATCAGAGAGTTACTATCTCACAACTGACCCGGTTGAACTCCAATGGTCATTACTTCTCACTAGAACTCCAGGATATACCTCTTGAAGCCAGTCACTAGTGAGCATATGTTGATTAGTATCAGAAGGGGTTTTGTGAAGATTGTAGTAGTTTCAATAGTTAAGATCATGAGTCAATTGAAACTAGACCATCATGGAAAACTTGGAAGCAATGGACGATCGTTTCGTCCTACTGTGGAACTTCTCAGTGGCAGTGTGCATATACGATCCCGCCTCTCTGTCCAATGCTTCTAGGTTTTCTATGGTGGTCTAGCTTCAATTGGCTCATGATCTTAATTATTAAAATTAGTGTCAGAAGGGGTTTTGTGAAGATTGTAGTAATTTTAATAGTTGAGACCCTGCGAGGCGGGGCCGTGGATGCACACTGCTACTGAGGAGTCCCACACTAGGACAAAACGGCAGTCTAGTGCTTCCAGATTTGTCATGGTGGTCTATCTTTAATTGACTCATGATTTCAATAACGGAATTAACTTAGATGATATCCAAGTTACTAATTATATAATAAACATTCAATTATCTTTTAAGTTCAGTAATCACTATGAGTTATCAGTTTTTTCTCTTGTCATTATAACTAATAACTTCAATTTTATTTCTAGTTTTTATCCTAATTTACATAGACATATAAGAGAATAGAATAGGGCAGTCATATAGACAGAAGTGAATAGGTTTTTTTTATTAAAATTCAAATGAAACAATCCGATTGAATTATTTATTCAAATGTAAAAATGTAAATTCTCACATCTAATCAAACCAGTTAATGCTATTTGAATTTGTACTAATTATCAGATTACAAAAGATGTACAATTTACAGTACAATTATCAAATTACTACAAATGCCAAAATGTTTGTTCTTGATGAAGTTTTGTTCTATGAGCTGGATGGTTTTTGGTTGTGGAGCTTTCATCGTTCTTCTGAACGAAATCATCAGTACAAATTTCAGATAGAAGTGAAGTGTTTGAATTTATTCATATGTGCCCCCAAATGCCCTGGTATGGCCGAGAGCGGGGAGGTTTCGCCCTCCCTCTCGAAATGCTCTCACACGGCCACGCGTATACAGCCTCTGCCAGGGAAGTCCTACTCACTGCATTCTCGCACTACGAGTGTTGTTTACGAAAATGAGAGGACGAAAAGCGAACGTCCGGCGCTATAACCGGATCCCAATTCTATGGTGCACATGGGTTCCAGTATCCTGCGGGAACAAATGGCGTATGAACCAACTTTTGGTCACCGGCTTCCATAAGACTGCATCTCCTCACGATGCTCCACTGCCTTGTGGACTAGACCTTTAGGTCAAAGGCTCGAGGTGTGGCCCCCTAAGAAAACCACCTGCTTCGGTCTGGGCACCCGGGCAGTATCTCAGCCCACACACTAAAACTATGATGAACTATCTGCTTATAGAAAATATTCGTTTCTCTCCGACTAACATTGAAATGACTGGTATTATTATTATTATTTACTACGTCATTTATTCACTATCTCCTATTTCTACTTTTTGTATCCGTTTCGACTCAGACAGCAGCTCGCCTATGGTGAAAATTCAGCTTTATCTAAACGTTCTCGAGTCACTGCCTGGTTGAAAATTGTATGTTACTACAGAACATGAGTACTGAAGCAGCCATCTTTGGCGCCTTCGTGATGTTAGTCTGGCTGTAAAAGGTCGGATCTACAACGCGACGGTGAGAGCAGTTTTGCTCTATGCTTGTGAAACCTGGCCTCTCCAAGTTGAGGATGTTAGACGACTCTCTGTGTTCGATCATCGTTGTCTCCGAAGGATTGCTGGCATCCAGTGGCAACACCATGTCAGTAATGCAGAGGTTCGGCATCGAGTGTTCGGTCACAGAGACGATAATGAAATTGGTGTCACCATCTTGAAACACCGGCTTCGGTGGCTTGGACATGTTCTACGAATGTCGTCCCAGAGAATTCCACGTCGTGCATTATTTGCCGACTCTGGGACTGGTTGGAAAAAGCGGAGAGGTGGTCAGTATATGACATGGTGTCGTGGTATGAAAGAAAGCTGCAAATGGCTAGCTTCTGTTGGTCCTTCACGACTCCCTGGTTGGGGTCCGAGAAACGGTGTAACGCAGTGGCTAGAGACGTTATTAGATATGGCTCAGAATAGAAGCCAGTATCGATCGTGCTGTAACCTCTTACTTTCTTCATAAAAAGTGGTTGTATCTTCCTTAACTGAAAGATCTCTTCTGATTGTACCTTTCCGTTTCCCCCACCATTGTTCTCTCTCTCCCTTTTTTTATAATTCCCCACGTTCATTACTTTTTTTTTCTCTTTTCTCCTTCTCTTCAAATTATCATTGTTTTGTGTGGCGCATATATATTTGGTGCCCCCCTTGTACCAATATTTATGTGTTCAAATAAATAATAAATAAATAAATAAAATCTTCATATGTGCTGCACAGTTTGTCTTGTAGACCTCGATGTTGATTGGTTCTTGTTGAACTTAAACCTGTCAATATCAGATCTTCTTCACCATCTTGAAAAATGTTTACTAATTGACACTTGAGGAAACACTGTCGAAAACAAGTTAACTAATCACTTTTTCTTAATTACACCTTAAAATTTCTCATCAATGGGTAGTGAGGGAATCACAACCGCTGTGCAATTATTGTCAACCTTTACTATTGGATATATTTTAGTTGTATTCTTGAAAGTCATGCAAAAAGCTATGTATCACCCATGACCAGAATGAAATAATAACTTACTAATGAAAACTGGATGATTGTAAGGTTAAAACATGACTAGATTGAGGTTACTATCCGATCAAATAGATAGCATCTATTAATTGTTCAGGGTGATAAGTTCATTTATTAACCAATACACCTTGACAATTCTGTGTCTAAATAACTTAATACAGTAGTCTTTAACTCTCTTAGGTTCTTGATTCGATGTGATAAAGACTGTGTGGATACAACTTGGTGGTGGTCAATATAATGTGTGTCAGATCTTTCTCAGTGCAGATAGAATCCTATCGACCAAGCTGCAGTATGACCATTAATCTAGGTGACTCGACATTACGTGAACTATGTTGAGATAAGATGGTGGTTGGAGGTAGTTAACAGGAAACTCTGGACCCGGGCTTCGTTCTACTTGTTGCTTATCAACAAGGTGTGCATATAATATGGAGGGAACTGATACTGCATGGCTGATTTCATCCCGTATCCTCCAGCTTCACAGTCACAGAGGTTACCAATGAGCTATCCGTCTCGCGACTAACCTCTTGCAGGACTGAGATTGATCATTAGGTGGTGATCAATCAATGTCATGTATATCAGTTCCTTCTTAATGTAAATCGAATCCTATCGACCAAGTTGCAATATGACCAACAGCCTAAATGGTTAAACATTGTATGGATATTAAAACGTAGAATCGGTATTAATATACTTTGAATACAAGAAATTCGACATCTAAGAATGAAGTACCGTAAAGCTCTAACGATAACTAACTTCAATGATACAAATCTCGAAAAGATTAAACAAAAGAAAAACTAGTTCTATACAGAGATTGATATATGGTAACATAAGTAGTAATCTATGGATCTATAGAATTAGTTTAGTCTGTAAAAGTTACTTATCCTATGAAGGTTGAAATAAGTTCAAGGTTACCTTAGTGACAATATTAACTTCTGATTGGTCAACAATTATATTACCGATGAAATAGATGAGGATTTATGTTTTTTTATATTGTTTAGGTATTTTCTTAATTAGTAAATGTTTCTCTGTTATTATGCTAACAAAAAAAATGGTTATGTTCATTTGTTAACCTAACCCAGTCTCTCTTTTTTTTAATAACATAGAACACAATTCAAATGACTTTGAACCATATTGTATGAGAACAGTATGATCTACCAGATAATTCAAATTAATTGAGATAGAAAGAGAAACCTCATCCATTCTTTATGTTATCGAATACACCAGATATACAGTACAGAATGCATTAATGAAGAACTCGCATTCCTCAAGAAAACCTTAAAGGAAAATGGTTACCCAGAACGGTTCATAGAAAAGAATATGAATAGAAGTAGTTACGACAAGAAATCTAGTTGTTCCTTTATATAAGTCTGGAATTTAAAGGTGATCGAACATCAGACGTGATCAAAAAATCGTCTAACAACAAAGATTAGAAGAACATTTAATGCGGCTCAACTGCGAATAACCTTCACTAGTAGGAACTTATTTTCTGTATCCATAAAAGATAAGCTTCCGCATTTGGTCGCCTCTATGTGCATCTACCAGTTCACCTGCTCTTGTAGAGCAAGGTACATTGGCCGTAGCCAGCGCTTGCTTTTAACTCGGATACGGGAACATATTCCAGCTTGGTTCTATAAGGGTGAAAGGAAAGCAGTTAGCAGTTCTATACTTTAACACCTTATCGACTGTAACCATTCTACAGATCCACAAATTGATTTTAAGGTTGTTTATATGATTCGTCCAAATCTACCTAGATTTCTTCGTATCCAATTCTTAAATATATATATATATATATATATATATATATATATATATATATACGATTGTACAGCTTGATAATAAATTCGTTGAAAAGAGATCCCTTCACTCAACTTCGTGTTTTAATTTTAATGTTAAAATGGGAATTATCTGTCAATTGAGATAGAACTGTCTATAGGTCGAACTTTAGTTATTATTTTGTGTTTTAAAAGACCAGAATTGACAAAATACTATTTTCACGACAAATTCGTATTCAAGAGTAGTGTAGTTTGTTTCAGATATGACTTTGGATGCCTATCCACAACCATATGAATAATGACCTCAAATAATTCACCAAACACTCTGCTAACTACATTCAGCACTCTCTGTAATACAATAAAGTCTTTCCTCAAAATCCCAGGAGAACAGTAAAGAATACTAGGTAATATGCAGGAATTGACAAATGTTAAGAGTAAATGTTGAGTACTACTAAAAGGATGTAGCCTCTCTTTATGTAGTAAGTCAGACGGAAAACTTTTTTTTTTCAATAACAGTAAAATATTTTTATTTTGTTATATTACTATTGTAAAGATCGCGATTTGTTATACTTTATTCTAAATCATTTCTGACCTTTCTAATTTAAAAATAACACCATTTCGAAGTATCTACGTCGTAACAGATGTAAATGCTCACTATTTTTAATAGATAACATTGACGAATTGATGAATACATGACTCATTTCGGACTTTGTAAAATATCATAATAATGATGGACTTATGGACTGTGCATCCTGATGATAATGATGAGTAAGTAAGTAATTGAGTGAGTGAGTAAGTAAGTAAGTAAGTGAGTGGGTAAGTAAGTAAGTAGGTAAGTAAGTAAGTAAGTAAGTGAGTGAGTGAGTGAGTAGGTAAGTAAGTAAGTAAGTGAGTGAGTAAGTAAGTAAGTAAGTAAGTAAGTAAGTGTTCCCTCAAATATTCATTATTATTACTTTTTCATAGGATAAAAGTTGGTTAGAATAGATAGAATAAACTAATGAAACGATTTATCATGAAAATGGTAATATATTTAAATTTATTACTTACCTCTTGTTCAATTGAAGAATATTCATGTATTCGTTCTATACTAACAATATTTGTTTCTAATTCTGAGAACATACGTACAAGCCAATTTAATGTTTGATTTAAATTTAATGCATAAGTAATAACAAGACCAGAGAAACCAGCTGATAAATAACCTTGAGCAACAACTGACAGGATAGCAACAGCTAAAATAACTGAATTACCAACAAGTTCTAATAAAACTGCAAGCCACCTACATGTTGATTGTTTGTTTTTTTTAAAAAAAAAGAAACATTTGAAGAATATGCAAACTGAATTACTGTATACACAAAATTACACATACATACATACATGCAAACAAAGCAATTATGATTAATTCTAAGTATTTCAAAACATTGAGTATCTATATTGACTTGGTGTTGTTGGTATATGCGCATCCTGGGCAGATTGCCTCGATATTGTCTGAAGTCACAAGCAGTATAAGCAAAGATGAATAGTAACTGGCAGTGATTGATCAATTGCAGTCCTAAATAACAATCGGAAGATACAAGTAAACAATGGCAAGTGAATAAAACCACAGAATTACACAAGGAGGTGACTAACAGGACTCAGTAGCTAAGTGGATAACGCGATGACGTTTGAAGCGAACGGTACTGAGGTCAAGTCCCTCCCGGAGCAAACATCATTTCTGAAATGCATGTACATCCATTTGACCACTCCCAAGTAGGATGAAACAAGCATCCTGGATTCCATTGCTAGCTACTATCAATCTCTGCTTGTAATGTATCTTTAGTTTTTGTAAGTTAATTTTTATTATCAGAAGTGGTTTTTTCGGATATTATAGTAATTTCAGTAGTTAAGATCATGAGTCAATTGAAGCTAGACTACCATGGGAAGCCTGAAATTACTGAAAGAGCGTTTCGTCACAGTATGGGATTCCTCAGCAGTGCGCATTCACGATCACGCCTCGCGAGATTAGAACCCAGAAACTAGAATATCCACGAAAAACCCCTTCTGACACTAATCAGCTCACTAGTGACTGGCCTCAAGGGGTATATCCTGGAGTTCTAGTGAGAAACAGTGACCAGTGGAGTTCAACCAGGTCTGTTGTGAGATATCGGTTCACTGATGACAATGATGAATGTAACGCTCAATTTCGTGGATTAGTTGAAGTTAAACATTAACATCGTAGGATATCGGCCGGCTCAATGGTCTAGAGGTTAAGCGCTCATCCGCTAGACCGATAGGTTCTGGGTTCGAATCTCGCGTGGCAGGATTGAGGATGTGCACTACTGAGGAATCCCACAATAGGACGAAACGACCATCTAGTGTTTCCAGGTTTCTCATGGTGTTCTACTTTGAATCGACTCATGAATTCAACCATTAAAATTACTATAATATCCACAAAATCCCCTTCTGATATATCAATCAGTTTAAATCGGTACTACATTAACTGTAATACAATAACTGTTATAATAAAATACTTTAATAACAAAGTTTATGATTATAAATATGTGTCAAATTGATAAAATGATGTATACAATGTTGATTGATAGATAATGTACAATGATACTGTATAACTAACTAATCATTAATAAACATAATAAATTATTAAACTATCCTCTATGAATTAAGTGTTTAAATGGTCAGTAGAATAATTGTTTACTTTTTATAAAATGACATAAATGAGAAAAATTATCAGTATAGGATTATGGAGATTATTGAGTTTAGATTGATATGATGAATGAATCAATGTTAGACTACCGGTAAAAACGTGAAAATACTAGATATCCGTTTTGTGGCACTACCAAGGGGGTTTCTATTATTGTATAAATAAACTTGATTTGTGTGCTTAGTGACCTCTAATATTTTCTGGATACTTGTAGAGTACATTCTCTACGCTTCATCAAGACTTCTTAATTTAGTTAGTAGGGCTGGAAACAACGGATTAAAATAGCCTATCGTATTGTGGTGAACAGAATACCAATGGGGACAATCGAATATATTTAACAACAAATTACAGAACTAGTTAGTAAAATCCAACAACCATATATGAAATGTTCAATTTGCAAAATGTTTATCAATTGTCTCAAATGACTCAGAATTCCTTTGTTCTTGTATTTTCCTACAAATTGCATGCTGTCTTCATTCTTTATTGTTCGATCTTCTCGTCTCTCTGCTGCCAAACATTCTGTTCATGACTCACGTCATATACTACTTATGTCTACATAAGTAGCACATACCACAGTATCACTGTGTCGTTGACCTTCGTTCCGAGTAAGGTGAACTCGTAATAGCATTCAAACATATTATAAACATATGTAATTGAAATGTGCACATTTAAACCCATCATGAGAAATATGCATAATTGATTAAACGTCTGAATCATAATAAAGTAGTTGATGTAAAGATAATTGACAATAATTATTTGACACAACCTATCTAACTATAACAAAACTGATTTCAAACAATTCTACGATTCGTAAAATTTGAATTGATCTCAATATACCTGATTTGATCAGATCTGATAGTGTAAGACATTTTTGTAAAGCAAAAATTGATTTAATTACATGAGTATTGAACCGTATTTCTTATATTTATTAATAATAATATCGTTTTCGGCAATATTTTTCACTCTACGCTGCTTACTAATCCCCTCAACTTAGTCATAGTCACACCATTCGTTACAAAAGAACTTATATACTAGCTAACGTAAATATTTGGTTTTGTGACGACGGACCACGAATGAACTCGTGGAAGTTGTAAGAGGCTCAGAAATGGCCGAAGATATTCCATCCAATCACCTTTAGGAAGAATACTCTAGAATTCCTACGTGTAGCTTCCCGATTGGAAAATGCTAATAACACTCTGTATGCGAATTGGAAGACTGTAATGATGATTTCGTTCTTACTAAAAACTATAAATCGACACTGTTGGAATAATATTCCTTTCAGTTGTCTTCTGTCTTCTCATTGCTATTTGGAAAAGTTTTGGCGTTCAAGTGCTCAGTTATACGCGGTATATCAAGAAAACAACCTTCTAGATATAACAGATTTAAAGTAATTTTATTAAAACAACTCGACGATAATGTAGAGCTTGCTGGCGAACAGAAATCAATCAACTGAGAAAGGATTTCTATCTGTTCTAAAGTACAATCATAATTTCATAAAAATAAATATATATTTTTTGTTATATCCCGGATAAGTAAAAAAAATTGTACTTTTGATGTTTCGTGACATAATTTAGGTCACTTCTTCAGAATAAATAAACAATCAGTTTTTCGGTCATTTATTTACTCTGAAGAAGTAGTCTACATTAAAGTCACGAAATGTCAAGAGTACAATTTTTCTACTTATCGATTTATATAACAAAAATTATATTTAACATTAACTCTTTACTCAATCTTAAATTAATTTAAAACCTATCAAGTTCAACCTTGGTATTGATACATTATGTAATAAGTTTAATATCACTCAGCCAGTTGATTATAAGAACTTAATACAAATGAGTATCTCATAGATTTATTAGATAATAGATCGATATTATGATGGATTAATTTGACTAGCCTATGTTTACTTATTATTTATTTATTTATTTGAACACATGAAAACTGGTACAAGGAGGCACCAAATACATATGCGCCACACAAATCTCATTTGATATGTGTGAGGGCTGTGATACTATCCGGGTGCCCAAACAGTAGAAAGTGGTTTTCTTGGGAGACCACACCCCGAGCCTTCGACCTGAACATCTGATCCACAAGGCAGTGGAGCATCGTAAGGAGATGCAGTCCCATGGGAGCCGGTGACCAATGATTGGTTCATACGCCATCTGTTCCTTCAGAATACTGGAGCCAGCCCATGTGCACCATTGATTTGGGATCCGGTTAAAGCGCTGGAGATTCGCTTTTCGTCCTCTCATTTTCGTAAACAACACTCGTAGTGCGAGAATGCAGTGAGTAGGACTTCCTTGGCAGAGGCTATACACGCGTGGCCATGTGAGAGCATTTGGAGAGGGAGAGTAAACTCTCTTCACTCTTGGCCGTACCAGGGCATTCGGGGACAGCCTAGGTAGATACCTTTAAGTAGTATTTGACTTTGTTCAATATGAAGATTTCACTTTCAACAATGCTCTCTCTTAGGGTTCACTTCAACACATGCGTAAAATATTGAAATTTCTATACAGATTTCAAATATGTCTCTTTAATCGATTTTGATGTAAGACAAGTCTTCACAAAATCATAACCTGAGGGTCTTTGAAAAAAGTAAAGGGTGACTATCAAAAAATTAGCATGTTAAATCAAAGCTTGTAAAAGGTAGTCAATAATTTCCCAAAGAATATGATGATTACTTGCTCAAGATATATATAAGACAAGCAACTTATATGTTGTGAAAGTGAATATTTCATTCTTATAGGTTGATTTGAAAAGGAGAGTTTATAAGCAGTTACCCAGTTTATCTGTCGAAATTCCTAACTACTAGTTAAAGAACTCTTTTAATTTTATAGTCTATAGAAAGATCGAAATGAACACAAGTCATCATTTGTGGCATTCGTAACAACAACATCTGTTCGTTACCGACTTCGCAACTACTAAATATAAGTAAACAAAAAACGTTTTCAAACTGTGTTCAATATGTAGGTATCATTACCATGATTTGACTTGATAATTTCGAATAAACTGAGCATTGGGTTGTTTGTTATAAATAAATAATATATTTGTAATATCCCAATGAGTAGAAAAATTAGATTTTCTGACGTTTCGTGACTTAATGTAAGTCACTTCTTCATAGAATAAATAACCAAATTGAAACTAATCCAAGTTTAAATAGTACAACGGAACAATAAGAATAATATGTGATCAATCTAGGATTGATCATAGATATTGAGGATCCCCATACAAGAGTTGGAGACCGCTGGTTCCGAACCAACGGTGCACATGGGCTCTATGATCCTAAGGGAACAAATGTAGTATGAATCCTTTTTTAGTCACCGACTACCATGGGACTGCCTCTCCTGACATTGCTCCATTGCCTTGTGGACCAGACCTTTAGGTCGAAGGCTCAGGTTGTGGTCCCATAAGAAAACCATCTGCTTCGATCTGAGCACCACACATAAATCAAACGACTTATGTGGTGCTTAAGTATTAGGTTCTTCTGTGTACCAATATTTATGTGATTAAATAAATAAATATAAAATAACCGGCGAAATGCAATGCAGACAATGTCCTTTACAAGATTAATTTAAACCTTAATATGAAAATGAAACAGAGATTCCCAGTGAAACATAAATCATGTCATACCAACAGATTGGTTAGAACTGTAATTCATATTGTAGTCAAGACAATCGAGGATATATTTGAACACTGCTGCCAGACATTTTAATTCTGACTATCGTTACATACTACTCAAATCAATATAAGTAGGACGCACTACAATATTACCCTTTTCTTACTAAAGAATTCACTATTTATCTACGTAAAAAAAATGTTGAGGTGATCCAAAAAACTTCTCACGAAAGCCAAGAAAGTCTCAGGAAACTCTGAGAAGCATTTTATCTAGTCAACGTTCATTAGAAGTTTAGCCAGAAACATCAAGAAAGTGAAAAGTCATATGAAGAGTTTCTGATTAACTTACTATACTGCTATTATGTTTAGTAGCATTCCAGAATTTCCAGGAAATCCAAGAGCAACTAAAATACTTTAAAAATCTTATATTTTCTGTACTAAAACAAATACTTGGAGTAAAGTACTTCCCGCATATTTTATGTCTTTTCTCTCGTGTTCAGATCGCTGTGTATTTCTAGCTTGAGGGTTACGAGAATAGTTTAGGAACCGAATACATTGTTCAATTAGCAAGACTTATCAAATACAATTGATTTTACCAATATATGTAAATAATTTCAATGGTTAAGATTAGGAGTCAGTTGAAGCTAGATCACCATGGAAAACCTGGAAACACTGGATGGTTGTTTCGTCCTTTTGTGGGACTCCTCAGTAGCAGTGCGCAACCACGATCTCGCGCCCTGCGAGATTCGAACCCAGGATCTATCAGTCTCGTGCGCGAGCGCATAAATAAATTGAAAAATATTAAACTGACAGATTATAAATATTGTTAGACGTCATTATTATTATTATTATTATTATTATTATTATTATTATTATTATAAGAAATAGTAATCAACTAACCTTTGTGATATAATTGAAGCATAAACAGCGGAATTATTTAAATCTTGTCTAGTTGCACTAATAGTTTTATAAATTTCAGTTAATTTATATGCTCGGATACTATCAACACCAGATAAAGTTTCTGAGAAATGTGAAAATATCGGTGATAAACTAATCGATTCTAAACGTTTCAATTGTCTAGATGTAGTCACATATAAATTCTGTAGAAAAAAAAACATTCAAGAAAAGATGAATTAATAATGATTAAAATAAATTTAGTACTTACTGATCATTATTATCATTAACTATTATAAATCAATTAAAAGTTTCAATAGTTCAGATCATGAATTAATTGAAGTTAGACCATCATGGAAAACCTGAAAGCACTGGACGGAGTCATGGATGTGCACTGCTACTGAGGAGTACCACAACAAGATGAAATAGTCGTCCAATGCTTACAGGTTTTTCATGATGATCTAACTTCAATTGACTGATGATCTATGTTAAGAAAGTCTCTAGCCTCGAGTAAACGGGGTGTTTGTAACTTAGTACATAACACTGGCGACTTATAATGTTTGATAAGTAAACTGAAATGACTATCTGATAGTCAGTATAATTATATGGTTCAATTAATAACCAACGCTTTAAGAAGCTGTACATCTTAACAAGTTAATTACATTAGCAATAGGATCAACATACCACCGATGACGTTAGATGAGAAATATGCGATATAACTAATTGACAGACATCAAATCAGTAGTCTGTACTTGATGCCACATCTTATCATTTAGAATTTGATACCATATAGAGTATAAAATGTATACATGGATTCCAAGTCAGAAACTACAACAAAACTATGCTAAAGTTTCTTATCTTTCAATACATTACCTAGTTAATGTTCATGGTGAGACTATAATTTATGGACGACTTTTGAACGACGCCAGACTGACCTTAGAAGTGTCCAATTAATAACCAGGACCAATTAAGGGTCATAAACTAGTGTAAGAAATACAAATTACAATTAACAGTTGATGATTAAAGTTAGAAATTCGATTTAGGTTTCTCATCATGAACTGATATCAGATATAATGTCAAAACTCTATTTATCTGAATAAATGAGTGGATTTCGCGCTAAAATCCGAGACCTGTTATCTTATACGTGATTGGTTCGTCCATAAATTATAGTCTCGCCATAATGTCTAACTTCAACCAATCCACCATTGTCTTCAGTCAGTAACTGTCTCACAACAGACATTATTGAACTCCACTACTTATGGCTTCTCATTAGAATTCCAGGAAATCACATGAGCAGGATCATGAATACACACTGCTGAAGAATCTTATACTAGAATAAAACGACCAATGCTAAGTCAGAAACTACAACAAAACAACTATTCTAAGGTTTCTTATCTTCTAATAAATTACCTAGCTAATGTTTATCATCAAATGTGTCTAATGTTTAATCAAAAAACAAATCAATTTCATTTCCAAATCCTGATTACTGGCTTAATATATTCAACTGTGTGTGTGTGTGTGCGTCAATGAGCAGAAAAAGACTCCATCTTATTAAATTCAAACGATCATTAACGAAATTCATAAAAGTTCTGTTCGATGAATTGTTGCTAGGTCACTGAAAAAAATTATTGAATAAAAATTAATTCCCATAGAAACATGAAAGTTTTTTAGGCGAAAAAAATTTTTTTTCCAATTTGAATATAATTTCATGAATTAATATAAACAGAAAAAAAACACAACAGTAATTGTGTGAAATGAGATCTAGATGAGTTCTGTTTTTCTTTTCTATTATGGCAATATGGCAAACAAATTGTAATTGCTGGAAGCATTGGACAGTTGGCGGTTTGTCATATTATGCAACTCCTCTGCAGTGTTATTATACGATCCTATAGGCAGGCCTCGAACCCAGAATCTTCGATCTCAAGCGTAAACGCTTAACCTCTAGACCAGTGAACTGTCATTCAATGATGTTAATGTCATAACTTCAATAAACCTATAATCTTGAGCAAACATTTATCCATTGTCTGAGTTCGATATTTATCTCTACTCGATACGGATTGGACTTCTCAATAGAACTTCAGGAAATTCATCTTGAAGCCAATCACTAGTGAGAAAATGATGATTATTGATCGGAACAGGGGTTTGTGAAGATTGTAGTAATTATAATAGTTGAATTCATAAGTCGATTTAATTTAGACTGTTGATATACCTAATCAATGTATTTGTTCCCAATAGAAGTCATTTTTAATTATAATTTATAGTATTGATATGATTCAACTAAACTTTTGTTTAGTAGACAACAATTTCCGATGGAAGATGTTTCTTATGGTCTATAAAATTTTTTATTTTATTTATTTTAACACATAGGTATTGGTACAAGGAGGCACCAAATACATATGCGCCACACAAATCTCAATTGATTTGTGTGAGCGCTGTGATACTGCCCGGGTGCCCAAACCGAAGCAGGTGGTTTTCTTAGGGGACCACACCCCGAGCCTTTGACCTGAACGTCTGATCCACAAGGCAGTGGAGCATCGTGAGGAGATGCAGTCCCACGGTGACCGGTGACCAGCGATCGGTTCATACGCCATTTGTTCCCCCAGGATACTGGAGCCAATGTGCACCATTGTTTTGGGATCCGGTTATAGCGCCGGACATTCGCTTTTTGTCCTCTCATTTTCGTAAACAACACTCGTAGTGCGAGAATGCAGTGAGTAGGACTTCCTTGGCAGAAGCCCTATGGTCTATAAAATGTTGTTAATATAAAATCCTAACTTTCTTTCCTAGCAGTTAAGTTGGACAAAGAGTATAATCATCAAAAGCAAAATGTACATTATCAAAATCAGAACAATTCGAGTTCCGTTGAGAAAAAGTTATGAATATCATAGTAATTTTAATAGTTGAAGATCATGAGTCAATTGAAACTAGACTACCATAAAAAACTTGGAAGCATTGAATGACCATTTCGTCGCATTGTAGGACTCCTCAGCAGTGCGCACCCACGATCACAGTATATACATTTGTAGTATTACTATATATTTACACATTTCCTATGTATAATGATAAATGTATCTCTTAAAGCCATAGTTTATTTTACAGAATTTTCTTTGGAACTGTTATTGTTAATCTTTGAGAAAACTATTCCTTTAATATGTATTTCTGAAATTTATCTTTTAGGATAAAGCTATTGAGATACATATACCACAATGAATTAATTCACAAAGATTAACTAGATAGCATGAAAGAACTTTGTATATAAAGGGAAATACTATCAGTAGTATAGTCAATGATTATTATTCCTAATTAAACATATTTTCACTTTATTACAATAAATATAAAGTGAATTTTCAATCATTATTATTGATGTATTAATAGATAAAATGGTGATTGAAGGTAGTCAACAAGAAAACCTGAACCCGAGTTTTGTACTATTTGGCATCAGTTCCTTCAAGATTACAGGTACACCTTGTTGACGAGTGTCAACTAGCACAAAGCCCGGGTTCAGTGTTTCCTGTTGACTACCTCCAACCACTATCTTATCTTAACATAGTGCACGTAATGTCGAGTCACCAAGACTAGTGGCCATATTGCAACTTGGTGAAGTAACCAAACTTGAACAGAAATAAACAAACAATAGTTATTTGAGAAAGTAACTCATTGTAATCCACTAACGTACATTAGATTCTTTAATCCAATTAATAAAACTGATTCTAGTCTAAAAAAAAAATACTTTCAAACTAAACGTAAAAAAGGATTATAATAGTAATCAATGTGATCATGATGCAATCATTGGCAAATTAGTAGTATAAAGTACAGATCGAATAATAACATAGTCAATATCTTTCAGCTTTATAATAATGATGATAGTGTAGTGAACAGAACATGATTAGAGAACAATTGAATGTATTTGAACCTGTTTATAAAATCTAACAACTATATAGTAAATGCACAATCTACAAAATGACAATTAATTGTCTCAAAATGACTCAGACTTCATTGTTCTTGTATTTTCATACAAATTGCATTCTGTTCCCATTGTTTACTATCCAATCCTTTTGTCTCACTGCTAGCAAACATTCTGTTCATGACTAACGTCCTATACTACTTATGTCTTTATATAAGTAGCACACACACACACCACAATAGTACATTATTTTAAAATAAACTAGTTAAAAGATAGCTCAGATTCAATCTCTAATGAAACATTAACATGCAAATCATACGTGAAACGTATTACTGTATATAACAGTAATACTGAAATCAAAACTCAACATGCAATGAAATTTGTAAAAATATTTCAATCATTTGGGTATAACTTACCTGTATATATAAATAGATAATTGTTAATAAACAAATAGGAATAATCATAAATACATTAAGTGTACAAGCAAGGCATAAAGTTAAGAAACATGTTAGTACACAATTTAATGTACTATTAAGTGAAACTAATACTGGATTATCCAATGTTGCAATATCTTGTGAAAAACGATTTACAATTCTTCCCTATATAGAAATAAATAAATAATTAAATAAATGAATTAGGAACAAGAAGAAAAAAAAAACGATGATAAATTTTATTGAAATGCATTAAAACCAATCATCTATCGGTAGTCAGTCAGTCAATCAGTCAGTTAGTCAGATACAACGTAGGAGCAGGCTCACATATGTATCGGTTCAAGTTGACACATCTTACTCATTAGCACAATAAGATGAACACTAAATTCATAGAAGTAGTTAATTCAATAGTGGTAGTAATATATAAAAGAAACATTGTGTATAAGGATATAGTACAGAAAGAAAGAATGAGTTTGTAGAAAGAAAGATATGAAGTGATTTTAATCTCTTAGTTTGAAGGAAGACAGAGAATGTATACACCGACGCCATTGTGATTGATTCTGAGCCATGCCAAACACAGTCTTCAACCATTGGTTACAATAGTTGTGTGAACACCGACCAAGTAGTCTGTATCTACCAACATGGCTAAAAACTAGAAGTTAGTGACTTCAAGTACTGATGCCAAGTTTTGCTTTGGTCGAACCTAACTTTCTTCCAACCATCCCCAACACCGGTTAGCATTGCACGTCGTGGCAATCAGTGTTCAGGCATACGTAACACGTGGACCAACCATCTCAGTCAATGAAGGTTCACAACCTCATCAACTGATTTACCATCATTCCCTAATACCCTGTGTCTAACCTCACTATTACTTACCCGGTGATCCAAGCCGATGGTAGCAATATTTCTATGACATCTGTGATCAAATACTAGCAAATTACGAGTATATTCTACTCTACGTTTCTCAGCCGTAAAGTAGAACAGAACGAACGGCCTCACAGTATACTCGTCCCTTAATTGATAGACAAATATCTCGCCTTCGCCGTAGGTCGACATAGTAGATAGTATTGCTTCCAAATATTTCGGCGTGCCGGAAGTTGGCTTAAGTTTACTCTCCTTCTAGAATTACTATAACAGAACCTCTACTAACTAATGAAGGTGTTTTTATTAAGAACGTGAAAAGATAAACAGATGTGCAGAACTTAAACCGAATTGATAGATATGTATATGATATAAAAAGATGTTGTACAACGGAGCGAGAAGTATAGTTCATAGTTATTTTCTTAAATAATGATAATTATCGCTAGTGTGTAGGCTAAGATATTGTTTACACATCCAAACCAGAACAAATACAATTGTAATGTGATCACTCACGTTAAGTTGGAATCCACTAAATATTAGGCTTAATTTATGAATATGATGGTAACCAAACCTGAGTCGTATGCTTATTTATTCTGTTAGAATCTGGATCTCTGTACACAGTAATAGTTTTCAATCAGAATTTACGAGTCCTTAGGTTAACCTATCACCCAAGTTTACATCTCGGATACCTGTAAAATTATTCCGTTTATATACATAGAAAATACTTAACAACAAAAATTATAAAAATATGTCTATATATATTATAAGAATGAAACTTACATGAGGAACCAAATCGAAAAATGTAGCTGGAGCATGTAATACATAGCTTAATAATCGACAATGTAATCGTATAACACATCCTAAATGACCGATGGACAATGTATATATAGATAACATTGCGAATAAGACTAAGATAAATGAGAAACAACAATAGTAGATATGATACATTTATAATGAACATGAAATGAATAGATTTTGTTTACATAATAAAGAATCAATTGAAATGAGAAAGAATAATGAAATGGAATCATAGAATTCTTTATACTACTAATACTTCATACATACATACATACATACATACATACATACAGATACATAGATCCAAGAGAACAAGAATTAAAGAATCCAATCATTTCTATATACCCCACCACCACCACCACCACCACCACCAGATTATGTAAAAGTATGATTTATAAGCTAACTAAAAGCACTCATATAATACATCTATATTGAATCATAGAAACAAATATTCATGCTATATGTTTCTGTTAAACCACCTGCCTTTATATAATATAACCATATTCCAAAGATAAGGCAAATGATAACACTGATTAAAATTCCTTTTATTGAAATTAATCCAAATAAATAAAATATTTGTCCAGAGATAATTATTATATCCAAGAAAAGATTAATTAAACCAGTGATAGTAAATGGTAATACATTTTCAATATTTGCAAAATCTACTGTTAAACAATTAATAATACAATAGATTGGGGTTTCATTATAATCACAATATTGACTATTGTTGCTATGTGAGTGATGACGGTGATGACGGTAATGATGGTGATGGTGATGATGATCATTCAATTTATTCACATCAGTTTGTTTGAATTGAATAATAGGTTTACTAATAAAACCTAATGGTAATTCTTTTGATTTCATTATTAATATTAAACGATCTATATAGAATCGTGTATTAGCTTTCAATATTCCAATAAAACCGATAATATCACCAATAACTTTTATGATACCTTGATATTTTGAAATGATTAGATAATAAGAGAGAAGAAAAACATTTAAAAAAATATTCACAGTAGATTAGTTTTTGTGATAAATCAAAGATGAAAGACAAAATAAATGTCGACAATTACTATCTCTCAATCAGTCAGTCAGTCAGTCAGTGACAAGGTAGAACTTCGTACGTACGTAAGTATATACATCAGTTCAAGTTGACATACTACTACATTAGCACACGGACACATTTGTCGATTCAAATCACGTAGACGCAGAAGTTATGAAACTATCAGCAGTAATCGGAAAGATTAGAGTTTGAAGATGTTATTCAAGGAGTATAATACAGTGAAATAAATTTGGAAAGAGAAAACAAAGGGATAACAAGAATTCAGAAGATTAGACTTCCGGAGAACACAAAAAGTGGATGCATCTGTGCCATTATAAACGATTTTGAGCCATGTCATTCAAGGTCTTTAACCATCGGTTGCTATCGTCTCGCGGATCCCAACCAGGTAGTCTACACCTACCAGAATAGTTCAATCCTCTTGTCAGTGACTATATGGATTTGTGTCATGTTTTGATGTGGCCGCACCTAGTTTTCTTCCAACCTACTCCTACACCACAAAACATAGTTCGTCGAGGCAGTTGGTGGTTGGGCATACGTAACGCATGTCCCAGCCATCTCGACTGATGATGTTTCATTACTTGATCAACTGATTTGCCATCCTTACCTAGTATCCGTTTCCTAACAACTGCATTACTTACTGAGTGGTCTCAGGATATACGAGCAATGCATTGAAGACACGTATGATCGAATAGTAGTAATCTCTAATAAATAAAAGATAATTTGGTATCATATATCTTGAAAAGTGATATTAGTTTTAAAATAATCAAAACGTTAGGAAATGTTTTTTTGATTAGAGTTAAACTTTTAATTCCAATAGATACTTCTACAGGTTATTTAGATCTTATATTCCTTCAACCAAATAATTAATACAGTTCTGATGGAAAGTTGTGTTCAACGATGTTGGATATCAAGTAAAAGTCACCGACGGCAATAGATAATAATTGGATAATATCACGAAGTGAATGAATTGAAAAATATAAAACATTAGATGGTGATTTGAAGAATAAGTGCTAGTAAAACGTCCTGTTGGTCCCAGGTTTGATCATGGATGCTCACTCCTTAGGAATCTCGTATTAGGACGGAACAGTGATCCAATGTTTCCTAGTCTTCGATGGTCTTCTAACTGAAGCTAGTTCGTGATATAAAATTACAAACTGTATCAATTGGCACATGTAGATACTAAAAAATAATTAAGTGGCACGCAATTTCATGAACACTCAGTATAGACTTTAAGTATTCGAGTACTGCTCATCCATGGAATGCTATTGTCTTGTTTTTGAAAAAAATCACTAAGTGAAACATTCAAATACAAGAGAGAAATATGCTTAAAACGTTTGTAGAAATCTAATATAATAATGATGGTTAGTAATAGTAGTTCATAAAAGTCCGATAACAGTTACAGTGAGATCCAATACAGTAATACCAATATTCAGAATAATCAATTAATGACAGGGTAAAAGATGTTGACAAAACAATGAAACATATAGTGAAGAGGATTTGTAGCTCCGGTAGATGATTTTGATGGGTTTTTGTTCTCTGAGCTAGATGGTTTAGTCGTGGAGCGTTCATCGTTCTTCTGAACGACATCATTAGATGAGAGAAATGTAAATTAACTCAGAACCAAATAAATCACTGTATATTACGATAAAATAATACTGATTTATTGATTTATTCACTCACTAAGCATATATTTTATGCACTCAGCTTTGAATCATACTTACGTTGAGTTAAGTCTAACGGCACCACTCGATCCCCTAAACTGAACTAGGTGACATAGACAAAGATGGATATTGGCTAGCAGTGGAATCTAGGACGCGCGTTTTGTCCTATTTGAGACTCGTCAGCTAGACGTACCTGCATCTCCGAGTTGATGTTCGCTCCGGAACTCGAACCCAGTAGCATTCACTTTAAACGCCGTCACGTTTCCACTGCTAGCCACTATCCATCTTTGCTTATAAAAGCTTGTGAATTAGGACAATATCGAGGCATATGCACAGTATGCAAATATGCCAATAACAAACTGATCAATTGCAGGCTTAAACTTCAATGGGAAGATAGAAGCAAACCAATACCAAGTTGGTGACATAGAGTTTGGAAGTTAAACCTATCAGTTGTATGTCACTGCCCTACGCAAAAATACAAATTCACCTGGAAAATGTACCAAAATTAGGTAACTAAGTCACTATTTACAATTTTAGTGGATTTACGACATAACACAACTGTCGACCTAAATAAGAATGATGATTTTGTTCATCTAAAACCTTAATATAAATGTAAGGAATTATGATTGTACACAGGTTAAACGTCCAAAACTTCAAAAATTTTCTTCGGAGAAATCAAGAAGTAATTGAAGATAGTCACGTGTCACAAGGTAAGCCCTCACTTGGAATCCTCAAGGCGAAAGGAAAAGAGGAATTACCAAAGAACACATTACGCCAGGGAATGGAGACAGACATAAATGAAGAATGAACAACAATTGGATAGAACTAGAAAGAAAGGATCAGGATAAAATGGGTTAGAGAATGCTGGTCGGCTACCTATGCTCCATTGGGAGTAACAGGCGTAAGTATGTAAGTAAGTAAGTAAGTAATGAAACAATCATAATAAATACATTTTTATATAAAAGTATTTATATCAATCTATCATTGTACTATACCTTGTAATATACCAATTAATGCATATATTGATAATCTATAATTACGTTGTGAATAAAATTGATCAGATATATTAAAAGATGAATTATATTGATTGATTTTTACATCATTTGACCAATCAGCTAACCATAAATTTGTTCCCAATGATAATAAATGATTTAATGGATAAAATAATAATACTAATAAACTATAAAGTAGTCCAATATTTTTAATATAAATTAAAAAGACTTGAAATTTAATCTGGAAAAAAAAAGAGAGAAAAACAAAATAAATGTTCAATAAAGAAAATGAGAATTATTCTCTTTTTTTTATAGTTTAAATCATTGATAGATCTTCGAATTGAATAACCATGGAGTATTGAATAGTTGTCTCATACCAGTATGGAACTCATCAGTAATGTGAACCCAAATGCCCTGGTACAACCGAGAGAAGGGGAGAGCCAGTTCTCCCTCACAAAATGTTCACATTGACAGGGAAGTTCTACTCATTGCTTTCTTTCGACGTCACTAATGTTTACGGAATTCAGATTACGGAAAGCGAATATCCGACTCTTTAACCGGGTTGGTGGATATGAAGGATCCATATAGGGGAGTTGAAATACCCTAATTCCAAACCAATGGTGCACATGCGATCTAGAATCCTGAGGGAACAAAAGGTGTATGAACAAATCGTTAATCAACATGGAACTGCATCTCCTTACGTTGCTCCACTCCGCCTTGTGGATTAGACCTTTACGTCAAAGGCTCGGGGTGTGGCCCCCTAAGAAAACTACCTGCTTCGGTCTAGGCACCCGGGCAGTATCACAGCCCACACACGCATAAAATGAAAATGACGATATTTACTGAAAATTGTATTCACGCTTCGGTTAACAGTCAAACAATCCACATTAATATTATTATTATTATTTACTACGTTATTTATTCACTCTCTTTTATTCACACTTTATGTATTCTTATTTTTCGACATATACGTCCTCGATTCACTGCCTGGTTTAAAATTGTATGCTACCACAAAATACGAATACTGAAGCAGTTTTTCTAAAATCACGTGCACTGTTCAAACTGGCTGTCTTCAACGTTCGCACACTTATGTATCTCCTTACGTTGCTCCACTCCGCCTTGTGGATTAGACCTTTACGTCAAAGGCTCGGGGTGTAGCCCTTTAAGAAAACCACCTGCTTCCGTCTGAGCATGACATACAAATCAAGCGACTTATGTGACGCCTATGTATTAAGTGCCCCTATTCAGGTCTTTTAGTAAGTGCATAATTAAAAACATCTTGGTTTATGATAGTTGTCTAAGACAATTTAGTAATGTAAAGTAAATAATTTAACCATTTTCATAACCTCCCAATAATTATAATATCTTATAACGTTAATCATTTTGAACATAAACAACACCACAAAATTAACACATATAAGATACCGGTATAAGTTCGTAAACAATTATAGGAGTAGTGATATAATTCAATGTAACACTGGAATCTATCAGTTATAATGAACTTAATCAATAGTACTAAGAACTAACGTATCCTGTCTTATTATCATTATACTATTCATCTATCATAAAAGAAAATGAAAATTAATGTATAATCATATCTTTGTATCTTATTATAGATGTCAATGGGGTTAGTGAATTGAAGTATATTTACATATTATGTGTTCTGTGGCTAATAATTTAACACATACACAACATATATTCATCATTCATCAAAATTCAATCACTTACTCGACCAGTGAGAACTTTTTCAGGTTGAATCATTGGTTGAATCGTTTTTTGCTCTTGTTCTTTTACGGTATCATCAGTGTCATTAACTTCAATGATCGATGATTTGTCCTAATTGATGAGTAAATAAGACAGTTTACAATTAGATAATAGTAATAATAATAGTACAGAAATTGCATGTAGAATTTTTTGATGATATATTACATCATAAGACTAAGTACTGCCGAGAGTGGGGAAAGTCAGCTATCCCGCTTCAAATGCTCTCACATGACCACGAGTATATAGCTTCTGCCAGGGAAGTCCTATTCACTGCCTTCTTGTGGCATTACTGTTGTTTACGAAATTGAGAGGACAAAAAGCGAAGGTCCGGCTCTTTAACCGGATTGGTGGACACAGAGAGTTCACCTAGGGGAGTCGAAAAACTCTCATCCCAAGCCAATGGTGTACATAGGCTACAAGATCCTCAAGGAAGAAATGGTGTATGAACTAATTATTGGTCATCGGCTACCATGAGACTGCATCTCCTCACGTTGCTTCGCTGCCTTGTGGATTAGACCTTTAGGTCAAAGGCTGAGGATGTGGCTCCTTAAGAAATCCACCTGCTTCGGTTTGGGCACCCGGGTAGTATCACAGCCCTCACACAAATCAAATGAGGTTTGAGTGGCGCATATGTATCTGATGCCCCCTTGAACCAATATCTGTGTTCAAATAATAAAAAATAACGAATATTGAACGAGATATTTTACCGTATGACATATTTCCATCAGTCATAGAAATGTTATCTGTTCATATTATTAACGATGACATAATCGATTACGAAATTAATTAAACAACTTATTCTTGATAATTGTGAATTATCACTACAATTGTCATGATGATTAATATTTAAAAGAATATCCCTTGAAATAGTATGAAGTTTCATACATCATTTTAGTTGAGAAGTGCTAACTCCTAACATAGAGTTTTCCAATAACAAATTCTAATTGACTGATAGTGAAAAATATTATTCATTGGTACCCAATACACAAAGGATCTCTTGTAGAGATCATAACCACTAGACTTCTGGTATAGTACACGTAAAAAAACAACACACACACTATGAAAATAATATCAGTAGTTGAGGTCATGAGTCAATTGAAGCTAAGCCACCATGGAAAACCTGGAAGCACTGGACTTCCATTTCATCCTATTGTGGGACTCTTCATCGTTCGATGCCGGCTCATTGGTCTAGTGGTTAAGCGTTCAAGAACGAGGCTGATAGGTCTTGGGTTCGAATCTCGCGATTTGGTATCGTGAGTGCGCATTGCTACTAAGGAGTCCCAACAATAGGACGAAATGACCATCCAGTGTTTCCAGGTTTTCCATGGTGATCTGGCTTCAAATAACTCATGATCTCAACTATTTAAATTACTATAATATCCGTAAAACCCCTTACTGAAAATAATATCAGACTATAAGTGAATTTTTATAAAAGTAAAAAGAAAAAGTACAAAAAACAAATAAACTATTTACTATACAAATAAACCACACCTAAACAATTAAAATTTACTACTGAACAAAATATCAGTAACTAAGCAACGTTCAGAATAAAAAAATCTTTCATAGTTTATTCATACATGTAATATCTTTAGAATAATTTACAAATTTACTTTGGTTAATATAATATGCTAATGATGTAATAAATCAAATGAATAAAAAGAAAAGAAACATAGAAAAATTGACTTAGTAACTAAGTTTTAACTTGATTCATGTATTATTTGATGATTAGTTACAGTTTAACTATATACAGTTTAATTAGATGTTGTTGTGTTTTTTTATGTTGGCTATTAACTACACCTTTTGTTATATTACATAAATGATAAATAATGAAATTCAAGAGTTACATGTCATTTGATTTGAATATAATTGAAATTCAAGTTCAGGATTTGAAGCAATGAACTGAAGTCTCAATGTTAACATTGAAATGAAACACCATTCAGTGAGTATAAGTTATAGATTCACATGGAGCAGTTGGCTAGTAGTTGAAGTACAAGATTTTAGATGGTGGTTGAAGGTAGCCAACAGGAAACCCTGGATCTAGGTTTTATGCTACTTGGCACTCGTCAACAAGGTATACAAGTAATATGAAGGGAACTGATGTTCCCTAACGGATTTGATTCCATGCCATCTAGCTTCACAGTCAGAGACGTTACCAATAACTTATCCCGGTTGCGAATGACATCCTATAGTATTGTATGTGTTTACAATTAATTGATCACTGGGTGGTGATCAACCAAGTTGCAATATGGCCACCAGACTAGGTGACTTGACATTGCATACACTATGTTAAGATCAAATGGTGGTAGATAAGATTCGATCTCCAGTAAAAAGGAGCTGACATATATGACAGTGATCACCACTCAGCGATCAGTCAATTATAAGAACACGGATCAAGTGACTTACGTGGCGTATATGTATTCGGTGCCCCTTTGTGTCAATATTTATGTGTTCAAATAAATAAATATATAAGTACAAGACTTTTAACCACTATATTTGACTCCCACCTCATCTACTTCACTCATAACAACTAGATAACATCTCTGGCCCTTATAAATAAACTGAACTTCTAATTAAAATAAACAAAGATGTATCACGTACAATGCATTACTCATTTAACCAACAACAACAAAAACATGTAAGGGATATTAGATTCTAATCAATGCTTATCGTATTTTACAGCTACATGTCTAAATGAATGATAAAAAAAGAATAGTTTGCTGGAAGGTAAAAACACCTATTAGGAAATACAGTGCATAAACAGAGATCACCTAGTTAGCTACAGTGTTATAAATGTTGAAATGATCACTATGTAATGAAATACTTAAATTGAGTTATTATTCTAGTTATTAATCAATTATCAGAAAGGATCGTGTGGAGATTTTAGAAATTTCACTGGTTGAAATCATGAATCAATTGAAGCTAGACCACCATAGAAAATCTGGAAGCACTGGACGGCCGTTTCGTCCTAGTATGGGACTCCTTAGCAGTGCGCATCCACGATCCCGCTCCTCACGAGATTCGAACCCAGGACCTATCAGTCTCGCGCCAAGCGCTTAACTAAATCCCTCAAACTGTATTGCTTACATCATTACATAAGAGGCATTTTAACGACAATGATCTATTTGACTAGAAAAATGAAACATTGAAAAAACAAGTGAAAACAATCACAAGTCAAATAGATTATTTTAAACAAGTAAGAATTTGAAACATTATCATCTAAATAATGATGATCAAATTATACAGGATTCATTTATTAGATCCTAAATTTAAACATTACCCCGACCAATTTATCTTGAATAAATAACTAATGGTATTAAACTTTATGAATAAAATAGGTTGCTCACTTATGAATTATAAGTTTGTGCACTCAAGATTTTGGTAAGTGTTACCACCATCTAGTTGCTAAATAAGAATAGGATTCGAACCTGTAACTTATTGATTGAAAATCGAATTGTTCAACCATTGGAATAACACTCCACAAGTTATTATTTCAAGCTTTAAACAATCGAGTTCTTGCATTTTATGAACTTTAGTTCATACCTTATAATGTAGTAAATGATTGAAGCTAACCCTATTTCAACTAGAATAACCGTAAAGTTTACTAGTAAGGGTCTCTTGAGTTAAGTAGTATGTTATGTTAGTTGTCTCAGTTATTATAGATTGATAAGGTACCCCATATGATTTGCCACAATTAAATAGTATAAAACATAACCTTAACAATTTTAATGGTCAAGATTTTGCATTTATATATACAATTTAAAAAGCCTTCATTGAAATAAATATACTTACGAATCTTTGAGATAATCTTGTTGAAGTAAGACTCGATCGTCCGAGATTATGATTATCTATACTCAATGTTTCTGAAGAACTTTTATGATGATGTTCAGATGCTGGAGATGATTCAAGAGGTAGAATACAATTTGGTTCAAGGAATTCTGGAAAGTAAATGAATATTTGTTGTTTTTATTTGCCTAATTAATAATAAAAACCAACTAGCTATTTATTTAACTTGATCAAGGAGATTAATCCATAAGAAAAATATCCAAGAATATTTCACAAAAAAACGGAAGTGTTGGTTCCAACACGTCATAGAGAACACAGAGGACACTCACGTCAGAACATTTGAAAATTTAGACAACAGCCATCGAGATATCATGCAAACGATACAGAGAACAAAGAAGAAACACCCTAAAGATCTCAAAACCACCCATGGAAGAAAACACAAACAACTGCGTGATTAATCTGTCAAAACAACGACTAACAAATACGTAAGAACACTTACTCAGAAATGGATTAAACTGCAATACAAGCGATGCCTCAAAAGTGGAATTCTTTGCAGCACTAGAGTTATCACTCAAAACTTCCGGAATCAGTAAAGAAACACAACGAGAGGTCGACTACTTAATTATTCAAAGAAATTTATAAAGTGTTCAAAATTATTCTAGATCAAACATCAAATCCAGTTGTTTAGATCAAAAGTGATGAAGATTTGACGATTTCAACATGTTACTACTCTTTATATATATATATATATATATATATATATATGCCCCCAAATGCCCTGGTATAGCCGAGAGTGAAAAGGATCCGCTCTCCTTCTCCAAATGCTCTCACATGGTCACGCGTATATAGCCTCTGTCAGGGAAGTCCTACTCACTGCATTCTCGTGGCATTACTGTTGTTTACGAAAATGAGAGAACGAAAAGCGAATGTCCGGCGCTCTAACCGGATCCCAAATCAATGGTGCACATGGGCTGGCTCCAGTATCCTGAAGGAACATATGGCGTATGAACCAATCGTCGGTCACCGACTACCATGGGACTGCATTTCCTTACGATGCTCCACTGCCTTGTGGATCAGATGTTCAGGTCGAAGGCTCGGGGTGTTGTCCCCTAAGAAAACCACCTGCTTCGATTTGGGCACCCGGGTAGTATCACAGCCCTCACACAAATCAGTTGAGATTTGTGTGGCGCATATGTATTTGGTACCTCCTTGTACCAATATCTATGCGTTAAAATAAAATTATACAAATATATACTGTTAATCGGATAGTAATCAGTCGGTCGGTCACCCTATGACGTAATAGGAATATTTACAATTTCAAATTGTAGCAATTCATATTACCACAGATAGAGATGAAAATTAACGAAATAAATAACAAAAAAAAGACAGAGAAAAGGAGATAAATCACAACAAAAATCCAATCATCATAATAAGAAGTACAATATGAAAGAATATTCCATTTGTTTATGAATAAAGACGGAACACAGATTGATTTATCTTCTTCTGGATCACTTTTATTTCAGGTATTTTTCAAGGTCTGAATAATTCAACAGCTTGATATCTAATCGATAGTGAGCATATCATCCAATTTCATAAATCATTCAAAATTATCAATAGACATTAAAATGTGACTGGTTTACATTTTGCTAAAACAAAATCTACAAAATCCCATCTGATATTAATCAACATATGCCCAATAGTGAAGGTCTCCAAGAGGTGTTTCCTGGAGTTCTAGTGAGAAGTAGTGACCAGTGGAGTTCAGCCGAGTCAGTTGTGAGATAGTAACTCACTAAAGACAATGGTGGATGTGTCACTCAATTTCGTGGATTAGTTGAAGTTAGAAATTAACACCGTCACATGCCGGCCGACTCAGTGGTCTAATGGCTAAGCGCTCGAGTGCGAGGCTGTTAGGCCCTGGGTACGAATCACGCGGGAGGCGAGATCGTGGATGCTCACTGCTGAGGAGTCCCACGATGAGACGAAACAGTCGTCCGGTGCTTCCAGGTTTTCGATGGTGATCTAGCTTCAAATGACTTATGATCTCAACTATAAAAAAACAATTTCTATTAAAAAAACGAAACCGAATTTATGTATTCAAAAAAAGATAGTTGTCCATTTATCACTATCATGGTGAATCCATAATTCGGTTTAAAATCGTCTCCTCTTATTATTATTATCATCATTATTATTATTAATATTATGACTGATATTTTGGATAGGACACACATTGGGGAAAGCACCGAACTGCGTCACAAGACAAGCCCTCATATGGAATCCTCAAGGTCGAAGGAAGAGAGGAAGACCAAAGAATACATTACGCCGAGAAATGGAGATAGATATGAGAAAAATGAACAAGAATTGGATAGAACTAGAAAAGAAGGCCCAGGACAGAGTGGGTTGGAGAATGCTGGTCGGCGGCCTATGCTCCATTGGGAGTAACAGGCTTAAGTAAGTAAGTAAGTATGACTGATATTTTGTCATCCAGTTTTCATTTCTTTAGGAGACCCGTTGAGTTGGATCGTGTCAGGTGTTAGGCAGTTACCTGCAGAAGACAATAAAAAATGTTCACCCAATATCGTAGATTGATTGAAGTTAGAAATTAACATCAGTGAATGCCGACTTAGTGGTCTGAAGGTAAATCATTTGTGCATGAAACAGGAGGTACTGACTTCGAATCCCGGTTGCGGCGCCGTGAGTGAGTACTACTGAGTTTCAAATCAGGACGAAATGGCCATTTAGTGCTTCCATGTTTTTAATAGTGATCTATCATTGATCGGTTCATGATTTCAATGTAACTTTATCGATTGTAAAATGATCTTTTTTTACTCATAGAAATCTTAAGCTCATATAAACTTTTCGAATCATCTATAACTATTATGCAGTCCAGAAATCAGTTTAAAGAAGGTTGTCTGACTGCAGACTATAAACGTACATGTTATTTTATAATTTTAGTGTACTGAACATAGACAAAATTTATTACCTTTTGTTAAATTTTCCGGTGAACAATCTACCAATTCTTTCGATGAATTTGATTGAACTTCTGATTCAGCTCGTATAGCTGTTATTAAAAATGCAGATAAACGACTAGTATGTGAATGTATCAATTGTCGATAATTACCCAATTCAATTATTTGACCATCAGACATTAGACCAACACGATCAGAGAATGGTAAAGCTTTAGGACTATGTGTAGTAAGGATGCATGTTTTAGAAGCAAGCAAACCAGTAGAACGACTTAATACATATTTAAGTAAATGTAAGCCAACATGTGCATCAACAGCTGACAATGGATCATCTAATAAATAGATATCAGCATCAGCATAACATGCTCTAGCTAGGCTAACAACAACAAAAAGAGAATAAAGGCACGAAATATGATGATATTGATTAGACTAGAACAAATGAAAATTAGTTGTCATTAATAAAAACTCGGCTTTTAGAAAAGAAAAACCAGACATTACCAGTCATGTATAATCACTTTTAAAGCATGTAAAACTTCTCTAATGTTAGAAGGGAAATAGAGTTATCTATTTACCTCTGTAGACTTAAACAGATCTCGAACTAATGGACTTATAATTTCAACAGCTTACACCCTCAACTGATATCATATCATTTAAGGGTGGAGTTGCGTAAAAACAATAAAACGTATTATCACACTACATATATTAAGAAGATCACAAACAAGTCAACAAAGGAATTTACGTAAATGGAAGTTGATTACCATTCATGAAAAAATTAATTCTGTTTCGCCTAGAAACTAAATACTATATAAACAACTGCGTTATATCATGTTACCATCTTATAAATGCGTGTACTTAAACATCATTTCTGAGCATTAATCGTGATTTGTAAATAACAATAGCTGAATATGTATTTATATCGCTCTAGAAACAATTCGATAGTCCGCCACAAGTAAATGATAAATAACCAAATAAAACAAAGGACTGATCAGTCATTTATGATGTAATATAAGGAAGTGGTCCAAGGTATATACTTGCTCTCCCTCTCTAAATGCTCTCACATGGCTGTGCGTACACAGCCACTGACAGGGAAGTCTTACTCATTACATTCTTGCGGCATTACTGTTGTTTACGAAATTCAGTGGGGAGTTGGGAAACCCTGATTCCAAACAAATGATGTTCATGGGCTCCAGTATCTTGAAGGAAAAAATGGCGTATGAACCTATAGTTGGTGACCAGCTACCATGGAACTGCATCTCCTCACGTTGCTTCACTGCCTTGTGGATTAGACCTTTAAGTCGAAAACCCCAAATGTGGCCCTCTAATAAAACTACCTACTTCGGTGTGGTCGATCGGTCAATATCCTAGCCCTCACATAAATCGAATGATTTATATGGCTCATATCTGTTTGCTGCCTCCTTGTACCAATGTTTATGTGTTGAAATAATATAAAATAAACAAGGTATAAACTTAAGTTTGTTAATAACTTAGTAATGAGGAAATTTTAATTACCTTACTATGTACCCCCCCTCCCTCTATATTATTGATTTTAACATTTACAGGTATAATGATTCATGTTGTTTACCATTATCATCATCATCATCATCATCATCGTTGTTTCTCTCTAGTTGTTTTAACTTTATTTTTCAATAAAATTAAAATGTAAACAAACTTGTTGAAACACAACTGAGCTAATTTATTATCACATTTTGACATCATGTATAAAGCTATATGATTATACTCTAAACAAGGTATCATTTACTGAATTAATAATTTCATAACTCGCTATAAACTGAAAAAAATTAAAATGTTTATCATAAATCAACACAGTATGAATAACTCTTGGGAGAGTTATGATAACGATGACATACTTTTAAAAGTATAAATTTTTGTCAGTCAGTCAGTCAGTCAATCAATCAATCAGTCAGTTACAATGGAGGACAAGGAACACATATGCATAGGAAAAATGACCAGGTTAAGGGTAAAGTACATCGTTTAAAGTATGTGAACTGTAGGATTGTGATAAACAAAATACAATAAAATTGTTCATGTTGACATGACTCATATAGAATGTTAAGTTGAATCTGTGTATATGTATTATTATTATTATTTGTATTATTGGTTAAAGATCATTATTAATCTCCCCATACATGATTCATTCACTTCGCATTCTTCCCTCCTTATTACGTCTTATTTATTTGATCGAATGGTAATTGCACTATTATTTCTCTCCCACCCTATTTGATCCATATTTATTCTGATCATAGAACTTATAAGATATAAAGTAATTTTTATCTCATCGTTTAAAGGACGACAGAGAATGTAAACACCGACGCCATTGTGATCGATTCTGAGCTATGTCACACAGTCTCCAATTGTTGGCTACGATAGTCACACGGACCCCAACCAGGTAGTCTGCATCTACCAACATGGCTAAAACTAGAAGTTAGTGACTTCAAGTACTGATGCCACGTTTTGGTTTGGCCAACCCTAACTTTCTTCCAGCCATACCAAACACCGGTTAGCATTGCGCGTCGTGTTAATCGGTGTTCAGGCATACGCAACACGTGGCCTAACCATCTCAGTCGATGAAGATTCATAACCTCATCAACTGACTTATCATCATTCCTTAATACCCTACGTCTAACCTCACTATTACTTACCCGATGATCCCAGCAGATGCGAGAAATATTTCTAAGACATCTGTGGTCAAATATTAGTAGCTTAGGAGTATCTTCTACTCTTAATGGCCACGTTTCGTAGCTGTAAAGTAGAACAGAACGAACTGCCGCGCACTATACTGGTCCCTTCATTGATAGACGGATATCTCGCCTTCGCCATAGGTAACGTACGTTGGAAAAAGCCAAATGAGCTTTCTGAATCCGTGCTGAGATTTCGTCAGACACCAACTCATTAGGGCTGATCAGACTTCCAAGATAAGTGAAGTTGTCGACGCGTTCGACTACTTCACTCCCTATACTTAGTTCAGGTATTGACGCAGACCAGTCCTGAAGCAACAACTTGCGTTCAAAGGGGGAGAAGTACATTCCAAACATCCTGGCACTGTTGATTAGTATCATCAACAGACTCTACATTTTATCAGCGTCTTCACCAAACAGGACTATGTCATTAGCATATTGTCAGTCGATAAGTGTACCCCCTGGATAAATTTTATAGTAAAAATGGTTGGAATTCATTTGGAACTAATTGATTTTAGATGACTACCTTACAATACTCTCAAAGGTCGATTATGAAACTTAAAAACAAATATCAATAGGTTTCTTTAAAAGAGTCCCTAAAATAATAAGTCAGGTTATTATGAATTTAATTAATTGGGCGTTTTCAAGATTCACTAATTTTTCATTGAATTAGTTCTTTTGATTAATTTTATAAAATATGAATTAAAAAAAGCTATTGTGGGATAAAGGTGAATACGTTTCATAATATGAGCTTTGAAACTTCTACATACTCACTGATTAATATTAGTATATATAAAACTGAATAAATTAATTTTCGCCCTCTAATGACCTGGTATGGCCAAAAGAGGGGAGAGTCAGCTCTCCTTCACCAAATACTCTCACATGGCCATGCGTATACAGCCACTGTCAGGGAAGTCCTACTCATTGCCTTCTCGCGGCATTACTGTTGTTTGGTGGATATAGAGGATCCACCTAGGAAGGTTGAAAAACCATCATTCCAAACTAATAGTGCACATGGGCTCTAGCATCATGTAGGAACAAATGATGTATAAACTTATTGTTGGTCACCGGCTACCATAGGACTGTATCTCCTTACGTTACTCCACTTCTTTATGAATCAGATCTTTATGTCTAAGACTCCGAGCGTGGTGTCCTAAGGAAACCATCTATTTCGGTCTGTGCATCCGGGCTATGTCACAGTCCACATACAAATCAAGTGACTTATGTAATGCATATGTATTCGGTGCCCCTCTGTACCAATATTTATATATTCAAATAATTGTAATGTCAACATTCATTATTTATATAAATCAATACATTTGTAAAAGATTTAGAATACATAAAATGAAATAAATTCACTCATTTCTATTTTAATCTCTTCTAGATGTACCCCTAGATGGCCTGTTTTCTATTTTTCTTACTATGAATAATATGATCCGAAAAAAAAAATTCAATAACCATATATCTGTTCGGATATTCAGAATAATATCCCCAACAATTATCCTGTTAACTCTAATGCTATCCTTGAACGTGAAATGGTGTCATTTTGCTATTGGTCAATATTCACAATAGTCCTAACAGCATATATATATATTTGCCTGTAAATTCTCATTCTTATTATTCTTCTCCTGATCCCATAAACAATTTTCATCTAACAGTTCTTGTTCTGATATATATTCGAGATTGGGGAACAGTATTAGGATTGTACTGGAATATTTGCAGTTGGTCAATCGGTAGAATTTAGAGTACTCATCACATGGTCTACAATAATATCATGAATCTTGATAAGAATATTATAAATGGATAATAAGAAAACAAAGAAATTAGGCCAATATTTTATTAAAAATATTCTAATTACCTGACACGTTGTTTTTGTCCACCTGATAAATTAATACCTTTATCACCAATTTCAGTCATATCACCATTAGGTAATATTTCAAGATCTGGGATTAAATTACATGCATGTAATACTTGTTGATATTTAATTGGTTCATATGAATGATGAAATAATATATTATCACGTAATGTTGCATTAAATATCCATGGTTGTTGTGGGACATAAGCTACAGTACCCTATAGTGTGTTTAATAGATATAAAATACATAAGTGTATATATATTTATATAATGTATGGTGAATAGGTACAAATAAAATTATAAAGTATATGAATTAATCAACAAACCCCTAAATGCCTTGATATGGCCGAGTGTAGGGAGAATCAGCTCTTCCTCTCCAAATACTCTCATATGACCACATGCATAAAACCACTGTCAGGGAAATCCTACTCACTGCCTTCTTGTGGCATTAGTGTTGTTTACAAAATTGAAAGGGACGAAAAGCGAACATCCGTTGCTTTAACCAGGTTTATGTGTTTAAATAAATAATAATAAATTAACCGGTAAATTATAATACATCATTAAATAATATTTTCATTTATCGAAATAGATTAACTAGTAACAAAAATTAGATAATTGATTTCTATATCATTACTCTGAAAACTATGATGAATTTCTATCCATATCAGAAGGGGTTTCGTGGATATTATATTAATTTCAATAGTTTGAGATCATGAGTCAATTGAAGCCAGATCATCATGGACAACCTGGAAGTACTGGATAGCCGTTTCGTCCCACTATGGGAATCTTCAGCAATGCACCCAAATGCCCTGGTATGGCCGAGAGTGGGGTGGGCCCGCCCTCCCTCTCGAGATCCTCTCACACGGCCACGCGTATATAGCCTCTGCCAGCGAAGTCCTACTCACTGCATTCTCGCACTACGACTGTTGTTTACGAAAATGAGAGGACGAAAAGCGAATGTCCGGCGCTATAACCGGATCCAAAACCAATCGTGCACATGGGCTGGCTCCAGTATCCTGAAGGAACAAATGGAGTATGAACCAATCGTCGGTCACCGGCTACCATGGGACTGCATCTCCTACCGATGCTCCACTGCCTTGTGGATCAGATGTTCAGGTCGAAGGCTCGGGGTGTTGTCCCCTAAGAAAACCACCTGCTTCGATTTGGGCACCCGAGCAGTATCACAGCCCTCACACAAATCAGTTGAGATTTGTGTGGCGCATATGTATTTGGTACCTCCTTGTACCAATACCTATGTGTTCAAATAAATAAATAATACTGGAAAGCCGTTTCGTCCCACTGTGGGACTCTTCAGCAATGCGCATCCACGATCCCGCCTCGCGAGCTTCGAACACAGAATCTATCAGTCTCACACGTGAGTGCTTAACCTCTAGACCAGTGAACCAGCATCCAACGGTGTTAATGTCTAACTACAATTAATCCACGTAATTAAATTTAACTTATTAGTAGAATAATTCTGTACGATATGGTCTAATTAGATTGTACAATTACAAATTTCAACACATTAAGGTCATAAGACGTAATCTTCATGAATAATGATATATATTATAACTCTTTTAATCACTAATACAACTATATATAAGATTAATTGTGTATTATTAGTATTATGGTAGTATCAATCTACTTATGAAAAGTGATTAACACTTTGATTATCTGATTTGATGAACCATCATAAGCTAACTAAACTCCTTAATCCATAAAATAAAAAAAACGTCGGTATCAAAAGGATGATACTCTATCATATACATAAATATCCCTTGATATCTTTACTTATATCTTAAAGTTAGATGACCCTCCCTTTTCTCACTGAACTTGGTCATCATCAATGAATTTATCTGTGAAATGTAAAATCGTTATGAAGAAATACCATTAAGCATATAATGTAACAATAAAATTAGTGACCAAGTATATGAAGAACGTCACTTGAAAGGAATTCCAAGAATATTTTAAACCATGGCAATGAATATAAGAAAAGTACATCACTATGAGTAAATGTTTGTAATGGGATAAATATGGCTTAAGTAAATTTATGTGGAACGAACTTGATTGGAACTGTAATGTTTTTAGTGATGATAATAATATATTAACACTAAGGTGAGACTATAATTTATGGACAACCTTTGAGCGATGTTAAACTGATCTTGAGAGTTTTCAGGTAATAACATTGTAGGGGATTAGAATTATGATTTACAGTTAATGGTTAAGCTTAGGATTTAGATTTAGAGTTTTCATTAGGAACTGACATCAGTAATAATGCCAAAACTCTATTTAACTAAATGAATGAATGAATTTCGCGCCAAAATCCGTGACCTGTTTTCTTACACCTGATTGGTTCGTTCATAAATTATAGTCTCGCCAACACTAATAATAATAATAATAATAATAATAATAATAATAATAATAATAATAATAATAATAATAATAATAATAAGGACAGCATGATAATAAACGTGATTTCCAAAAACCAAAGATTTTTTGTTTAATTAACCTTTATAACTTTTTAGTTAACCGAGAGCAATTCCACTTTTTTGTGTTAATTTATATTTTATTGTGAAGGAGATACACTATGTGAATTATTAAGAAATGTACTCAACGATTTATTGAGAATTGACAGTCGTAGGTTAGAAAAAGGTTAAGACATATTAACACAAATTCCTGTTTTATTCCATTTAATCGATAGTGATCATATGTTGAATAGAAAGGATATAATACAATTGATTTTAGTCTATTCTATTTTTCTAAAAAGTCTTGAAATCATCTGTTTTAGTACTGCTTATACTCTTACTACCTCTACCATTACGGGATTTGAATCGAAACTGTATCTCTGTGCTAATATGGTATGTCAACTCGAACTGATGTACGTACGTACGAAGTCCTACGTTGTTACTGAATGACCTTTAAACTATTGATCCATCAACCAGTAATTTTAATGTCCAGCTTGAATCAATTGACAGTAATGCATAAAATCATGAGAATAAGAACCGGCGTTTCAGATGGAATATCCAAAGGTCTTTTTAATGAAGGACTATTTGATCATTAATCATTCTCGTAGATAGTGACTTGTAATGTAATGTGTTAATATAGGCATTGTTGAATAAATGTTAGTGTCGTTTTTAACCTGGAAGCACTGTACGGCCGTTTCGTCCGCGAGTGGGGTCGTCGATGCGCACTGTTGAGGAGTCCCAAGATGAGACGAAATGACCGTCCAATGCTTTCAGGTTTTCAATAGCGGTCTAACAACAATCGGTTCATGATCTCAATCAATAACTTAATAATCTCCACAACCATATACTGATAATTAACATGTGTTCACTAGTGACTAGCTTCGTGAGGGAATTCACGGAGTTCTAGTCAGAAGCCATGACCAGTGGAGTTATTCCGTGTCGAATAGAGACAGGTATCTACCTCAGTACAATGGAAGATGGTCGCACAACTTCATGAATTGGTTGAGATTAGACATTAATTAACATCGTTGAATGACGGTTCAGTAGTCTAGTAGGTTAGGCGTATTATTCAGCATAACACTTATATAGTCCATAAATGAATCTTCTTAAATTTATTAGAATTTTATCAAATAATTTTTGAGGATCTAAAATCTCTAACATCTCAATACTAGAACGAACTAGTTATTCAGTTCCTTTGGGTTTTCAATAATAATAATAATAATAATAATAATAATCTAGTTAGGATCAGTACGTAACTAAAATTATGAAAGACGAATTTGTCACTGTCATATTTATTGATCTTTGGTGTTATAGATTACCTTATTGTAATCAAACATATGACAATCACAACAGCAACAACAACAACAACAACAACAAAAAGAAATTCCTCTATAAAATGATTCTGATAATCACAAAAGAAATGATCAAATAAATTCAGAAATATACTTGTTTTATCATAATAATAAATAACTTACTTTAACATTAACTCGACCATTGAAATTTTCCATATCACCAAGTAATGCATGTAGTAAACTTGATTTACCTGAACCTACACTACCCATAATTGTTGTCAATTGACCTTCAGGGAATTGAATAGAAATACTATAAATAAAATATGTAAAAATAAACAAACAAAAATACATAGTTTATGTTTGAGTATAGAGTGGAGATAGAGAGGAGTGAATAAAGTAAAAGAAAAAAAAAGAAGATATCATTGTTAAAATGAACAAGGTTAATATTAGTGTTGAGTAGTTATTACTATTATTCACTAGTAAAATAGATATTTTAAAGTTATAAAGTTATTTTAAGATGTCTCTGCATTTCACTATTGGTGGATATATTATGATTTGAAACTAGAATATATAATGCTTCTAGCACGAGTATATTGTCTACTAAGCTGATGAATTCATGTAGACATTTACTCGTTACTGATTATCAGGACTTTATATGATTAGTCTGTTAGTGAATGTACAGCCATCGAAGATACATTAATACTGTCTAAAGTTGTAAGTGTACTTTATTATAATCACTTAGTAACGAGATATTTGCTCAACGTAACTATTTGCTAACAGAGACAGACTTGATATAGTCTCGAATTTAAAAAAAAAACCCAGAAAATAAACATCATTGTAACATAAAACATACTGCCCCCAAATGCCCTGGTATGTCCGAGAGTGAGGAGAGTCTGTTCTCCCTCTCCAAATGATCTCACATGGCCATGCGTATATAGTCCTACTTACTGCCTACTCGTGGCATTACTATTGTTTTCGAAATTAAGAGGAGAAAAAGCGAATGTCCAGCGATTTAACCGGTTTGATGAACACAAAGAGTTCACTTAGGGGAGTTGGAAAATCCTCATTCCAAACCAATGGTGTATGAACCAGTTATTGGCTTCCAATGAAACTGGATCTCCTTGTTGATTAGACCTTTAGGTCAAAGGCTTCGTGTGAAGCTTCCTAAGAAAACCACCTGCTTTAGTTTGGGCACCCGGGCAGTATTACAGCCCAAACACAAATCAAATGAAATTTGTATGATATATATGTATCCGGTTCCCCACTTGTACCAATATCTATGTGTTCAAATCAATCAATAAATAAAACACACTAGATAATAGTTTCATGATGATTATATCAACATTATACTATTTCACATTTAACCCCATAGATACATAATAACTGTATTATTCTGCTACAAAAATCTTTCTATTATGTAACCAATTAAATGGCTAATTATTCATTCATCATATGATATTTAATAAAAATATCTGATCTTATTTCAATAAAATAGAATTCACTACTTAAATATAAATAGTCAACTGTTGACAAATGAATTCATCATTAATGATTGACATAATAACTTAATCTGATTATCTTTATCATTTATTAAATAAAATTAGAGAAATTAGAATACAGATATAATTTAAAAATGAAGTCAGTCTGAAATAATATACTGTTGACTAATACTTAAAGAAGGTGTATTAATAATAATACATTATTGATTGTTAATATTCACTTATAATCATTCCACAAGAACCATTGATTGAATGATGATTACATAATATAAATTACTTTCACAACTGATTAATCATTAGGTGGTGATCATTGTCATGCTTGTCTAGTTCTTATTATTAGTACAGATCGAATGCGATTGACTATGTTACAATGTGGCCACCAGTCTAAGTGACTCGACACTGCGGGCACTATTGTGAGATTAGATGGTGGTTGGAGGTACTGTGAAGCTGGGTGACACGGGATCGAATGTGTCAGGGAGCACCAGTTCCCTCAAGATTACAGGTACACTATGCTGACGAGTGCCAAGTAGCACGAAACCCCAGTCCAAGGTTTCCTGTCGACTACCTTCAACCACCATCTAATAAATTAATTTCATTACAGTTTAGTTTTATTTATTTAGAATTAATTTAACTGACTGATTGTTTAAATCAATTAACATTGAATAAGGTATTAAAAGATTAAAAATGAATAATAAAGGTAATATCAGATGTCACATAGTTGATTAGTAATGATTGTACAATATCACGAATGAATTGATACAAGTAATTTAAACTATATTGGATACTATATCAACGATTGAAAGGTTAAGTATTTGTGTCGTCGCCTAAACGTTGTGGTTTCAGTCTTCTATATGATCATGAATGAGTAATTGTAAGAAATCACATGAGGGAACTATACAAAACTATAAAGTTCTCAATGGTTGTCTATAACGTCTGTGATGTACTAGTATATTATTTCTAATCTTCCTAAGCGATGATTTAACCTATTCTTATTACAATCTTGAGATTTTTTAGATTGTGATAAATAGTGAGTGAGAATGTACATAGCACCAAACAATAACACATCATAAACAATATCCTGAATTTTCAACATAAAAACTGAAATCTAGGTAAAAACTTTGTAATCTGCTAGTTTACTGAAATTAGAAATTTAGGAATTATCATAAACGGGTTTTGTGGTGATTTTGGTAATTTAATAGTTAAATTCATGAGTAACTCTAAGCTAGATCACTAAAGAAAACCTGGAAGTACTGGATAATCATTTCATCCTAGTATAGGATTCCTCAAAAGTGTATATTCAAGATCCCACAAGCAGGATTCAAACCCAACACCTTTAGTCTCGTATGTGCCCCCAAATGCCCTAATATGGCCAAGAGTGCAGAGAGTCCGCTCTCCCTCTCCAAATGACCTCACATGGCCACGCGTGTATAGCCTCTGCCAGCGAAGTCCTATTCACTGCATTCTCGCACTACGACTGTTGTTTACGAAAATGAGAGGACGAAAAGCGAATGTCCGGCGCTTCAACCGGATCCCAAATCAATGGTGCACATGGGCTGGCTCCAGTATCCTGAAGGAACAAATGGCGTATGAACTAATCGTTGGTCACCGACTACCATGGAACTGCATCTTTTTACAATGTTCCACTGCCTTGTGGGTCAGACATTCGGGTCAAAGGCTCGGGGTCTCGCTCCCTAAGAAAACCACTTGCTTCGATTTGGGCACCCGGTCAGTATCACAGCGCTCACACAAATCAATTGAGATTCGTGTGGCGCATATGTATTTGGTGCCTCTTTGTACCAATACCTATGTGTTAAAATAAATAAATAAATAAAAAAGTCTCATATGCAAACATTTAATCTCGAAACCACCGAGCCAACCGATATTCAACAGTGTTAATGTCTAACTTTAATCAATCCATAAAATAAATCAATAGTTCGTAATCCCACTAGGCAGGATTATGGATTCACATTACTGACGAGTCTTATATATTATTAGAACGAAACATCTATCTAGTACTTCTAAATTTTCTATGATAATCTAGCTTGAATTGATCAAGACTTGTTTACTATTACTTCATATATTCATATTGTAAATAAATATAAATATATTTATTTGAAAATTAAAACAAAACAAAAACAAAAAATAAAGTAAATAAACAATCATTCAATTTATATTAATTTCTTTCTTTTCACTACATTTAATTAGTATATATATATATATATATATATATATATATATATATATATATAGAGAGAGAGAGAGAGAGAGAGAGGGAGGGAGAGGGAGGGAGTGTATATATGTGTGTGTGTGTTTATGGTGGATTCATATTCTACATCACTAAACTAAAGTATTCAAAAGGGAATCAAGTTAAAATATCCTTTTCTTATTTATAATAGAAGGTCATATAATTTTATTAAATAGAATAATTATTCAATTAAAATAAATAACTTGAATCAATTTAATTAACTATTATATATAGTATGTTTAATCTTTTATTTATTTATTTATTTGTTGACTAATGAATTGTGAATAAGTTAGAACAATAATAATGACAACAACAACAACAAGGAAAAAAAAGGAAAACAGAAAAAAAGAAAACAATATTGAGAGTACAAATATATTCTTCGAGAAAGATCTAATTTCAGGAAATAAAGATAAATAATAACAATAATGTACTTTATGGATAATATGATGCCGAAGAAGAATAATTGGTGAGACTATAATTTATAATTGAGGTCATGAACCGATTGATGTTAGACCACTAGGAGCATTGTACGGCCGTTTCGTCTTATTGTGGGACTCCTCAGCAATGAGCATCCACGATCCCGCTCGCGGGATTCGAACCCAGGGCCTTCAGACACGCGGTCGAACGCTTAACCTACTCGACCACCGAGCCGGCAACCAATGGTGTTAATGTCTAACCTCAACCAACTTTCGAGTGACTTTAGAAATACTTATGAAGAATATTCATAAATATACTAAAGTCAAATTAGGGTTATAAACCAGTGTAAAGAATCAAGATGAATATTTACAGTTGATAGTTAAGGTTAGAAATTAGATTTAAGGTTTTCATCAGGAACAGACATTAGCTATAATGACGAAAAATTCTATTTAGGCAAATAGATAAATTTTACGCCAAAATTCAAGTAGTGTTATCATAAATCTTATTGGTTCGTTCATAAATTATAGTCTAGCCCAAAAAGGAATACTGAATATTTCAGAGTTTAAGATAGTCGGTGGCAACACGAAAATATAAATAATATGACTTGAAAACGAAGTGACATTAGAAGATTATTTCATTCTAATTCTAGACGACTGTGTAGAGTATATTCATAATATAATTAAGGATTGTTTAACGAACTTTAAGCTTTTCAACGAGTATATTCCCGTTATAACAGTAAATTGGCATTCCATGTCTTACCATAGTCAACTTGTATACAAATGATTGAGTGTTTAAACTCGTACACACGCACAAAAATATTTTATATTTTTATAATTAAGAGTTTAAGTTATCCCGTTGTTGATATTCACAGTTGTTTTGGTTAGTGCTTATTGGTACAAGTGAGTCCAGTATGAACTACCTCCAAATAGCTATAATTCCAAAAACTTACTCAGATTATGGTTACAAGTGGAGTGTAGTGTGCATGTTTGATCTTATTTGGTACTTGTCCGCTAAATATACCCACATTCCACTGTATCGATTTGCATTGGAACTTCAAACCAGTACATTCAACTTCAAACGCCAAACACTGTTACTAAATCCAGATAGTCATTAACTTGTCCAGTCTATTAACCATAAACAATTTACGACTAACAGTTATGTTGAAGTGATCCATACAGGAACTATATGTATGCCGAAAAACACTGATTTAAACCCTTTCCTGTATATCAACAATGAGATAATTTTAAAAAATTATACACGGTGAGTCAGTTAGTAGCCAAACGGTCTTGTCAGGCTAGTGAATAATGTGATGTGCAATTGGGACGAACCACTGGGTTAGAGTCGCAACGTGAACGTCAACGCGCACCCATATACATTTAACTGACAAGTTTCAAGTAAAATGAAACGTGCATTCTGAATTCCATTGCTAAGTATAATCGATCTATTCTGAACAAAATAGTTCTTGTAAATCGAGAACGTCCGTCCTATTTTATGGCAGTGAAACATGGCTAGTAAGAGTAGGGGATATTCGTAGGTTACTAGTATTCGATCATAAATGTCTTCAAAGTATTACTCGTATATCCTGGGACCACTGAGTAATTAATGCAGTTGTTAGGAAATGGGTACTAGGTAAGGATGGCAAATTAATTGATGAAGTAGTGAAACTTCATCAGTTGAGATGGCTTGGGACATGTGTTACGTATGCCCAACCATCGACTGCCCCGACGAGCTATGTTTTGGGATGTAGGAGTATGTTGGAAGAAAACTAGGTGCGACCAGACCAAAACATGACACAAATTCATGAAGTCACTGACAAGTGGACTGAGCCATGTTGTTAGGTGTAGACTACCTGGTTGGGATCCGGGAGAAGATAGCAACCGATGGTTAAGAACCCTGAATGACTCGGCTCAAAATCGTTTGTAAAGGCGCAGTGGTGCATCCACTCTTTATGTTCTCCCAAATTCTTCATATTTCTATTTTTTCTCTTTCTAAATTTATTTCACTGAATTATACTCCTTGAATAACATCTTCAAATTCTAATCTTTCCAATTACTGTTTATACTATTACTACTTCTACCACTATGGGATCTGAATCGATAACTACATCTCTGTGCTAATGTGGTATGGCAACTCGAACTGATGTACTTACGTATGAAGTTCTACGTTGTTACTGACTGACTAAATCGTGAATACAAAGATCAAGTATAAAATCTGTCATCCAAATAATAATCTTGATAAAAAACAACAACAACAACAACATTCCAACTAATCACTCCATTTGAATGAAATAATCCTTTAAAAGTTTAACCTAATTTCATTGATAAGAAACAAAAAAATAGTAGTGAATGTATATATAATCCGACATAGATCAATTTAAATGAGTTCATCATAATATAAGACTAGACAAAAAGGGTATACATTCCATTATAATATCGATTCATGAATAAATAAAGGATCAACTATAGTGACAGAACTAATAATAATAGAAATTAATGGAAATTTAAAAGAATAATTATCACCTCATTAATAAACAAATAATAATAATAATAGTAGTATTATAATAACATTATCATTTTACGTCATTTATATAAACATTACTAATAATTATAAAAAAAAAGGATAATTTTAATGGTTGAAATCATGAATCAATTGAAGCTAGACTAGTGACTGGTTTCAAAAGATATATCCTGGAGTTCTAATAAGAAGCAGTGATCAGTGGAGTTCAACTGGGTCTGTTGTGAAATAGCAACTCACTGATGACAATGGTGGATACGTCATTGAATTTCATGGATTAGTTGAATTTAAACATTAACACCATTAGATACAGGGTTCAGTGATCTAGAGGTTAAGCGCTTCCATACGAGACTGATAGGTCTTATACTCGAATCTCGTGAGGTGGGATGGTGAATGCGCACATCTTAGGAGTCCCAAAATAGGATGAAACGGCCGTCCAGAGCGTTATATCCTAGCAAAGATTAAATTACGAGTAACTTCTGGAACCTATTAATGGACTAATATTATCTATATATATATTCTTATGGTATAACTATTCAGTAATTAGATCGTGTATATTTATATTCATCTTATTATAAGCTTCATTTTGAGCTATAGATTATTATTGTATGGTTTACTGTTCTTAAGTTATACTCAATTTATTAATAACTGTCTCCCACATTCACAGCCACTTTTTGGCTTTATTGTGTATAAATGTTATTTCCTATTTTATGGTGCGTTGCGGTTTGTTCGGCTGATATATAAACCTAGTATGTCTGAAATAAATGATTCATATAATGGAGGCTGTTGTTGGCATTCTGGACTCAACTGGACGGTCTAGGCAAGCAACGGACCAATAAGACGCTAGGCTGATCATATCGAACGAAGGTCATTGGTTTAGTACAGTACAAGGGTGAAAAAAGTCGTATTTTGATTGGCGAATAAATTACGTGATAACTAGCGGGCCATAAAGACACAACACAGTGCTTCCGGGATTTCCATGCTAGTCTAGCTTCAATTTACTCATGATCTCAACCATTACAATTACTATAGTGTCCACAAAACCCCTTTTAATACTAAAGAATGATAATGTTTTGTTTATTATAAATCTATTGTAGTCAATGAAATATATTCATACAATATTATAAAATGATCGAAATTAAACAGATAGTTTGTAATTTAAACTATGAAATAATGCTGAGAAAAAAAATCCGGTTGGATATATCATGAGGAAAGATATGGAGTGATTAGAAGGTAGACATAGTCTGATTTACCATGATATCTCATCATTCCATAAGTCATAACTCTAAGATATTCATTATAAAGATTATGTAAGTGATCCTTGGTATACACTGGTAAGAAATACAAAATAATTCTCCAGTATTGTCTAACTGTTATTTGCTATTAAGATGATCACAAATCGTGATGATTGTAATCTTCCGAATATAACAATTCTACCTGTATCTCTCTATATTCATGTAAAATTATTTGCCTACATTCAATCACATAAACTCAACAAATTACTTAGTTAAACAAACTAGATATTTAATAATAGAATTCAAGTTGAATTGAAGCTAGACCACCATGGAAAACCTAGAAGCACTGGATGATCGTTTCGTCCTAGTATGGGACTCCTCAGTAGTGAATATACACGACCCTGTAAGCGAAACTCGAATCTAGGACCTTTGGTGTTGCATGTGAACTAGATATTAGTGAAATGTTATTATTCAAAGAACATTATTAAAATATAAAAACAGGAGATTAACAGTAAGTAATAAATAAAATTCCCTGAAATAAAAAAAAACTAAGCCTCAATAATATTCACCTAGAAACCTTAACTAACATAAAGTACACACTGTTAATCAATGTATCAGTCCTAAGTAACATAGAACTTGGTACATATGTCCATTTGTTCAAATTGCTACATCAAATTAGTACAGGGAGATGAAATTAAGAAATCCTTTCGTTTAGTTTATATTTACTATAAACAATTTAAGTTCACAAAGTGTTATTTTTAGTCTCTTTGGACTGCGGTCTAAACAAGATATCGGAGCTATCATGTTCGAACTCTGTGTTCAATCGAAACAGCAAGTTTTATTAACTAGGGACCCAAAATCTCGTGTCGCTGACATCTACCACCTCTCTGAAACTTCTATACACGGTCCAAACATGATAATTCACTTGAACTCGCCTAGTTAGTGTGGAGAACTGGTACAATTTATCCATCCTATATCGAAGGAATTGACTACTAATTCTCATGGACTAGCTAGTGTAAATATAACATTTAGTTAAAAATCGCTTGTCGCTTGTCTGCTGTCCGACTAAATGGGACAGTAACAACTCGAAAAGATATGAATGCAAGCCATTGCCTCTTGCTGCCGTCTCTCCTTACACTCTCGTACACTGTAGCTCGTAAAAAGGAAAAAGTTTGGTTTCATTCATACAATCGATAATAACAATTCTTAGTCCTTGTCATTAATGTGTTTTGCTATATTCTTTGTTGTATAATGGTCTGTTATTTCCCCTCTAACAGAAATATATATATATATATATATATATATATATATATATATATCATCGTATATTAACCTTGTACCTTGAAGCTTCATTTAACAGACTGATGGCTATCATAATAGACTGACTACAGATAGGGAACGTACGAAACAACCAGTGATCAGACATATAACTAATGGCCCGTATTTCCAACTCGTGATATAATGAGAAAATCATAAGTTATTATGGGTGATGTTTTCAAGCAGGTATTTGTTGAAATAATGTTTATAGCTTAGAAATATACTAAGGTTAACAGAATATAAACTATGATATCGAATCAGTAAATTTCAAAAACTATATAAATTACTTTGTTAAAGTCGGTTCTTCGTCTGGATCCCAACCAAATACTCCACGTTCAACTACTGCAGCTATACCAGGTGTATCCTCTTTTGAATAAGATTCCATATCAAGTTCTGTATGAGCCAAAAATTTAGTCAAACGACCAATAGAAACATAACACTAAAAGAATACAAAAAAAAAACATTTTTGTAAATAACAATTTGAAAAAATATATATTTGAATGATTGTTGAGTGTGTTTTGGTACCGACGAGTAAATGACATATACAATGAAGAAGTTACTCATATACAAAATCAGACAACATTCATTCATCCATTCACAATAGTGTTATATAATAATATTACAGTTTCACAAGTAACCACTAAATGATTAGAAGAAGAATCAGTTAATTATAATAATCGAAGACCTATCTTACATTAAAATCGATTAAAGAGACATATTTGAAATCTGTATAGAAATTTCAATATTTTACGCCTGTGTTGAAGTGAACCCTAAGACAGAGCCTTGTTGAAAGTGAAATCTTCATTTTGAACAAAGTCAAATACTACTTAAAAGTATCTACCTAGGCTGTCCCCGAATGCCCTGGTACGGCCAAGAGTGAAGAGAGTCCACTCTCCCTCTCCAAATGCTCTCACATGGTCACGCGTGTATAGCCTCTGCCAAGGAAGTCCTACTCACTGCATTCTCGCACTACGAGTGTTGTTTACGAAAATGAGAGGACGAAAAGCGAATTTCCGGCGCTTTAACCGGATCCAAAACCAATCGTGGACATGGGCTGGCTCCAGTATCCTGAGGGGACAAATGGCGTATGAACTAATCGTTGGTCACCGGCTCCCATGGGACTGCATCTCCTCACTATGCTTCACTACTTTGTGGATCAGATCTTCAGGTCGAGTGCTCGGGGTGTGTTCCCCTAAGAAAATCACCTTCTTCGGTTTGGGCACCCGGTCAGTATCACAGCCCTCACACATATCAATTGAAATTTGTGTGGCGTATATGTATTTGGTGCCTCTTTCTATCTATATGTTCCATATAAATCTATCGATATGTATGAGGGCTGAAATATTATCCACGGTACCCAAACCGAAGAAGGTTGTTTTACCTAGTCTTATTTGATAGTTGTAGTAATAAAAATAGAAATTCTATATATATATACGTGTATATGATCTGTCCAAATTCTAGTTTCTAAGATGAATTCACTTATTATTGATAAGTTGAATAGACAAATGCATAAATAAACATAATGATAAGAAAACTTAGAATAAAATAAAGATAATCCTGTTCTTTATGTCCAAAAATGCGCCTGTTTTTTTTTTCATTCTCTCCTTTCACTGTCATGTTATAAATTAAATTATACAAATGACTATTAGAGTAAAAAGAAAATATACATGTAAATGAGTGTAGTGAATTGTTACTATGCTAATATGACCAATATTGTTTTGTTTTTCTTTTTTTGTTTTTTTTTTGTTGGTAAGATTATGCAAAATAATAATCAGTAATCAGTAAAATAAATGAATATGAACCTATAGAATTTAATTCCTATTTCTAGTATATGAATACTTATTGGTGAAAAACTGTCGAATTATGAAAGAATAACTGTCATGTATATCTTAGTTTGTAATGGTTTATTGATAGTTGTGTTTGTGATATAGTTGTCCAAAATAATAAATAGGATTTAATTATTTAACTTTCGTGATTAAGATCATGAAGCGATTGATGTTAGACCACCGTTGGAAACCTGGAAGGATTGGACGGCTATTTTGTCATATTGTGGGACTAATCAGCAGTGAGTATCCCGCTCGTGGGATTGGAACCCATGGCCTTCAGTTTTGCGTGCGAACGCTTAACATACTAGACCACTGAGTTGGCCGGCATCCAATGGTGTTAATGTTTAACTTCAACCAATCCACGAAGTTGTGCAACCATCTTCCATTGTACTGAGGTAGATACCTGTCTCTACCCGACACGGATTAGCTCCACTGGTTACAGCTTCTCACTAGAACTCCGAGAATTTTCTCACCAAGCTAGTGAATTTTTATTGGATTGAAATCTAGTAATTTATATTACTTTTTAATTTTCAGGTTTTAAATAAATATAATCAAACAAGTATGAGATGACTTTCTAAATTAGAATATTTACATATTGTTATCACTTTATGATAAAACTTGTTTACAAATTATGCAAACCTTTAAAAAAACCTAAATGGCTGAGAGTGAGGAGAGTCAGCTCTCCGTCTCCAAATGCTCCTACATGGCCACATGTATACAACCATTGATAGGGAAGTCCTAATCACTGCCTTCAAGTGGTGGTGTTGTTTACGAAATTGAAAGGACGAAAAGCGAATGTTCGGCGATGTAACCGGACTGGTGGATATGAAGGTTCTATGTAGGGGAGTTGAAAACTGTTATTCCAAACCGATGGTGCATATGTGCTCCAATATCCTAAGGAAACATATGGCGTATGAACCGATCGTTGGTCGCCAGCTATCATGGGACTGTATCTTCTAACGTTGCTTCATTGTCTTGTGGATTAGACCTTTAGGTTAAAGGCTTTGGGTTTTGTCCTCTAATAAAACCATCTAATTCGATTTGCGCACACGAATATTATCCCAGCCTTTACACAAATCGAATGATTTATATGGCGCATATCTATCTGATGCCTGCTTGTAAGTACTTACTTACGCCTGTTACCCCTCGTCGAAGAGCATAAGCTACCAACCAGAACTCTCCATCCAACCCTGTACTGAGCAATCTTTTTCAGCTCTTTTCAGTTATCATATATTTACTATATTTAACATTATTTATAGATAACACTTGTACTATACTCAATATTTAGTTATATTGTTTGATAGGTAGTAATAATAAATCAATTGATTCAACTGAAATAGACTTATCAGAGAGTAAATATGAGATCATTTAATCATTAAATGAAACTTACTTGTGCTAAATTACTTATAATCATTGGAAACATAAATAATGGAAAACGAAGTATATTGAATAAAGATAATGAAACAAAAGCTTTTTGTGCATCTAATATATTCTTATCTGATGTTAATATATATACACCAAAACTGGAAATAGCAACCTAACAACAAAAAAAATAAATAAATAAAAAATAAATATAAATAAAATAATATTCTACAATATAAAAGAAATAAGATAACTAAGAAATTAATAAGTTAATTTAGTATATAATAGGTAGTCAGTTAGCTTAAAACGTAGGACCAGTTCAAGTTGCCATTACCTCATTAGTACAACAAGATGAACACTGAATTTATAGAAGAAGTTACTTCAGTGGTAGTAATATATAAAAGAAGGACTGTGTATAAGGATATAGTACAGGAAGAATGAATTAGTTCGAAGAAAGAAAGATATGAAGCGATTTTAATCTTATAGTTTAAGGGAAGACAAAGAGTGTATACACCGACACCATTGTGATCTATTATGAGCCATATCACCCAGAGTCTCTAACTATTGGTTACAATAGTCACGCAGACCCCAACCAAGTAGTCAGTATCTGCCAACATGGCTAAGATTAGAAGTTAGTAACTTCAAGGACTGATGCCACGTTTAAGTTTCACCACCCGTTGCTCTCTTCCAACTATCCCCAACACTAGTCAGCATTGTGCGCCGTGGTCAATCAGTGTTTAGGGATATGTAACAAGTGGTTCAACCACCTTAATCGATGAAGATTCACAACCTCATCAACTGATTTACCATCAATGAAATGGAATGAATTGATAAAGACGGAAAGAAAATGCACTTGGTATTTCTAATAAATAATACCGACAAATGCAATATCGACATCACTAACCCTCTACCCTTTAAGATACTCTATATTGTATTTACTTGTCTTAGCTTTATTTACATTCATTGTGAAAAAAATATCTATGAAAGCATTCAAGATTCAGATACCTTAGGTAATTAGTCGATTCTTAATTACATATGTTTCGCTGAAATCGTATAGCATTGATGACATTTTCTAAATCCATGTGGTCCACAAAACACTATATAATTCCCCCGGAGTTTTCAAAGCCTTCACGGAAACACCTGATCCACATAAATAAACCTGTTTCCATGTATATTATCTTTAGAAAATGTTCTGATAGGTTCATGAATTTCCGAAAACGTTTTATCAAAACTTAATCAAAGATTTATTGTAACACTGCTCATAATACTTATTGTGAATAGATTATGTAAACAAAACGATAAATTAAATTCTTAAATATATATAAAGAATTTATTATTCAGTTCATAAACTATGTGATTTATGGTACCCGTAATATAGATGATAATATCAATAAATCAATTGGATATAAGCATGAATTGTTTTAGTAAATTTACTTTAGATGAGAACTACTTTTCATGATTAAATTTTAATTATAAATTATTCTTAGATTATAAGCAAAGATGGATAGTAGCTAACAGTGGTATCTAAGACGCGCGTTTCGTTCTATTCGGGACTCATCAGCTGGATGTACTGCATCGCAGTAGTTTAGTGGATAACGCGATGGCAGTTGAAGCGAATGGTACAGAGTTCAAGGTCCAGAGTGAATATCAAAGCGAAAGAATTCGCTAAGATTTTACAAATGCATTCATTCTCTTTAATGTCTCACATTAACTTGGCGCCCAAAGACTGTGAAATTACTCGATCAAATTTAGACGAAAGTTCTTATGCATTAAGTTTACTTTCAGCTAAGATACAAAACGAGTGTTTCATAAATGATCTTGTTACATCCCGAAGAGAATAATGAATGGTAACCGTCGGAATCTACTTATGGACTTATATTATATCTATATTTTTATCGTATAATTGTTAAGTAAGTAAACTATTCATATTCGTGTTCCTTATATCACAAGATTTATTTTGACTTATAGACTATATTATTGTACGGTTTACCATTCCTAAGTTATGCCCAGTATATTAATTACAGTCTCCTATAATCACAGCCACATTTAGTTAAATCTTGTACAAATGTTCACTTGTTGTTGTTTTACTTGTATCTTCCCATTGTTATTTAGAACTGCAATTGATCAGTCTCATGTTGGCATATATGCAACTTGTGCGGAATAGCCTCGATATAGCCTTATTGTTTCCTATTTTATGGTACGATGTGGTCTGTTTGATTGGTATATAAACCCAGTATGTTTGAAATATGATGATCCATATTGCAGAGGCTGAGATTGGTATTGTAAACTTAACAGACATGGTTAGGTGGGAAGCAGGACCGATAAGTACTCTAGAGACTGCTGGTACTTGTTTTATGCGTCGTCATTGTTCCTGTCGATAAGCCACTATTCTCTAATTGGCAGTCAGTCAGTCAGTCAGCTGCAACGTAGGACCAGGTACGTATATGCATCGGTCCAAGTTGCCATACCACATTAGCACAACAAGATGAACACCGGATTCATAGAAGTAGTTAATTCAGTGGTGGTAATACATAGAAGAAAGAGTGTGTATAAGGAGATAGTACAGGAAGATAGAATTACTTCCTAGAAAGAAAGATTTGAAGTGATTTTAATCTCTTAGTTTAAAGGAAGACAGAGAATGTAAACACCGACGCCATTGTGATTGATTCTGAGCCATGTCACCAAGAGTCTCCAACCATTGGTTATGATAGTCACGCGGACCCCAACCAGGCAGTCTGCATCTACGAACATGGCTCAGGCCAGAAGTTAGTGACTTCAAGCACTGATGCCACGTTTTGGTTTGGCCATCCCTAACTTTCTTCCAACCGTCCCCAACACCGGTTAGCATTGCGCGTCGTGGTAATTGGTGTTCAGGCATACGCAACACGTGGCCCAACTATCTCAATCGATGAATATTCGTAACCTCATCAACTGATTTACCATCATTCGCTAATACCTTGCGGCGTCTAACCTCACTATTACTTACCCGGTGATCCCAGCAGATACCCGCAATATTTCTAAGGCACCTGTGGTCAAATACTAGTAACTTACGAATATCTTCTACTCTTAAAGGCCATGTTTCGCAGCCGTATAATAGAACGGAACGAACTGCCGCGCAGTATACTCGTCCCTTCATTGATAGACGGATATCTCGCCTTCGCCATAGATGACGTAAGTTGGCAAAGGCCAAACGAGCTTTTCGAATCCGTGCTGAGATTTCGTCAGACACCAACCCATTAGGGTGATATCATTACATTATTACATTAATAGGACATAGGTCACAAGTTATAACCAGATCTGGGAGTAAACACAACTACAGTTACTTGTTTAACAAAATGTTAAGAATTATCAAATAATTTGTTACAAATACTCTAATCATAATGATACAGTCTATTCGAAGAACATAACTGTTATAAATGATAAAAATGATAATAAACAATGTAATCAAACAACTTACAAAAAATGGTGTACAATGCCATAAAAATGATAACGATTGAAGATATGTGAATTTTCGTAAATATTTAACTTCTTGATCTCTAATAAGACCAATTTCTTTTATAAATGATGGTTCCCATGCATAAAGTTTTAATACCTTTAAAATGGAAATAATCAATAACAGCAACACCTTGTTAAAAGTATTAAGAACAAAATAAAATCGATAATCATCTTCAATCTTCGTAAATTCAGTGTGTTTTCTAAGCTATCAGAATGAAACGAACTTCCACAACGCTAACAATATTTGGAAAATATTATTTATGCAAAAAAATTCAACATTATAAAATTGTTTTCTGAAATTGATTAACATTTAGCAGATAACTAACTGAATGAGATCATAACGTTCAACATTCAAGTTTTACCAACAATAAAATACAGGAGATATCAAAGACCTACAATGAAGTTTTCTATACATGGCAGTAGAATATTTCTAGTTAAATTGAGATCCTAGAATAGGATTTGAAGAGTTCCTGAAAAATCTATTATGATAGTTATAGATTATATTTATCAGGCATATAAATGAAACTCGAAATAATGAAATCAATGGAGGTCAGTTAGATTGACGCGCTAACCGAGACCTTTGAATTCAAGTATGCCTTACTGACATTCTACACAGGCGACTAACCATAACTTTCAAGCCAACCTAGGAATTTGGTGGGATATCGAACGCCCATGAGAAAGAAGCGATACTGCGCGTTTAAAAGTTATCTTCGAAGGGTCTCTTGTATTAAGGTTATAAGCACAGGAAGTCGGTATACATAAAAAACAATTCATAACTTCAGTGACCCTCTAAACGCTACTCAGTGAATCTGTTATTCAACAGTTTTCAGGACTAATGGAAAACATGGAACAAAAACGGAACAAAGCGCCACCACAAATGTCGAAGATTGTTAATTTTATGAAACGAAATAACATATTCATGAAAATAAACTTACTCGTATACCATTCATCAGTTCGTTAATAAACTTTATTCGACTATCTGCACATGTAGACTTCTTCTCCTAAATAAATATTATGATGAAAGAAAATTATTAGAAATAAAAAATTCAAAGAAACGACGAATTTTTTTCAACATTGAATGCATTCACAGCATGCATCCGTAAGTTTCCTCATTTCTAATGACGTTATAAGCTGGAGTGTAACTTAGAGTGATACATACACATACCGCGTCCTAAGTTGAATATAACAGATAACTGAGTAACTGTAATAGGAGTCAGTACTTTTGATGGGGAATTTTAGGCAACACGATTCTCAAGCTGACGAAGATTGGACACCACACTGTGCAGAAAGCTAGTTCAAAAACTTATTCAGTAACAATTGTCAGTTATGGTCTCTAATCGAATTGTCGTATTGGGAAATACTAATTCGAATGTTACTTCAATAGTTGGATAAGATAATTAACATGTAAACTATGGTTGAGAAATCTTGAAGCATAAAGTTTATGTTCTAGGAACTAGTTAAAATGTTAACCTTGATGTTCTGAACCATCTGAATACTATCGTAAGTATTTCTAAAAGACAAAAGTTTGGCATCTCCACTGATCACGGATTTTTCACAATTGGTTAAAAACAATCGAAATAATTTTAAGAAACCATTTGATGAGACTTATGTCGTCTTGCGATTGACATCAACCAACCGAATCTATGAACTGTTTCTCTTAATGGTAGAAGAAATACTAGTTTGCTTGTTTATACTGATATAGTATTATCAATGTATCGAAATATTCAGATCGTGGCAGTGTAATCCACGGAGCTTATTTCTTACCAGTAAAGGACTCACAAGCTAGATGTACCAGATGCATCGGCACTCCAACAACCCAATACCTACCAATGAATACCAACGTATTATCCCGAAAGGTTCTGAGCTCAACTGGTTGCTGAGTTGTTTAGTAGACTCTGTGTATTTTTAGTTTCCCTTGATTTTACAACTAACCAATATTCAAATATCCTAATACTTATAACTGAATGATAAAACACTAAAGCATTTGCTCGGGATGCACAAGTGCCGATGGGGACTGCTAAAAATTTGATTTTGAATATCAGCTGTTGAATAGTACGAGAGATTTCGGTGAACAATTATTCTTACTTTAATACAATGACCTACTCAAAGACTTTGTAGTGTAACAATAATTGTTTGCTTAACAGTGATTGACCTCGAGACATTATAAACATTTCGATGAAAATTCATTACTGATGTCTAATTTTGGAAACGAGCATTGGATGATACCATCTTATATCATCAATTTATCCAGTCTGTAAATGCAGCCCCATAGATTATAAATGAATGATTAAACGATGAAGATGATAAACTTTATCCTAGGCGACAGTTATTTTACACTGGTTAGGGATTCCATAATAGAAAAACAAAACAGTCGTCCACTACTGCTTAGTTTTCAATCGTACTATCATTTGGTATTTGACCAATAACGAAGGCTTACATCAAATTTCACATCCTTCTTAGTTTGTTTAACAATGTTAATATAATGCTGATGGGCTTAAGGAGCCATATATGTTTCTGATGACTTCTTAATTAGATCTTTGTAATATATATTCAACTATTAGAGTTGGATTGAAACTTGATCACTGTTACAAATTTTTAATCTCTTTCACATTTAATATACATTTCACCCAAGTATGGTGAGTTGAAATGGCTCTCTTATTGGTAAAAGAAACCGATATTGTATAATGACGTAATTAGCCTACCGAACAAAATAAATTTTGTCCAATTATCAATATTTCTAGTCACTAAGTTATATATAGTATTAAGTAAATGAAGAGCCTTTACGGTATAAATTATTGCAACGTAAATGACGTAATAACCCTTGTTTTATGAAAAACACAAGCTGATAACAAACCGTATTGAACTTATTCCTGCTAAAAAACCTACTAAACAATAAATATATTCAATTTAATTGAACGAATGACGTAGAAACTGATTTTATTTGTGGGTTGTATTTGTCACAGATTAGTTTCTATTGAGGTACCATGGCAAATCAGGAGTCACTGAACAACTGTGGAATTCTAGACGCTTCATTAATGTGCACCCATACCATTTGTGACAGATACAGCCTGTAAATTAAACTAATATCCTAAAAATTTCTCCCACTTAACTACTGTAGTTACCGCACTGGTAACTCACTTAAAAATTTGCTTGAAGACCTACTTAAAATTTATGACAAGTGGAGATCAGAATGTCGAGAGTCAAACAATAGTAAAAAATAGACCTTGATGGCTGTCGCTCAATATCACTGATCGACTGAGGTTGTAATTGTAAAAGTGGGAGCCGACCCATTAGCTCTAATGGTCAAGCGTTTGCAGAGTGATGCAAAGTTCACGGGCACGATCCAAGGTGAGTACTGCTAAGGGATCCCATGCTCAAACAAAACAGTTGTGTCAGTGCTTCCTGGTATTCAATCTTACCTTAACTGAGATCAATCAATGAAGAAAACAACCTATAAAAGTTGCGTAGGTTGATAATTAATTGAAGTAGGACATAGAGCTGACGTCAATACAATTTTAAAAACATTTTATGGGTATTGTCAAGGGCGAAGTTTTAGACTTATAGTAGCCTTAGTTATTCATAAATTCAAATCCCCATCATGTATACATAACCAATTTGTCGTATTCCCGTCACATTCTTGTTCGGATAGTTTCAGTCTTCTAATGGTCTAGAGAACATCTTATTCTCTAAGACGGCCTGCTTGAATATCTGGGCTACTACTACTACTACTACTACTACTAATAATAATAATAATAATAATAATAATAATAATAATCCAGTAATTTATCCCTTCCTTTATTTACAATTGTTACTTTGTTTATTTAAACCCTGAAGAAGTTCAGACAAGTTTACTAGACGAAACGTTGGAATTATTTTTCTTTAATTTCAATCGCTAAGATTATTTCAGATATAATAATAACTACTCTATACTCGGTGCCCAATATTTTGTCCAACTATTCGTTCTAATCTTGATGAATATTCGTATGTACTTGTCAAGTATATTTGACCAGATTATTCAAAATGTACAGGCTAAATCAAATTCACCTACTCATTATTCTAACAAAATAAACCACTATTCAGATATAACATTCTAAAAAGGTTAGTTAAATAGTGCCCCCAAATGCTCTGGTACGGCAGAGAGTGAAGAGAGCCAGCTCTCGCTCTCTGAATGCTCTTACATGGCCACATCAATACAACCATTGACAGCGAAGTCCTAATCACTAACTTCTCGCGGCATTACAGTTGCTTACCAAATTGAGTGGACGAAAAGCGAATAACCGGTGATTTAACCGGTTTGATGGACATGGAGAATCTACCTAGGGGAATTGAAAAACCCTCATTCTAAATCAATGGTGTACGTAGGCTACAGGAACCTGAAGTAACAAATGACGTATGAACCTATTGTTGATCACCGGATACCATGGGATTGCATCTTCTAACGTTGCTTCACTGTCTTGTGGATTAGACCTTTAGGTCAAAGGCTTCGGGTGTAGTCCCCTAATAAAACCACCTAATTCAGTTTGCGTACACGGGTATTATCCCAGCCCTCATACAAGTCGAATGACTATATGTGGTGCATATCTATTTGGCACCTCCTTGTAACAATGTTTATATGTTCAAGAGGTATATCCTGGAGTTCTAGTGAGAAGTAGTTACCAGTGGAGTTCAACCAGGTCTGTTGTGAAATAGTAACTCACTGAAGACACTGGTGGATGTGTTGCTCAATTTCGTGGATTAGTTGAAGTTAGACATTAATACCGTTAGATGCCGGATGGCTCAGTGGTCTAGTGGTTAAGTGCTCGCGCGCGAGACTGATATATCCTGGGTTGGAATCTCGCAGGAGGCGAGGTCGTGGATGCGCGCTGCTAAGGAGTCCCATAATAGGACGAAACGGCCGTCCAGTGCTTCCAAGTTTTCCATGGTGGTCTAGCTTCAACTAACTCATGATCTTAACCATTGAAATAAATAATAAATAAAAATAATTAACTATTCAGTTAGTTGTAAAGCATATTAGGATGAATAATCCAAAAAAAACAAACAAGAAGATTGACCTTTTGTAACATAATTGTACTAACCAAAAATCATTTTAACCAGTATATTAAACCATAGTAGTTAGAAATGACAATTATGAATAAATACTGTCTCACTAACATTTAGTTATGTGAAAAAAAAAAAAATTAAAATGAATCGAAATACATTCATCATTTAGTATTTTAATTTTAAAAGAGTATTTCTTCAATTGACCTTTTTATCATGTACTGCTTCAGTTTGGACACCATGACAGTATCATAGCCCAAACATAATTGATGTGACGACTTGTGTAGTACATATATATGCGGTACCCCTTTGTACCAATATTTATGTGTTCAAATAAATAAATAAATAAATTTATCATGTGGGACAAAAAATACATTAACTGATTAACGCTTATTAGTGATGATCATTCATTCATTCATTCATTCACTAAATATGTTAGGTTATATATGTGAGGTGACATTAGGTAGACTAATCATTACAACATGTACAATCATTGTATGATAATTTCATATGAATTGGGGTCAGGTTGACTAGGATGGAGAGAGAGTGTGTGTGTGTGTGTGAGAGAGAGAGAGAGAGGAACATTCTTTATACTCATATTTTATTTTTATTTTGTCAAGTTGAATAAATCGTATGATACAATAAATAAAACAACTGAGTTACACTTACAAATGAAAGAGATATTTTGTTAAAAAAAATGAAATCATGAATCGATTGAAGCTAGACCACCATTGAGAACTTTGAAGCAGTAAATGACCATCTCGCCCTGAGATACCTCACCAGTGCAGATCAACAACCTTGCATGCAGGAAGTGAACTGAACTCAAACGCTTAAACTTTAGACAACTGAGTCAGTATTCAACGGTATGAATGTCTAACCTCAATCAATCTACGAGTTTATGTAGAGTTGTGAGTGTTAAGAAATCCTATATTAAATTGAAGATTATTTGGTCTCAGTTTTTAATGTGAAACATTCTAAATTTATAATCACCACAACACCATACAATACAGAAAAAATAGCAAAAATGGGTCCAGTAGGATCAAACAATAGCCATGTATTAAATACAAACTGGTTTTGTTGCTACTTTAACATCATCAAATGAGTTATATTTAATCAACTTACTTGAAAGATTTTTGATCGACGGGCCACTAAAACATTGATTGGTAAAAGTAACAGTAGAACACCGACACCAGCCAATACAGAAGGCCCTAATTCTCTCCATAGAAGTATCATAGCAATTGTAATTTGAAATGGTCCAGACCATAGAATGTTTATAAATGGCATTAATTGAACAAATTGTTGTGCATCAGATGACATTAAATTCATAATCTGTCCAGTAGTCGATTGATACCTAGCTTTATTACTTAATCGTAGACTCTATAAAAGAATAGGAAAGAATTTTCAATATGAAATTTCTCTTACACTCCAAATTAGCCATAGTCAGAAAACTATCGAAAACTCTGAGATGCAAGTACATCCAGATGACGAGTCCCAAATAGGACGAAACGTGCGTCAAACTGGATTCCACTGCTAGACACTATCCATGTTTGCTTAGAATGCTAGTAAATTAAGGCAATATCGAAGCAATACGCAAAGTATTCACATATGCCAATAACAGACTGATCAATTTCAGTCCTAAACATCAATAGGAAGATACAAGTAAAACAATACCAAGTGAATTATCATTGAGAATTTCATGAATTTGCAATAAACCAGTATGTATGAAAAATTTGAGTAAGTGTACATGACTTGACTGTGATTAGACGCTTGACTTCGCTATGTATGGAAACCTTGAATTCGATTCCTAGTTGGAAAGAGAATCTCAAACATTGAAGATTTTAATAATAGAGCTAATCACTTCATATAGTTGATGAATATTAACTTACTTTCCTGTATACAGCTGCAGTAATTGCTGTTTTAATATTCATTCCAAGTTTGAATACAATATGAAAGTAACTTTGTAATATTAATGATTGTACAGATGTATCAATGAATATTGCTATAGCGTATAAATAACCATGCCACATTGGTTCTGATTGAGTATTTTGTAGAAAATTCAATAATAACCTATAAAACATTTTAAAGAAAAAAATAGTAATAATCATCGGGAAAAGACTAAATCTATGTAAATAATTTATTGTCAATCTGTGAAGGAAGACAAAAACAAATGGGATGAAACAAATGCACTTCAATAACTAGAATTGGATGTTAGGCTGGTTGATAGGCTATCAATAGGACGTTGATGGTCTAACTTTTGTGCCAGTTACCAGTTGCCACTTGTGAGCGTGACAAACTTACATCACCCATTTTTAAGTTATAAAGACCCAATCATTCAATTGTTTAAAATGGTTCCATAGCTCTTAAACGGTGAAAATATTTTTTACTGTCTAGTTGTAAATAACACAAAATCATAGGAGTTATTAAAAGAGAGAGAAAGAAAGCCAAAGTAGTTTAACCAGCTCTAACTACTACCATGTCAAGAAAGTTTAAAGTATCTTAAACAGTCATCCTGCTGATAACTAATAAAGAATGAAGCCGAACCCAAGTTTCCATCAGTACTAGAGAAGTATGGTGAATATGGATAGCACAAATAACATCTAGCTACGAACATTAATCACCAACTGATTGAATATGAGCATAAGAAACTGTGTGTTTTACACAGAAGAGTGATATTATTTGTGATTCCTCTCTCGTTTAACACATTTCTTATCGATTAGAACTTCAGTTATGTAGTAACAATTCTTATTACAAACCGAATTTACATATAGGACTAATAAATGGACCCTTAATAGTATGAAGACTATCACTTAACATAACATCGAACTCGTGACTCTAACCATTTTGTGATGAATAAATTGTTTCTGATCCATGAAGATCAGATTTAACGTTTTTGCATTATTTTGTTTAAATGAAGCTCAAAACTAATGTCAATCAGTCAGTTACAACGTAGGACCAGTGTCATATATGCATCGGTCCAAGTTGCCATACTTTATTAGCACAGCAAAACGAACATCGAATTCATAGAAGCAGTTAACTCAATGATATAATATATAAAAGAAAGATTTTATGTAATGATATAGTACAGGAAAAAAGAATTAGTTCGTGGAAACTTTAAGGAAAGATAGAGTGTATACACCGATGTTATTGTGATCGATTTAGAGCCCGACCGTTGTTGCTACCTAGACGTGATGGTCGGGCTTACCTATCGTGATGAACCAATCGAGCTACACAGGCTGGAACAATCGTTTTCCAAGGTCCTACCAAGTCAGACAGATAGGTAGAAGAACGGTAAAACTAAAAGCAGCAAACCCGAGGTCGTACTGCTAACTGTACAGAGGTGTGACGGCAGTAAGGTGTTTCCTTCAGACAACCAGCATAACAGCGATGCTGCTGCATATCCGTCTCCGCCAGTAAGGTTTCAACCAGTACGGAGCTAACACGAAAATTACTCACAAAAACGTTGTATGTGACAGACCTCAAGCAGTTGTCACGTTCTCAGGTCAGTAAGATCACCTCTAATTCAATTTCTTTATCAGATACCACCAGCAGATCCCTTCCGTTGTGTGGGTAACCGGGAAGTGATAACCGCCCTAATATCTCTACTAACAACACTCAAGACCACTGTATCAAAAACGAATAGTTTGAAATATATTTACCAGTTTATACAAACTGTCTACATGTAATGTGAAATATTTTCAGATATTATACAATGATTTGTCATTTCATATTTACATATCAAAACTAAATAATTAAATAATTTAATAGAATGAATAACCTCTATTAGTAGTTCAATTGATTTCAATTAGCAATAGTCAACGTCCATGATCAAGATATATTCAACAATAAATATTTAATACTGAATGGAAAAATGTTATGAATCTAATCTTTGAATGATTATGATCAATCAACTTAAATACTTATAATGATTATAAGATTATTTACAGAATTTGTTTTAATCTACCAGGATTTATTCTATTATTCTAAACTTTCCAACACTTACATCTAGATAATCCATGAAATGAGATTTATCATATCTAGGTCTTAACATAATACTTATCATATTCTATACTTAAATGTTATTTTTATTCATGTTTATTTTCAGTATTATTTTCACATAATCTGACAAATATTACCTTTAAAAGTGGGATGATACTTTATAAATATTGGTATAAAGAGGCACTGAATATATATGCGTCATATAAGTCAAATGATTTGTGTGTAGGCTATGATATTGCCTGGGTTCTCAAACCGAAACAGGTTTTCTTAAAAGGGCCACAACACGAGCCTTTGACCTAAATGTCTAATCCACAAGGCAGTGAAACAACGTAAAGAGATGCAGTTTCATGATAGCCCGTAACCAACGATAGGTTAATATGCTATTTGTTCCCTTAGGATCCTATAGGTTATGTGTATCATTGGTTTAGAAAATAAGCGATTTTCAACTCCCAAAGCTGAATTCTTCGTATCCACCAACTCAGTTAAGGGGTGTCAGAGATTTGCTTTTTGTCTTCTCAATTCCGTAAACAACAACAGTAATACCTCAAGAAGTTGGTGAGTACGAATTCCCTGACAGTGGCTATATAAGAGCATTTCAAGAAAGAGAGAGAGAGAGTCTGTGTGTGTGGGAGAGAGAGAGCTGACTCTCCCCACTCTTGGCTATACCAGAACATTTCAAAGCATTAGAATGATATAATCTAAATTAAATAAGTATACATGGATACAATTAATAATCTATTCCTAACCAAATATATAAATGCAAAATTATTCAATTTAATAATAATAAGAAAAAACAACACAAAAAGAAAAAACAACCATCCCCCCACCTCACTTACTTTAATAATAATGGATTAACAAATACTAATATATCATAGAAAAATTTTAAAAATGCTGACCATAATAATGTTTTACCATAAGTTTTAATTAATGCACATAATAAACTAAATTTTGTTTTATGAATACAAATAATAGAGAAACAATGACATAGATTTGATGATGATGATGATGATGATGATGATGATTTCATCATAATGGTAGTAGTTACATCATTTATTTCGATTGATTTATTTAATTCATCATCTGTAGTAACAATTTTTCCTTTAATTATATGATTATTTGATTGGTCATTATTAATTTCTTTCATAAAGAACTCGGACTATGAAAAAAAAACAAAATAAAACAAAACAAGGTTAATAACATACAGATTTGGTAATCAATAATAAATGGGAAAACATTTTTACATGTTTGGGCAAATGAATATAGTATTGTATTAAGATGAAACATTTATAGAATGATTGTTTGCACCAAAAAAGTGCTCCAGTACGGTCAAAGAGTGAGGGAGAGTCCGCTCACCCTCTCCAAATGCTCTCACATGGCCACGCGTATATAACCGCTACCAGGGAAGTCCTACTCAATTCCGTCTCGTGATGGGGGTATTGTTTACGAAATTGAGAGGACGGAAAGCAAATGTCCGGAGCTATAACCGGGTTGGTGTACATGGAGAGTCCACCTAGGGGAGTCGAAAAACCTTGATTCCAAACCAATGGAGTACGTGAGCGCCAGGATCCTGAGGGAACAAATGGCGTATGAATCAATCGTTCATCACCGGATACCATAGGACTAGATCTCCTGCAATGCTCCACTGCCTTGCGGATTAGACCTTTAGGTCGAGGGCTCCGGTTGTGGCCCTCTAAGAAAACCACCTGCTTTAGTTTGGGCACCCGGGCAGTATCACAACACTCACACAAACCAAATGAGATTTGTATGACGCATATGTATTTGGTGCCTCCTTGTGCCAGTATCCATGTGTTCAAATAATAATTTTATAAGAAATGTAAATAAGAACTTTCGTCTAAATTTGAACGAACAGTTTCACAATATTTGGGCTCTGAGTTAATGTGAGACATTAAAGAGGAAGAATGTATTTGTATATTTTTCTTGAAAAAGCTTGAACCTGATTGCCAGGCGAAACGTTGAATTTACTTCAAGTTCTTTCGCTAAGATTTTACAAATACATTCTTCCTCTTTAAGAAATGTAAATGTTTATAAGATATTTATTTATTAAGATAGATAGAATGTTGCTAGTAGTGTAATGCTGAATATACATTTCATCCAATTTGGACTCATCACTTTGGATTTCGAAACCAGTATCATTCATTTCGAACGTTCGATACAACGAACTAATGAGCTCTACATAGGACAAAACGTATGCCCTGAATTCTACAGCTAGCTACACATTCCATTGATGCAAAGTGATTTTATGAATAGTTCACATTATAAACTTATGCTAAACAACGAAAATATTACTCCTATAATAGTTGAATTTGTAAAATGTTTAAACTGAATATGATTAAATACAGTGCAGTTTGTGCTTTCAGAATTACGAATAACTGTCTAATATGAGTATCATCACTACAGAAGCTAACTAGCATTATAGAAGAATTCATAGATGAGTGCTAGTAACTATAACAGATTCATTAATAACAAAAGCTTCTAGAAGTATAATTTTTATAATGAAGATACAACCATCCATCAAGCTGGTCGACAATGATTAATCCAAGACGTAAGTGGAAAACGGATACACCTTTCTAGATAATGATAATCAAAAACGATGCTCAAGTTGATCACCTTATACCAATCAAATAATATGTCTTCATAAAATTTCTCCACTCTATATGTACCATCAAATTCATAATAGTTGGAAAGATTTTTACCATAACTAACAGTCATAACCTCTTATTTCATTTAATTAAAATATTGCAAACATATTTGTTATTAGCTAAATTCATTATCTTTGGTGCCACTGATACATCTATATACGATACAGTTTTACCTTAGTTACAAATTTGCTGTCCAAAGATATCGAGACTAAAAAGTATTTTGCTGTATTATTTGAAAAGTATTATATATGTTCTTGATTGTCTACTCGTATTACTCAGTGAAATATGTCGGTTAGTTCAAGTTATGTTAGTAGATTTTCGAACGTGTAACTCATTGATCAAAAATTGAATTTTCACTGGTTGAAATCATAAGTCAATTGAAGCTAAACCACCATGGAAAACCTGGAAGCACTGGATGACCGTTTTGTCCTAGTATGGGACTCCTCAGCAGTGCGCATCCACGATCCCGACCCCCGCAATATTCGAACTCAGGACCTGTCAGTCTCGCGCCAAGTGCTTAACCAACTAGACCACTGAGCCGGCATCCAATGGTGTTAATGTCTAACTTCAACCAATCCACGAAGTTGCGCCACCGTACACCATTGTCTTCAGTGAGCTGATATCTCACAACAGACCTGGTTGAACTCCACTAGTAACGGCTTTCCACTAGAACTCCAGGAGTATCTGTTGAAGTCAGTCACTAGGACGAAACGGCCGTCCAGTGCTTCCAGGTTTTCCATGGTAGTCTAGCTTCAATTGATTTCAACCAGTGAAATTTCAAAAAAATCTCCACACAACCCCTTCTGATAAAAATTGAATTGTTGCTAACGAATTACAAAGCAAACATTTACATACAATCATTTATTCTAAAATGCCTGAGATTATATAATGTGTCTTAACAACTAAATGAAGTAAAATGTGTGGGATCTAATGCAAAGCATTATTAATGGATACATCGTCGAGACTATAATTTATGGATGACCTTTGAACGAATCTTAAATGACCTTGAGAAATATTAGACAATCAGCAAACAGTCAGTATAGAGTAAAAATATATTATTACAAAACCAAAAAGATAAGGTGAATACACTTCTTTTACATGGCGCGCCGTGACCTTGGAATTCCTCAAACCCCTCTGATTGGCTCGCCCATAAATTATATTCTCGCTGATATATCTAATCTATTTTTAATCAAGTATATCAATTAGAAAAGTGATAATAAATTAATTAATATAATCTTATCAAGTAAAAATAACTATTAATTACATTTTCATTAATCGGTGTATAACTTGGAGAATCTGTATTTATCTCGGATAATTCCGGTATATATTCTGGTTTAGCACCAACATGTATACGTACGGATCGACGTGTTGGTTGATCTTTGGAAAGACCTAATGAAATAATAATAAATAAGTAGTATAGTATGTATGTAACAAGAAAATCATAACAACAATCTATTTACATAATCATATAAAAAAAGAATAGTGAGTAAAGTTAAAAGGATATAGGGGAACTCAATAATGAAGAACGGTCAAGAAAAAAAAAAGAATAAAGTGAGTGAACATAACAAGTAAATGCAGACTGTTTAATTGTATTTCTGACAATGACTAGTAATGGAATTTAACATGAGCAACTTATCCTCACTTAGAATGACATAGCTCAAAATCGTTTGTAATGACGCACAAGTGCATCCACTCTTTGTGTTCTCCCAAATTCTAATTTTCTGAATTCTTCATGTCCCCTGTTTTTTCTCTTCCCAAATTTATTTCACTGGATTATACTCCTTGAATAAGATCTTCGAACCCTAATCCTTCCGATTACTGTGTATATTTTTATTACCTCTACCACTATGGGATTTGTGTCGACAATTGTATCTCTGTGTTAATGTAGTACGAAGTTCTACGTCGTTACTAACTAACTGAGAATCTTCAGGGCCAAAGGAGAAAAGAAAGACCAAATGACACATTAAGCCGAGAAATGGAGACAGACATGAATGAGGAATGAACAACAATTGAATAGAACTAGATAAAAGGCCCAGGACAGAGTGGGTTGAAGAATGCTTGTTGGCGGCCTATGCTTCATTGGGAGTAACAAGCTTAAGTAATTAAGTAACTCATTTTATTGAGAAAATGATTGAAAGTGAATGCATCTGTCGTATTGAGAATTTTCAGTGGTGGTCTAACATCAATCGGTTCATGTTCTCAATCAATAAATTAATAATCTCCACAACCCTATACTGATAATTACCATGTGTTCACTAGTGACTAGCTTCATAACGGAATTCTCAGAGTTCTAGTGAGGAGCCGTGACCAGTGGGTAGAGACAGATATCTACTTCAGCACAATGGAAGATAGTCACGCAATTTCATGGTTGGTTGAAGTTAGACATTAACACCATTGGATGCCGGTCAGTTCAGTGGTCTAGTAGGTTAAGCGTTCGCACACAAGATTGAAGACCCTGGGTTCAAATCCCACGAGGCGGGATCCTTGATGTGCACTTCTGAGGAGTCCCTCAACAACACAAAACGACTGTCCAGTGCTTCCAGGTTTTCAATGGTGGTCTAACATCAATCAAATCATGATTTCAATCAATAACTTAATAATCTCCCCAACCCTTAACTGATAAATATCGAATAATTTCACATATTTAAAAACCTACTGTGTTTTACGCTATGTAAATCTATAAAAGTTTGTTAGTTAATATTTAAAAAAAAAAAAACAATTACTTGAAGTTTTCTGTAAAAACTCAAAAAGTAAGGGAATGGAAAAACACGAAGAAATACAACAGTCATGTATATACACGAAAGACTAAACAACAAATCATATCCTGAGATAGTCATTGTGTTAAAATAAAATATGTTATAGTAACTAAAAGAAAGAATATAAGTAGAGAATAAAGTGAGATAAAGTAGACAGATGGACGATAAATAAACCTGAAAGGAAGGCGAAAAACGAGTTGACAGAGGATACAACTTTTATCAATTTCAGTTCAATACAAAAAAAAACGGAACTATCCAATTCGATGGACAATAAATCCATATATATAACAGAGACAATTCTTTGCTTCATTACACATAAAGGTAATTTAGTCGAGACGTACAAAATGAATAGATAAGAGTTAAGAAAATATTTACAATCCATATTATAATTTTAACGGAAAATTTTTTAATTTTGTGTTTATTCTTTTGCTTTTCACAATAACAATAATCATAATAATAATAAGAAGAAGACCGATAGGTCCTGAGTTCGAATCTCGCGAGGTGGGATCGTGGATGCGCACTACTACTGAGGAGTCCCACGATAGGACAAAACGGCCGTCCAGTGCTTCCAGGTTATTCGTGGTGGTCTAATTTCAAGAGATTCATGATCTCAACTATTGGAATTACTATGATATTCATCACAAAAACCCCTTCTGATATTAATAAAAATATGCTGACTGGTGATTGGTTTCAAGAAGCATGTGCACCATTGGTTTGGGAATCAGGGTTTTCCAACTCCTCTAGGTGGACTCTCCATGTCCACCAATTCAGTTAAATCACCGGATATTCACTTTTCGTCTACTCAATTTCATAAACATCAGTAATGCCGCGAGAAGTTAGTGAGTAGGACTTCCCTGACATTGGCTGTATACGAGTGGCAATGTGAGAGCATTTCGAGAGAGCTGACTCTTTCCACTCTCGGCCGTACCAGGACATTTGGTGACATACTAGAATGAGAATATATTTAAACTTTATACAGATTGTGACAAATTGTAAACAAGCAATACACTCTACTTTCATTTACTACACTCAATTAAAGTTTCGATTATTTACAATTGAAATAAACAAACATAAAATATGATAGATATATTTGGAAAAAATGAAGTAAACTTTATCATATAAGGTATATATATATATATATATATACATATATAAGGTATTCTTCCTTCCTCTTTTTCTCTCCCTCTCTCTGTGTGTATGTGTGTGTCTCATTAAACCAAATTAAAGAAAATAATATTAAAATTAATTACCTCTAATAGTACTGGATGGTAAATCATGATTTGTTGAATCCATTTGATTATCAATTGATTGTAATGATTCATTTTGATGAGTTTTAGGGTTTAAATTAGTTTCTGGATGGATATTATTATTATTGTTATTATTATTATTATTTTGAAGTGATGTTTTATCATTATTCAATAAAGCAATACCTTCACTAGCTCTTCTTATAATCATATCATCTGGATAGGTATTTGTTAAACCAGATTTATATAAATGTTTATTATGTTGTGGAATACCAAAGCCAAGTATACTTTGTGCTGATCTACGTCGAAATTCACTATCTAATGAATCATTAGTAACATGATGAATACTATTTCCCATAGAAGCACGACGTTTTTCACTGTTATTTTTTTTTTTGAAGAAGAGAAAAAAGATATTAAAGAAAAGTAAACATAATACAATGTAATGAATAAACGGCATTAGCATTGTGTTTTTTACTAGGTATGATTAACCTGCCCGAAATCACGTGATTTTCCCTCCCTTCCCCCCTCCATCCCCCCCTTAAAAGATAATTAGTAATTCAAGTGTTATTAGTTTCAAATTAAAACATCACATAGAGAAGTGGTGAGATGAAAGGGATAAAAGTGTTCAAAATCCTTTCAAAAGGTAACTTTCAAAAAAGTAGAATTTCTTAGAAATCGATTGAGTCAGTTATAACCTAAAACCAGGTATATATATGCATCGGTTCAAGTTGCCATACCCCATTAGATGTTCTTAAAATATGGTTATCAGTCGAATTTTCTACTTTCCTTTGTTTATAAACTTTTTCGGATATCCGTTGTAGTTAAGTAACAGAAACTATTTAAAAGTTCTTTAATAGAACCTTTAGAGTAAATAAATTTCCCATTTTAAATCAGTTCTATCATTCAATTTTTTTATACATAATAAATACAGAGGAAGAAAGCATCATCTTTTCACTTATGGTCAGTAAAGTATGTTTAACATAAAGAATATATCTGTATCCTAGCGTTGACACCTACATTAGAACTAGAACTAATCACAATTCACCGTAAATATCAACAAGTTATCGATTGAGCTATCGGGTTTAGATAACTGCCAAATCGTTCAACTGTTGTAAAGTTACATGTACAACGATTTGAGTTTTACTGTTTTTAATAATAAGGACTACATCTAATCAGTCTACATTGATGTGCTTTCTTACTGGGATCAAGACACATTCAGCTAATTAATCCCACAACTAGAAAGATACCATAATCCTTGATGACATTGTTATTTACTAACAAGCTTTACTTCAACTTTGTGATTAGAGGCAATATCGAGGTAATCCGTTCAGAATGCATATATGTCAATAGACATCAACCCTATAGAGACTTTAATATCAACAGGAAAACTCAAACCATTATAATTAGAGAAAATTATTTACGAAATGAAATTGTAAATAAAGGTTGAAAATCAAAAATTAAAGAGGTGCACCTGCGACACCATAATCATAAGTCCTGTCAACCAACTATTGATTAAAATTATTCTGTAAACTGTAATCAGAATGTCTCAACCTCTTAACAAAATTCAAACCAATGCAAAAAAATTAACCTTTACGATCAATCTATACAAACAGTTTCGTTTGTTTAGATGGACACGATTATTTCTCACAGCAATTATTTACACTAAACTAGTATAGCTACCTTATATTTGTTTTGTTGCGTAACGTACAACATTAATCCGAACTGTGTAAATAGATGCATAATACCCTGTTAGAGTCTTCTAAATAAACACGATCAGTTGTTAGAGGCATCGGATGAAATAGATCAGGATCTGTTACAATCGTGTGGATGCACTCACTTTTTATCTTACTCCAGATTTTGAGTTCCAGTATTCTTTCATACACACCTGATCATGACATCTTTCTAAACCATATTCTCAATGTTTTACATTTTGTGTTATAATTGATACTGCAATTATTTCTACTCTTTTACAATTAGTTATGTTAATATCGTCTCGTTGTGTACGCATGAAACAGGAACATGGACTAACACATATTTGAACTAAAATCTACGTAGATTATGACCGACTGACTATGATATTAAGTTAAAGTGTTAAAACACACACACACATACAAAGAATTCTGCCAATCCCGAGATTTTCTAATGCGAATATTAAAGAGTTGGTAACTATTATAAAATATTTACAATTTTTAAATAAATATCGAGTCAATTTTTTTCTCATTAATAGTTTATTTTATATTTCCTTTTAAAATAACACTAACAGTATAATTGCTCCAGAGAGTGAGGAGTATCAGCTCTCCCACTCCAATTGCTTTCACATGGCTACAGCCATTGACAGGTAAGTCCTACTCCTCACTAATTGAGAGGATGAAAAGTGAATATCCGGTGATTTAACCGGATTGGCAGATACAGAGGAACCACCTAAAGGAGTTGGAAAACCCTTATTCGAAACCATTGGTGCACATAGGCTCCATGATCCTAAGGAAATAAAAGACGTATAAACCTATTATTGGTCACCGGATTACCATAGGACTGCATCTTTTGACGTTGCTCCACTCCGTCTTATGAATTAGTTCTGTAGGTTAAAGGCTCGTAGTGTGCCCTCCTAAGAAAACCACCTGCTTCGGTTTAGACACCCGGGCAGTATCCCAGTTCTCACACAAATCAAATGATTTGTGTGGTGCATATATATATATATATATATATATATATATATATATATATATATATATATATTTGGTGCCCAATGTTTATGTGTTTAAATAAATAAATAGAAACAGTATAATTCATCATTTAAATATTTCCAGAATTTCATTAAATGATTGTGATATTCCACTCTACGTGTATACAACATATAACTTTATATTATCAATGGTACAAAGAGACTATGAGTTCAGTTCAAAAGTGGTTATCTTTTAATTTTTGATAAACGATTAGCTAGTACTGTTTACTGAAATCAAAAACAAAATTTCAATATACAACAATAGTAGCTTAGTGATTAGAGTAATTAGTTTATAAATGCACTATAAGTATTTTGATTTAGATAAGCAATGGATACTACATATAAACAGTATAGTGCCAAACTGACAACATGAAGTTGTACTCAGTAAATGAATTACAAGAAAAACAATATCTACATTTAATCTGTATTGTAAGTATGATCATTCATTGTAAGACATAACCATTGTAAAATCAAAGTGCAAATCTTTTAAAAATGATTCATTAAACTAAATAAACTAATACACTATTAAACAAAAGGAAAAGCTTTACGTTTTATGGAATGGTACTAGTTCATAAACATATATGCATTATTCTTATCATACAACTGAATTTTGACTCAAGTAGATCTATGAGTAATGAATAAAAAATGTCAGTCAAGTTGTTCAACATACACAAAGGGAAAAATAAGATTTTCCGATATAATACAGCATGTACCGATTGAATCACACTTGACAGAGAAGATTTGGAGGATGTAAAAATTTTTATATATCTCCGTAGCATCATTGATCAACACGGTGGATCTGATGCAGATCTGAATGTGCAGATCGGCAAAGAAAGAGCAGTATATTTACAACTGAAAAACATCTGGAACTCAAAACAACTGTCAATCAACCAACACCAAGGTCAGAATTTTCAATGCAAATGTCAAGACAATTCTACTACATGGAGCGGAAACTTGGAGAACTACGAAAGCCATCATTTAGAAGATACAAGTGTTTATTAACAACTGTCTACGCAAAGTACTTCAAATCTGTTGGCCAGACACTATCAGCAACAACCTACTATGGGAGAGAATAGTCAGTCAGTCAGTCAGTAACAACGTGGAACTTCGTACGTACGTACATCAGTTCGAGTTGCCATACCACATTAGCACAGAGATTCAGTTATCGATTCAAATCCCATAGTGGTAGAGGTACTGAAAGTATAAGTAGAGATAGGGGACATTAAGGTTTGATGATGTTATTAAAGGAGTATAGTCCAGTGGAATAAATTGGGAAAGAAAATAAAGGACATGGAGAATTCAGAAGATTAGAGTTTGAGAGAACACAAAGAGTGGATGCACCTGCGCCATTGCAAACGATTTTGAGCCATGTCATTCAAGGTCTCTAACCATCGGTTGCTATCATCTCGCGGTCCCCAACCAGGTAGTCTACACCTACCAACATGACTCAGTCCACTTGTCAGTGACTTCATGGATTTCTGCCATGTTTTGGTCTGGCCGCCCCTAGCTTTCTTCCAACCTACTCCTACACCATAAAACATAGCACGTCGGGGCAGTCGGTGGTCGGGCACGCGCAACACATGTCCCAGCCATCTCAAATGATTGAGTTTCACTACTTCCTCAATTGATTTTCCATCCTTACCTAGTACCCGTTTCCTAACAACTGAGTTACTTACTCGGTGGTCCCAGGATATACGAGCAATGTTTCGAAGACATCTATGGTCAAATACTAGTAACCTACGAATATCCTCTACTCTTACCGGCCATGTTTCACTGCCATAAAGTAGGACGGAACGAACTGCTGTTCAGTAAACACGTCCTTTGGTTGATAGACGGATATCTCGCCTACGCCACAAATGACGCAAGTTGGCAAAAGCTATTCGAGCCTTTTGTATCCGTGCTGAGATTTCGTTACACACCAAACCACAAGGGCTGATGAGACTTCCGAGATAAGTGAAGCGGTCGACACGCTCAACTACTTCACTCCCTATCACTAGTTCGGGTGTCGACGCAACCCAATCCTGAAGTAACATTTTGCATTTCGAGGGAGAGAATCGCATGCCGAACAGGCTTGCATTGTTGTTTAGAGTGGTCAGCAGACTCTGCATTCTGTCAGCGTCTTCGCCAAATAGAACTATGTCATCGGCATATTCTAAGTCAACAAGTGGATCTCCCGGTAGAAGTTCAACTCCTGGAAATTTAGATGAGGAAAGTGTCATCTCTAAAAGGACGTCAACGACAAAGTTAAACAAGAATGGAGAGAGTGGACAGCCCTGACGAACACCACTTGAGGTAATCAATTCTGATGACAGTTCACCATAAGCTCTCACTCGACCAGTTGTGTTCGAGTAGAGAGCCTTTATAAGGTTGATGTACTTCTTTGGTACTCCCTTCAGTGACAAACATTGCCATAGAACCTTACGATCAACAGAGTCAAATGCCGCCTTAAGGTCGAGAAATACTACCATTGTGGGACGTCTGAATGTGTGTCTATGTTCTAGGACCTGACGTAATGTGAATATTTGATCAATACAACCACGTCCAGGTCGAAAACCAGCCTGGTTTTCTCTAGTCTGCTCTTCACGAGCTTTGGTTAGACGTCGAAGTATTATTGAAGCTGATACTTTAGACACTATATTAGTCAAACTAATTCCTCTGTGATTGTCACAGGAGGACTTTTGTCCTTTCTTATAGACTGGTACAATCAGTGATTGAGACCAGTTCTGAACTTTTCAACAGTGTATATTCGTGACCTCGTTAGAGATCGTTCGTAACAAAAACAATCATTAAAACTGAGATAAACTATAGAAATCACCTACTTCAAAAATAGTGAATGATTAGACACAACTGAATACATCAAAATATTCAGACAAGTGTTGGAAAAATTAATAAAACAGGTCAATTTTATCGCTTTATGAATGACTCCATGCACGATTTTGCAGTTTAATCCATCATAGGAATTCTGTATGATATTGACTATCTTCTGAGGCACGCCGTAGTGTCGAAGAAGCTTCCATAGGGTTGTTCTGTCCACGCTATCAAATGCTTTTTCGTAGTCGATGAAGTTGATATAGAGTGATGAATTCCATTCAATTGATTGTTCCACAATGATCCGTAGAGTTGCGATTTGGTCTGTGTACGATCTATCCTTACGGAATCCTGCCTGTTGGTCTCGAAGTTGGGCGTCTACGGAGTCCTTCATCCTGTTTAACAATACCCTGTTGAAGACTTTTCCTGGTATTGAGAGAAGAGTGATTCCCCTCTAGTTGTCACAGTTGCTGAGATCGCCTTTCTTTGGCATTTTGACTAGAAGTCCTTCTTTCCAGTCTTTTGGTACCTGTTCCTCATCCCAGATCTTTCTGAAGAGAGGAAGACCAAAGAATACATTACGCCGGGAAATGGAGATAGATATGAGAAAAATGAACGAGAATTGGATAGAACTAGAAAAGAAGGCCCAGGACAGAGTGGGTTGGAGAATGCTGGTCAGCGGCCTATGCTCCATTGGGAGTAACAGGCGTAAGTAAGTAAGTAAGTAAAGTAGGTTACGTTAACAATTTTACAACTTATATATTACAAAACTCATTGATTAATCTTAGTCTTATTTGATCAAAGAAATAAGATTCTTCGATGTATTAAAGTTAGAATTATGGCATTTAAGTTAAGTGGCAATCAACAGACACATCGAAATAGACGCTATGGTGTGTGCTACTGATGTCGACAGATATAAGTAGTACGTATCATTAATCAAAAGTCAAATGTCTGATAGCAGAATGTTAAGAAAATCGAAGAAAATAGATCGAGAATAGAAAATGATTACTGTGGAAATGAAGAAACAGTAAAGTTAGAGACGATCGACTGATATTTTGCAAATGAAGTATTTACTGTATGATTATCAGATTTTGCTAAGATGTTCTGTAATTTTGCGTTCAAATACATTCGATTGTCCCGACGTGTGTTCTCGTTCATTACAAATCAAATCAAAGGAATAGGTCCATCAACCACGTAGCCGAAGATCAACCCAACAAGATAATTAACTTAAATATAGAAACAAGTGAATACAATGAAATTTGAGAAAAGAATCATTCAAAAATAAGGCCATCAGAATAAACATAAATATGCAGGCCTGTCGAATAACTAAGAAGCAAACTTCTACATGGTATTAGTCAGTCACTAACAACGTACGGACGTATATCCGTTCAAGTTGTCATACTATATTAGCACACAGATACAATTTTCGATTCAAATCCCATAGTGGTAGAGGTAGTAAGAGCATAAGCACTAATCGGAAAGATTAGGATTTGAAGAAGTTATTCAAGGAGTATAATACAGTGAAAATAATTTGGAAAGAGAAAAAAAGACATATGTAATGCATGTTCTAGCCATCTCAACTGGTGAAGTTTCACTACTTCATCAATTGATTTGCCATCCTTGCCTAGTACCCGTTTCCTAACAGCTGCATTACTTAATCGGACAACATGATATAGGCGCTGATAATGTTGTTCCCAACTACAACTACAATCAATGTTCTATATTTAAACTATTCAGGTTATAAAACTCAAACATACAACTATCGATCTGAGTTGAAAATGTTCTGCACAACGTGAATATAGTTAATTGGAGAGTATCAATATTGATAATAATTTCATAAGAAGATTATAGAACTAGATCATTTAGTGTAGATAATAACATCATAAAGTATTATACACTGTATGTAGACAACGTTCACCTTTAATAGAAATATGACAATGAACTACAGAATATCAGAAGTGGTTGTGTGAAGATTTTAGAAATTTCACTGGTTGAAATCATGAATCAATTGAAGCTAGACCACTATGGAAAACCTGGAAGCACTGGACGGCCGTTTCGTTCTAGTATGGGACTCCTCATCAGTGCGCACCCATGATCCCGCTCCCCGCCTCCAGGTTTTCCATGATGGTTCAGCTTCAATTGACTCATGATTTCAACCAGTGAGATTACAGAATAGTCAGAGTAAATACTCTATAGATTCTACTATCGTTGAATATTTATTTAACTGTGATCATAGTCAATTATTTCGTAATGATTTGAATATTTTTTTGGTGAAACTATAATTTATGGACGAACCAATCACTTATAAGATAACAGGTCTCGGATTTTGGCGCGAAATTCATTCATCCATTTGGCTAAATAGTTTTGCCATTATAGCTGATGGTCAGTTCGTGATACCCCCCCCCCCAATCTAAATCCTAACCTTAAACATCAACTATAAATCATAATTCTAATTCTTCACAGTGGTTTCTAACCTTCATTCAATACTAGTTATTAGGTGGACGGCCTCAAGGTCAGTCTAACGTCACTCAAAGGTCGTCCGTAAATTATAGTCTCACCATTTTTTTTTATAGAATCCATCTAAATTGATCCAAGATGTTCTCGTTTTCGACTTTAGAAAAATTCACAACAATTTTACCTGCAAAATAAAGCCTGAATTTTCATTAAGAAAAAAGAGAAAAAAATGACTTAGTTTTTAATAATTGAATTCATGAATCAATTGAATCTAGACCACTACGGAAAACCAGGAGGTATTGAACAGCTGTTTTGTCCCATTGAAGGACTCCTAAGCAGTGCAAATCCACGATCCCGACTCGTGAGATTCCAACCCAGGACCTATAGGTCTCGCGCACGAGTGCTCAACCACTAGACCACTGAGCTGGCTGGTATCCAATGGTGTTAATGTCTAACTTCAATCAATTCTCTCTACAGTTATTATAACATCATTATTGAGATTTTATTTTTATTAGAAAAAATAAACAAACAAACATTTTGTTTGATAAAGTTCCTCTTCTTGAAATTGATTATTTTCCTTATATCCTCTTTTGATTATGTAATCCAATGTTTTTTTAAAATACATTAATTTATTGAGACAAAAATATTCTGTCTATCTACTTCATCTTTATTACAATCCAATAATATTTAATCTCCTCTAATAATAACCTTAGTTAAATAATCAAAGATAACTATGAAGCACTAGACAGGAATTCTTCATGATGTGAGATAGACATAGGATATACAAATTGAACAGTAAATACTCTACATTTATTGATTAAAGTTCATTTATATATCAACATAATAATCATCTATCCAATATACTAATACAATTTTTAATTGAAGTTAACAATAATTGAAGAAGAAAAAAAAAACAAACAAAAAAGGATCTTGAATGTCAGTATTATATTTAAAAACAGTAATTGACAATGGCTCCATACTCTAGTTTGTAATTATTTTACCATTGATATTATTATTATTTATTATTATTTTAACACATAGATATTGGTACAACGAGGTACCAAATACATACGCGCCACACAGATCTCATTTGATATGTGTGAGGGCTGTGATACTGCCCGGATGCCAAGACCAAAGCAGGTGGTTTTCTTAGGGGACCACACCCCGAGCCTTTGACCTGAACATTTGATCCACAAGGCAGTGGAGCATCGTAAGGAGATGAAGTCCCATGGGAGCCGGTGACCGAAGATTGGTTCATACGCCATTTATTCCCTCAGGATACTGGAGCCAGCCCGTGTACACCATTGGTCTGGGATCCGGTTAGAGCGCCGGACATTCGCTTTTCGTCCTATCATTTTCGTAAACAACACCCCCGCCACGAGAAGGCAGTGAATAGGACTTCCCTGGCAGAGGCTATATACGCATGGCCATGTGAGAGCATTTGGAGAGGGAGAGTGGACTCTCCCCACTCTCGGCCGTACCAGGACATTGATAATAACTAATCTATAAGAAATCTTGTACATTATTGTATTTTTAAGTTATAATTGCTTAGTTTACCATTAGCTATTTTCCTAAAGAATTCATTCTAGCCACTAAATTGAATGACATAATAAACATGAATGCAATTCATTAAATAGAAATTTTATGCACATTAAAGGGTTAATAATAATGCGTGCTTATACAAAACGAAGTAAATATCGTAAGTTTACAACTTACTAAATGAAAGCCAAATGATTTAACCATTAGTTTTTGTATAGATGAAAATTTGATAGGAACTCTCAACTGTACTAAAACATTGGACGTAACGTAACGTTTTCGTAGTTCACATCACGGAATGACCTTAGGTACGATCTATAGTATTAAGATTTTTCAACAGTTTACATCTACAACCTCACTGTGCATTCAACATTAAACATCCTAATCTTGCGGTGAGAGCTTAACGTTTAGGCTGCTTAGCTTTCATAATCAGTAATTTATATATTGAGCACCTCTTTTACTCCGCTGCAATGGATAACTATTCACTAGTCATGGCTTTTCATTAGAACTCGGATAACCTACATGTACACATACAATTAATTAGTAAGATATATATTGTAGTAATTAAACGAATATTGATTTCAACATTTGAAACCATGAGTTAATTGAAGTTAGACCACCATGGAAAACCTGGAAGCACTAGACGGTCATTTCGTCCTAGTATGGGACTCCTCAACAGTGCGCATCCATGACTTCGCACCGCGAGATTCGTACCCAGGACCTATCAGTCTCGCACGCGTGCGCTTAACCATTAGACCACTGAGCCGGCCCTGGGTTCGAATCTCGCGGGGGGGCGGGATCGTGGATGAGCACTGTCACTGAGGAGTCCCACAATAGAATGAAACGGCTGTCCAGTGCTTCCAGGTTTTCCATGGTGGTTTAGCTTCAATTGACTCATGATTTCAATGATTGAAATTTCTAAAAATCTCCACAAAACCCCTTCTGAGAATATTGATTTATAGAAAATGAAACAAGAATTAACTTACAGATAATTATTAGTTGATTTATTCGGTATTAAATATTTGTCCAAGTTAGTTAAGAATATCTTTGATACATTCTCTGAAGAATGCTGTGAATTTAATCTCCATATATCGTTAAATTCAACAGGTTTACGAAATCCTTTGATGATTAAACTAGAAAGTATAAAAGACAAAAAGTAAAAGAGATAATAATGATTTTCATGATTTTCATAAATTGTAAAGATTAGTAAAGGAGGATTCAGTGAAAAAATCTTTCTCTTTTCGACGAAATCATTTACTTAAGCTGTACATTTGTATATATAGTTATATGGAAAATATATGTCTATAAGAAGATAGAGAAGATTGCAACATAAAATGAACTCGAGACTCCAATTATCAAATGAATTTACGTACTAATCAAGGAGTAAGGAAGAAAATAATTTATTGGTCAGAATAAAACGTTCTACGCAGTTAAGCTCCGAATCATTTACTCAAGCCGGTCTACTATTCATGGATGTGTTAAGGATAAATTTACTTGCTCATGTGGGGCACGTTACATAGGCCGTACAAAGTGATCACTTTCCAAACCCATCTCAGAACACTATCCGGCTTGGCTTTTAAAAGGTGAATATAAAACAATTACTAGTTCTATACAGGAACATTTAATTAACTGTGGACACATCGCTTCAAAGAATTCCTCTTTTAAAATAATCTACAGAGTCAAAGGAATTGGATCAAAAAGATGTCGAATCAACATTTTATGAACTACTGAGCTATTAGCAATCCATGAACTCAAGCCTGAACTTTACGTGCAGAAATGATTCATCCAACCCCTCATCATTCCGTGGCCCTAATTCCCGAAATGGGTATGTTTCTGGATGGTTTTTTTCTTTCTTTTTGTACTTTTATTTGATTATTATTAAGTTTTTTAAATTAGTATTTTGCAATTTTAAACTCAAATCAGTTATTATGATTACCGTTCAACAAGTTTTCTTGGTTATTATTCAGTTTATATTATTATGACCTTCATGTTTGTCGTTTTTTCTTCGTATCTGTCAATTGAACAACTATCTGATTCTAGTGAGAAGTCATTACCAGTAGAGTTCAACCAGGTCTGTTGTGAGATATCAGCTCACTGAAGACAATGGTGTACGATGGCGCAGTTTGGTGGATTGGTTGAAGTTAGACATTAACACCGTTGGATGCCGGCTGGTTCAGTGGTCTGATGGCTAAGCGCTCACGCGCGAGACTGACAGGTCCTGAGTTCGAATATTGCGGGGGTCGGGATCGTGGATGCGCACTGCTGAGGAGTCCCATACTATAACGAAACGGCCATCCAGTACTTTCAGGTTTTCCATAATGGTATAGCCTCAATTGACTCATGATCTCAACTAATGAAATTTCTAAAATCTCCACAAAACCCCTTCTGATAATTATCTGATCCGTAAATTTTTTTCTTCCTTACTCCTTTATTTGTACATAACTTCATTTGATAATTCGAGTCTCGAATTTATTTTATGATGCAATCTTTTCTTTCCTCTTATAGACATATATTTTCCATATATAACTATTTAAACGAGTATACAGCTTAAGTAAATGATTTCGTTGAGAAGAGAATGATTTCTTCACTGAATTCTATTTTTCCTAATCAATGATATTATGAGTTACTACTACTACTACTACTGTAGTGAACAAGAACATCAGTGCTGACAACTTACAGAACTAGCTAGTAAAATCTAACAACCATATAGTAAATGCACAATTTGCAAAATGTCCATCAATTGTCTCAAAAGACTGAGACTTCCTTTGTAAATGAATTTTCATACGAATTGCGTTCTGTTTTCATTCTTTACTGTTCAATCTTCTCGTCTCTCTGCTGCCAGACATTCTGTTCACGACTCATGTCATATACTACTTATGACTACATAAGTAGCACACACCACACTACTACTAATCAAAATCAATGATAACAGAACAAGTTATTATACAGACTGTAGAGAATTTGAATAGTTCACTTCTGAAGCTTTTGCTATTTGGAAAGCCAATGAATGTTTTTATTATGTTTAAACCATCCAATCAGTCAACAACAAGAAAAAACAAACACAATTTCACAAAAATTATTTTCATGACCTATAGATCTCTATTATCATCATCATCTTAAAATATGCACAAGTTTGAATAAAATTTTTGGCGACACTATAATTTATGGACGAACCAATCATGTATAGGATAACAGTTCTAGGATTTTGGCGTAAAATTCACTCATCCATTTGCATAAATACAGTTTTGGCATCATAGCTGACGGTCAGTTCGTGACGAAAACCGTAAATCCAATTCCTCATACAGGTTAATAACCCTCATTCGGTCCTAGTTATCAGGTGGATACTCACATGGTAAGTCTGATGTCGCTCAAACGTCGTCCATAAATTATAGTCTCACCATAATTGACATAATTACTTCATTTTTTTAAATAGCAATTCAGATTCTCTACATTATTGCCAACATTCACACATAAACTTTATAGACAACTAGAAACCTCTTGTAAATAAAGACTGATAGTTAATTGAAGAAATATTGGCAAAGATTGAATACCATAAAAAAATTCCTAGTTAAGAATTACTTATGTCGGTCCTTCACAACTCTCTAGTTGGGGTCCTAGAGGTGGTGCAACACAGTGGCTAGAGACGTTATCAGATATAGCTCAGACTAGAAGTTACTGGCGATCCTAATGTAACTTTATTTTACTTTCTTTATAAAAAATGGATGTAACTTCTTTAACTGAAAGAATTTTTCCTGGTTGTACCTTTACTAACTGAACTACTTCTCCCATTATTACTATTTCACTATCATACACTAATTTCTATTCGTTATTCTATGCATCCAACTGAAATTGTTCTATAACGAATTGTAGTTTCGCTTGAGCTTTGGCATAACGACATGAATAAGAATTGAAGTAACGCTTATGCAATATAATTTTCTATGAAGAAATGGAATTCTTTTCCTTGAAAACATTTCTCTTCGCCATCCATTATTTAAAAGGAATAGTTTTTTCAGATAATTGATTGACAGGATCCTTGTTTTCAGAACTTATTTCAATTGAGAATCCATTAATTGTTTGGGTTATTACCATGTTACGTAGAACACTGAGATAACCTAGATGAAGATTATTTCAATGGTATATGATTTTCGGTGAATTTGAATTGTCTGAACTAAGTGTAGTTTATTCATGAAGGTTTTTATTGTCTCACTCTTCAAACAGAATCATCAACAGCAATTCCACATGATGTTTATGCGTATGTTATTATCTAGGTAGACAATGAAAGCTTCAGAATCTAACCCATCAGTTCAGACAATCCAAATTCACTATGATTATCCACCTTAGCTGAAAACCTTCTAAACCACCTCATAGTATGTATTGTTGTAGCTTGTTCTTTTTTTATCGGGCAATTATAAGTTTCGTTCTCACAAAGTACTATAAACCTTTTTGAATAAATTAGACCGCTGGTATTGTCCTGATTAATTTCATTAAACATTGAAATATTCACTAATCTACTTTAGTTAATTTCGTCAAAATGTTCTCATCACAGACTGACATCATTTGCAGATTCACCAGAATATAAAATACTGGATCATCGTACTATCTTTATTTAGGGCTTCCAAAAGCTTCACATCTATGATTTTTGGTGTTGTATCGACTATGATATCTTTAGACTTAAGAGATGATATAGCATAATCATCATTCATTAAAATAATGGATGTGTAGAAGTTCTTAAAAAATACACTATGATTATAAATGTAAACATCAAAAATATAAATTTTAAAATATCGCCGACAATAATCCCCCCCAAAAAATACTGTACTAACTCACCTTGTGAACCATGAGTAGGTTATACGTGACAAGTACGAACAGTCATTTTCAGGAGATTTTGCCTAAATTATTGAAAAGTATAATTAATTAGTTTTATTTATTACAGTTAGATTGACATCTGAATTTCATGCAAGTGGTAAAAAATGCCCCCAAATGCCCGATACGGCCGAGAGTGGAGACAGTCAGCTCTCCATCACGAAATGACCACGTGCATACAACCACTGACAGGGACATTACTACTCACTAACTTCTCGCGACATCACTGTTTTTTACGAAATTGAGAAGACGAAAAGCGAATATCCGGCGATTTAACCGGGTTGGTGTATACGGAGGATCCACTTAGAGGAGTCGGAAAACCTTCATTCCAAACCAATGGTGCATATGGGCTGCAGGATCCTAAGGAAACGAATGGCATATGAGCCACTCGTTGATCACCGCCTACCATAGAACTGCATCTCCTGACGTTGCTCCACTGCCTTGTGGATTAGACCTTTACGTCAAAGGCTTTAGGAGTGGCTCCTAAGAAAACCACCTGCTTAAGTTTGAGCACCCAGACAGTAACCCAGTCTTTACACAAATCATTTGACTTGTGTGGCTCATATGTATTCGGCGCCTCTTTGTATGAATATTTATGTGCTCAAATAAATAAATAAATAAATATTACAAATTGTATTAATTTCCTTTTTAATAATATGAAGGAATTTGAAGATAGCATTTGTCATGGACTGTTATGACCAGCAAGCAATTACACAGATTGAAATATTGCCCTGATAATGAAAGTACAAATTAACTCAATAAATAAACATACTACAAAATACTCTTCAAATGACCATGGACTATGCCCTCAACTAATGAAAAGACAAAAGTTAAATGTTTATTCACACTTTAATTAACGATAGTATAGAGGAGAAATAGAGAGTATTTATAGAATTCTTTATTGTGTCCTTGAGAATCAACCATTCAGGTTGCGAGCTTCATAGATCCTGATTTAATTGTACCATAACTTTAAAGCACAATATATCAAGACTAATAGTATTTCGAGTTATTATTCCAGCCGTTATTGAAACTAGATTAGGTAAATTAACTAGTCCACTGAGGCGGCATCAAATGGTGTTAATGTCTAACTTCAATTAATCCACGAAATTGAGCGACACATCCACCATTGTCTTCAGTGAGTTACTATCCCACAACAGACCTAGTTGTACTCCACTGGTCACTATTTCTCACTAGAACTCCAGGATATACTTCTTGAAGCCAGTCACTAGTGAGCATATGATGATTAGTATCAGAAGGGTTTTTGTGGAGATTGTAGTAATTTCAATGATTAAGATCGTGAGTCAGTTGAAGCTAGACCACCATGGAAAACCTGGAAGCACTGGACGGCCGTTTCGTCCTATTATGGGACTCCTCAGCAGTGCGTATCCACGACCTCGCCCCCTGCGAGATTCGAACCCAGGACCTACTGGTTTAGTTGAAGTTAGACATTAACACCGTTGGATGCCGGCTCAGTGTTCTAGAAACTAACTAGTCTTTGATCAGTCAACTAGTTGTACATACTGGAGAGATAGTACTCTAAAGAAATTTAGCTCACTAGTGACAAGTTTCGTGAGAAAATTATCGGAGTTCTGGTGAGAAGTCGTGACCAGTGGAGCTAATCCGTGTCGGATAGAAACAGATGTCTACCTCAGTACAATGGAAGATGATCGCGCAACTTCGTGGATTGGTTGAGGTGAGACATTAACACCGTTGGATGCCGGCTCAGTGGTCAAGTAGGTTAAGCGTCCGCGCGCGAGACTGAAGGCGCTGGGTTCGAATCCCGCGGGCAGGATCATTGATGCGCGCTGCTGAGGAGTCCCACAATAGGACGAAATGGCGGTCCAGTGCTTCCAGATTCTCAATGGTGGTCTAACATCAACCGGTTCATGATCTCAATTAAAAATAAAAATAATTCTAATGTTAAGGTCTAATGATGTCTGATTCATCAATTAATTCGTTCTGTAACATGATTTATTAAAACTCAGCAATTACTTCCATTTACAAATAGATCATGTAAGTGGTAAGACAGTCAGTTATTCTCTAGTGAAATATATATGCATTCTGAGTGGATTGCTTCGATAATTCATTTTGATTATGAGTTTTAGCATGTTTGGACTATGGTTAGCAATAGGATCCACAGTAACAGACAAATACAAAACATTAAAAATAGACTAATACCGTTGAATACGTTATTAGTTAATCGATTGGAGGGAGATGGGAAAAGTCATGTATTCAATAAAATATTTATTCATCTCAGTCTATGTTCAAATAGAATATGAATTTAATTCTAGCAAACAAATGTACTACATGGAAAAAGAGAAAAAGTGAGATGAGTTTCGATGTATGATCAAGAAATAGTTTATAAAATTAAGTTTAATCTACACTACTGTGATAACTTTAATCTACTAAAACAACACATGTAACCGAATAATATTTTTTTTCAATTAGATTGTCATTAGGATTTACTCTAATATACAGTAATATTTATACGAAAATGTTAAACCAATCAAGCCAATTTGAGTCAATAATCACAATGCAATAGATTATGTCACCGTATATAATAGGTAAAAGTACAAGTTGGTGACGTAATAAATATTGTTCGCTTACATGTGTTGTTGTTCTCATTCTTACAATGGGAATCATTAATATTTTATCTACTAAACAACCATAGAGGTGTAAATGGAAATATACTTAAATGTACAATGTGGAGATAAATATAAAATAAAATTCTAAAGTAATTAGTCCCTTTTGATAAATTTCGATAATGTAATAAGAAGATAAAGATGATCATAATTATGTGATGATATATATTAGCGCAATACATTACGAACAATCTGATCACACATAATATTACTTGTTAAGAACATTTTTATATGAAAACTAAAAGGTCAACTAGACTGGAAATGGAGGGTAAGAAGAGACAAGGATAATAATAAAAGTAATAATAATAATAATAATAATGTGGACACAATTTGAAACCTAGTCACTTTGGATAATAAGCCAATATTACCAGAGTAAGTGTAAGGTGAGAACAAACTGTTTTTTGAATACACAAAGGGGGTTTGAAATTTCGTATGGTTAAGGCTTCAATAAATCTTAGTATATACCCTTTTATACAATACGGTGGCGCAACTTCGTGGATTGGTTGAAGTTAGACATTAACATCGTTGGATGCCGGCTCAGTGGTCAAGTTGGTTAAGCGCCTGGCGCGAGACTGATAGGTCCTGGGTTCGAATCTCGCGAGGAGCGGGATCGTGGATGCGCACTGCTGAGGAGTCCCATACTAGGACGAAACGGCCGTCCAGTGCTTCCAGGCTTTCCATGGTGGTCTAGCTTCAATGGATTCATGATTTCAACCAGTGAAATTTCTAAAATCTCCACACAATCCCTTCTGATAATAATAATCATCTGCTCACTAGTGACTGACTTCAAGAGATACTCCTGAAGTTCTAGTGAGAAGCCGTTACCAGTGGAGTTCAACCAGGTCTGTTGTGAGATATCAGCTCACTGAAGACAATGGTGTACGGTGGCGCAACTTCGTGGATTGGTTGAAGTTTTCCATGGTGGTCTAGCTTCAATGGATTCATGATTTCAACCAGTGAAATACCATAAAAGCCGAGTTAAGATCAATCTTATGACCTTTTACGATTATATATTTAGCAATAGAGGATGATGGATGTTTATCCTCTACTCTTATTAGGTCGCTTGATTCTATTGGTTTCTGCATATACATAAATGTATGTAATGTGTGATCAGATTGTTCAAAATGTTTTGCACCAATATATCATCACATAGTTTTGATAATCTTCCTCTTCTTATTACATTATCGAAATTAGATCCGATCTGTTTTAGCACACACATACACAGAGATCGTTCAATATATTCAGTTTATATCATAAACTTACATTAGATAAATAACCTTCACTATTTTCAATGGTTGGAAAATGATAAATAGCGAAACTATTGGGAAAAAAAATAATTTGTAAAGACAAAGGAATTTTTAGTGGTGCCTATAGCTTTCCATGGTTACACCTACAAGATATCTAGACTGAATGATCAGTAAGCCATGGATTAGTATATAATCATTAGTACCATTTGCATTTCATTAGCTATTAGTCTATTTTTAAGTGATGGAAATCGTCTAATTTCATTTAACATCCTCAGATAAATCAGTAAATAACTTTTAATTAGGAATTACGTCAGAGAAACTGAGCTTTTAAAACAAAGGTTGAAATATAATCGGATATTTTCATCAATACTAAAAGCGTGACTCGCTTATAAGCTTAGACAACATTAAAGATACAGTGGATAAACTTCTTTAAACATATTTTAAATACATACACTGCATTATTATAAGGGAGTCAATTAAGTATGAAAACAGATATCACTATAAACAATATACCGTGGTACGGCTTACAGTGTAAAGAGTCAAATCTCCCTCTCCGAATGCTCTCACATGGCCAAGTCAATACAACCACTGTCAGGGAAGTCCTACTCACTGCCTTCTCTCGACATTACTGTTGTTTACGAGACTGAGAGGACAAAAAGCGAATGTCCGGTAATTTAACCGGATTGATGTATACGGAGGATCCACCTAGGGGAGTTGGGAAACCCTCATTACAAACCAATGATGCACACAGGCTCCAGGAACCTGAAGCAACCAGTGGTGTATGAATCAATCGTTAATCACTGGCTAACATAGAACTGCATCTTCTGACGTTGCTACACCCCGTCTTGTGGATTATATCATTTTTATTTATTTTATTTTTATTTTAACCCATAGATATTGGTACAAGAAGGCACCAAATACATATGCGCCACACGAATCTCAATTGATTTGTGTGAGGGCTGTGATATTACCCGGGTGCCCGAACCGAACCAGATAGTTTTCTTAGGGGGCCACACCCCGAGCCTTCGACCTGAACGTCTGATCCACAAGTCAGTGGAGCATCGTAAGGAGATGCAGTCCCATGGGAGCCGGTGACCAACAATCGAATCATACGCCATTTGTTCCCTAAGGATACTGGAGCCCACATGCACCATTGGTTTGGGATCCGGTTATAGCGCCGGACATTCACTTTTCGTCCTCTCATTTTCGTAAACAACACCCCCGCCACGAGAATGCAGTGAGTAGGACTTCCTTGGCAGAGGCCATGTACGTGCGACCGTGTGAGAACATTTCGAGAGGGAGAGCGAACTCTCCCCACTCTCGGCCGTACAAGGGCATTTGGGGGCTCAAACAAAAACAATTATATCTTTACATCAAAAGCTCGTAGTATGGTCCCCCTCCTAATAAAACCACCTGCTTAAGTTTGAGCACCCAGACAGTAACCCAGTCTTTACACAAATCATTTGACTTGTGTGGTGTATATGTATTCAATGCTTCTTTGTACGAATATTTGTCTTTACATAAATAAATAAATAAATAAATAAATAATAAACGACTGTAAATGTACACACTAGATAAAGTGTAATTACTACTTACTTGTGAATTTTGTATTTCTACATTTTCATCACTATCATTCACTTTTATTTGATTAGTTAAATGCTCTGTAAGATCTTTATCATCATTTGGATTGATGGTATTATTATTATTATTAACATGATCAGTAATTATATTTGGGTTCAGTTTTGTTATATTGATAATTTTATTAGTTTTTAAACATTGACGACGTTCTGAATTACAGTTTAATATGAAAATAATAAAAGAGATAAGTAAATTGATATAATCTAAAATATTAAGGAAATTCTCTTTGTTTCGTATTGTTGAATTAAAAAGAAGTGTAGTATTGTTATTATTAGGAATAACAAAGGTATGATTGATTGTTGTGAACAATATTGTAGAATTCTGTGAATACTGAAAAAGATGAGAAACGATTAAATATTACATATATATGGTTAGAAAATATATTGATAAACAGTTATATTGATGAATATATGTATGTATGATACATACACTGAAAGATATCTGTGATTATAGCCAGTTGATATTGCCCTGTACTATCTCGTGCTATTTAAAACTTATCAACATGGTGTATTTGCAACGTTGAGAAATTTAATGCTTCCCGTGATATGTGGATCTTCGTCAACCAGTATCATTAGTCAGAGAAGTAACCATTGATTCAAAATTGACCGTCTATAGGAATAAAATATTTGCATTGCGGAGTAATCAATGTAATGTTTATTTATTCTTTAAAGTTGATTTAGTCTCACTAATCAAACTACAATATCCCCACCAGTTTGAGTTACTAGAAAATACGTGTACAGTACCAATGTGATAAACATCTAGTTTTACTTAAAACTACTGATGATGAAAAATGTTACAGTCAAACATTAAATAACATCACTTTATACGGTAAATTTACCAAAAATGAAGACTATATTCTCATAATTATCTATACTGTACAAATCTACCTTTCATTTACTTATTTTATCAGTTGTATACTACTAGCTAGTGATTTTCATTAGAACTGTGATGATTCATCTTGTAGCCAGACACTAGGATTAACTGAGCTGGTTTGATCTGATTTACTTCACAACGCAATGGATTTCAACTCAATAACGTAAAGTTAACAACACTCTGAACGTGACCTAAAAGTTATGGGTTCAATTCCTGATAGAACTATAGATGCGTACTATTAAAAATATATGTACTAGAATAAAACAGTTATTAACTTTTTTCTAGTTTTCAATGATCATATAGAAAATGTTATTTCGTAATATAAACTAACTTTTACTACTTAATTCACTAATAATCTGTACATTGAAGAAGTATGTCGTCGTATAAATATTAAAGTGTGAGTGCATGTATATATCATTATTAATTAATGTCAGGTCTACTGAACTTTAGTTTCAGTGTTGCTTCTGACTACGATACTATATGAGTTGTGTTTAAATTCTGCAGAGAACATCAATTATTTAATATAAAAATTTATTAATATGAATTCATTATTCAATAGTAAATATTTACGAAAGAATTGTGATTCAAATAATAATGAAAACAATGTTAGCTTAAGTATATCATAGCTCCAACCTTAAATGACATTTTAAACAATCCGAATAAAATTGGTTAGTTATAATAAAATTCTGATTGACATAAGGGGTTTAAATGCGACAATTAATAAGTTTCATGAATAGATTTTATCATCACGGACTGACATTAAAATGAATAAAAATTGAAAAGAACTAGAACGGAATGCTCAGGACAGAATGAGTTGGAAAATGTTGATCGGCAGCCTATGCTTCATTCGAAGTAACAGGCGTAAGGAAGTAAGTAAGAATAGGTTTACTCGGCGTAGAAACAAAAACCAATCGAGTAATAAAACTTATTTTTTAGGGCTAAACAGTATCTCCTCCTTTATACGACTGTAAATAATATCGATTGTAATCTGCAATAGCTTTCACAGTGTTGATGTGGATTTTCTTCCAGAATTTCAACCCGTCACAGGCATACAGGAATTTAATTTACACAAAAAAAAGTATTTGAAAGGTTTGAAGCTAGTTTTTTGTATCAGTAACTTTATACTATGGGAAGTTCTGACATGTACCAAAACAGTAAAAGAAGACTTCATTTTGTATAATATTCTCTGACTATAAGAATTACAAATCGTAAGAGAATAGAACAAAACTTATTGATAAAATCAATTGAATAGACCATTTAGAATGATAGACTTGATTGTCTGCTGACAAGTTTCATGCTTTAAACTCCCTCAGATTACTTTGGTTTGAATAACTGGGTACTGTTTTAGTCGTTACACACAAGTATGGATTAAACGAGGATGAACAAACGTGTATTTGATCAACGAGCTGCACTTAAGACATAGATGCTTAAAGTTAGCTCGGTACGAATATGACGAATGCCAAAGATTGAACATGTGAACTCATAAAATCAGTAGAGAATTTTTAAATAGACTTAACATTCATGTACACTATCAATGGACTATTCTCATATGCCTACTACATGCTCAGATTAGAACCACACATCGAACATAAGTCTACAAATTTAAAATAAGTTAAAAAGGCCTGCACGCGTAAGCATTCATACATGAACCTAACCAGTTGAGCCAACCATCATGTTGAGTAAATAACAAATACTATAGACAAACGGAATGAATAAAAAAAGACAGTAATTAAAATAGATAACATATATTTCTAACCTTTATGTAGTGAACAGTGTGATTCCAGCAACAGCAAATCCAAACAAGATTTAACAATAATAAATAGTAAAAGCTTACACCAGAATTTGGCGTATTTCGTGTACGTTCATAATGCATAACAATGATAAATGATACCTAAAATATGTTTTCAACGAAAATAAATGTAAATCAAATCACTTCCAAGTTTAAAAGTTGACATCATATCATATGAAATACTAGAAAGTGTAATTGTTTCAATTCCAGTAAAATACATTAGCGCTAAATATAATTATCGCTTCATAAAACTTTTGAGTTCAAGTTCGAAAATGATCAAGTTTTTCACTTGAATGTTACTGACTAAAAGAATGCCTACTCTTGTTTATCTCTGTTTTAATGTCTATTAGGCTTATAAAAGCTCCTAGTAATCATTTTTTAGAACCTATAAGTTATTCTATCACATGAAATCGGATAATAATCTGGGTTCAACATGAATTAAAAAATATGAAAGACGGATGTTAAAGTATAGTTTAACACTATACAACTAACAAGTTAGCCAAACACTTTTACCAATGTGGTCACTGATTTGATCACCATCATCCTTTATTTTCGGAACTGAATTCTCAGTTAGAAATTCGCTGTCGGTATTCTTTTCTAGCAAGCATTAATTGTTTAGTCTTGAATACAGTTATTCTGTTCGATTTAATTAAACCCTATCCGACAGAAAGTAAATAACACTACGTAATCCCATTGTGCTTAGTATAGAAGTTGTGGGTTAATAAGTAGACGCCATAGGAATAGGTTATTTCTCACAAACCCCGTGCATAACTTACCAACAATACGATTTTTCACTTGTTGGCATCTGGATAATATGCTACGTGGTATATTATTATTCTTCAAAACACAACTTGCTGATTTAACTTTATTTGAAACAAGATCATTCTTGAGTAGTCTAAGCAATCACATAAACCCAAAAAATTCTATAGTCTTATGAATATACATACATATTCTTTACAATGATTACCCTTCAGAGATATAAACTAATTGTCGAAGGGTAGCAAATATCACGATAATCAGTCTTGGAACTCAACATAAATGAACCAATCAAATTTACAATCGAACTACAACATAAACCAATGCAGTCACAATGATCGACATTTGGTGATAAATGATAGGTTTTACAAGATTATATGGTTTCAAGATCAGCAACCATACTATCGAGACAGATGCTCCACATTTTGGCAAACTTTAAAAGATTGATAAACGTGCACAGCTTATATTCATCCGGCAATTTTAGCCCGAAGATAGTAAAGAAACTTTCATATATCAGCAATAAAAATCTCACAATATATCACGAATACTTGTTTATCAAACGAACGTTTTACAATTATTATGATGCCCACTTTCAAACGTTTACGGAGATTTTGATTGTTATCCACTCAGAAAGTAATTGAAAACAATTAAACATTGTAGACAACTTTCAAAGCTATGCAGTTTGTTCATGATTTCGCATTTCTTTACGTAGGTTCAAGTCGACTTGATGTTTACTTCATCTTCGAAAGCCAACAGAATAAGTATTTGTGTTAGGAAAATTACTCATTCCCAGGAATTCACTAATTACATGCCAAACTTGAGTAGTTCTCCGTGTTGAATTCCTTATATTGTTATGATTTATACAGACTAATTATTAATTTTTAATAAATACAAGTCTTTTCGTAATTCTTAAACATCCTGCTTAATACTAATGGAATTATCGGTCATTTAAAATAGCTTTTCTGTTAAAATTCAACCACTGTCTGCTTCATTGATGATAGATTTTCTTTCAGGTGAAACATGGAGCACCTATTATGTCTAGATAAAAGTATATTAATATCCTGTCAAACCACCCGAACTATTAACATATACAATTTTGATCTAGCACCATGGAGTACGGGAATTAATTCACACCTATTACTTAACGCTTGAGAATATGACCCTTAAGTATCCTATCATATCAAACAACCACTCACTAAAATTCTACTTGACACAAATTCTTACTTTTATATTGAACTTCTAAGGGATTTCTGTAATTAAAAAGTCCCAGTGTAGGAAATACCTAGAAATTGACGAGGCATCCTGATGAAGTACGTGAAGCTGCTGATTCTGAGGAAATCAATTAACTTGAAAATTGTTCTTAAAAGTTACGTTCCAGGAATAGAATTAAAGATTATTAGTGAAATAGCTTCACAAATCAACGATATTAATATTAAAGATCATCATATGTATTGAGGCTCCCTAAGCGCCCAAGTTGTGTGAAATGATACAGAAGTCTGATATATTGATGTTTGCTTAACCAGTACAGTCGTTAGAATTAGATAAACAACTACAATGGTGTTTTTAGGGATTTATACAAGAAATCAACTTCAGAAAACGGGATAAACTGGAATAATCTACCTAACCTTTCTATCTTATGTCAAGAAACGATAGACAGGACTAATATCATATCTATTTGTGATGAAGAATTTATTTCTTTATCCCGAGGGATAAACTTTGAGATGTTAGCAGCAAGTAATCAGAAACCTTTTTTGTCCTACATCCTAGTTATATACGAAACAAGAGAAATAAAACTACATTTTTCCAGTAACAATAAGCAACTGGTTAAACCTGCTTTCGGTGTAAATACAGACAGACCATGTCTTGGCATTTTATTACATTAATGGTGATGCACGAAAAAATACCACCGATTCATATTCATGCGGAATTATGACTAAAAAGAATTACGATCAAGTAAATTAACTGAACAGATTATTTTACACCACATAATAAACCAAATTGTTACACTCACGAGTGAAAGTGATATAAAAGCAGGTCTAAAAAACGAATATAAGCTGAATTCTTGAATTTCCAATACGACATACAGGATCCCAACGGCATTAAGAAGAAGAGAAATGCAAACCAGACCCTATGAAAAGTTAAGGAATTAAATCAAACTTCCTTACCGATTTGCCCAAATACAAGCACGAAATCAAACGGCTGTGACTTGATTTTGAACATATTAGGATAGCAGTATACGGCAATAGTCCCACAAGTGTGAAAATAACAAGGAGAAAGGGGAATAGAATTTCGCTCCCGCAATCAGGAAACGAAGGTATATATTGATTCCACTGATATACCCATTCATTCTGAAAAAGTTGTAATGATAAAAAATCTAACCTACTTTGCCACTGTATTGACAAACATAGTCAATAAAAGAACTCATCTCGAAAACATGCAATTGAAAGGATTCTTGCAAAGGTTACATGCACTCATTAACTAACTGATTTATCCAAACAACACACCATAATCACTTTTCAAATTTTTGAAAGTAAACATCAAATGCCCTTATTAGACCATTTTAGTAACATTATACCGATTTCTATCACATTTTTATTGCAGTTTGAACCACACAAACGGTTTGGAAAAAGCACACGCGCTTTTCGAACGGGAAGTTTTGTTCTAACGTGATTTGTGTTTCTCAAACTTTTGCAGTATTCATACACAACAAAAGTACCGTTTCTAATCTAAAGAATCTATTTTGAGCTATGCGTTCGGTAGATTACTTTTTTCGAGTTTCACCCAATTTAATAATTAACTGTGGTTTTGCTTCAGCTTACTATTCGGTTTTTTTCAGTTTTTCACGTAATGTCTAGTTCAGTTTATGTTATCCGTTTTTTTTCAATTTTTTCCCGTTTTAAGTGGTTTTTACGGTCTTAAATTTTTGCCAGCATTTATAATACAGTTTACGTCAACACAGTCATGAAAAATTCATGCAAACGACCTGGATTCCGTTTAGCTGTTACATCTGGTATGCAGTGCGACAACTACAAAGTTCGCTTCAATGATGCGTGTACAGATCTCACAGCAACTGCTTACAACAGACTCAGCAAGTCGGATCATAATTGGGTATGTGTTACGTGCAGCACGGATGCTGTAGTTTTGCTGAGTGACATCATTGTCCTATTGACAGGTCTGCGGAATAAGTTGTCAGAAAACTTAGAAAAGGACAGTCATAAAACGGGTGGACAAACAAGGTCGAGCAACGAAAACAAGAATAGGGATGTCGACAGGTCTACCATCGATGGAGCATTCATTAGCACTAATGATGACATGTTGGAACTCAGAACCATCATTACGTCGACGGTAATAGACTCCCTCAGTAAACTCGGGTCTCCCAGCTCAGAGTCCTCGAATGCAATAGTGGTTCCCAAAAACTCTGTAGGTGATTGGACCCACGTTAACAGAGCTTAAAAAGGACCAGGCGTCACCGTCTGAGCTGAACATCCTAAGTGTTGTACGGAAATCAACTCGTGATTTGATAGCACAGTCGACCCCCAAGAATGGCCGTCTGGTCATCAAAAAGCCTAAGATTCAGAAACGTGCTTCAACCTCCAAGCAACAAGGTGTTGAACCTGGACGCATCGGAAAACCTGGGAAAACAATAACGGCTTGTAATGGCTTTTTCAGAATCATGAACCTCAGGGACAACCCTGACCTTCCTTTCAGTTTGCAGGACAAAAATTATATGATGCTTCGAGGTGACTAGTCGGAGTCATATATAGGAAGCCCACTGCCGACATCGAGTGTGACAGTCGTATTCTGAAAAGACCATTCTGCTTTACGCGTCTCGGTTTCACTCATATCCTGATTCTAAGGGACTTCAATCTCCCTAGAGTCAGTTTCGTGGAACATACGTATATTGGAGGTGAAAACTCAACTGAAGCTCGGTTCTTCAACCTCATTAAGGATTTGGGATTATACGAAAATGTAAAGTCGGCAACTCGTTGGAGAAAAAGTCAGACACTGTCGCGCTCAGAGTATGTATTTACAAACGAAGAAATTCTAATTGACAGCCTCTCAATTCTGGCTCCACCGGGGTAAAGCGATCAAGCCGTTATAGCCTTCAGTTCTGTTAGCAAAACTGAGCTAAGATATCCCACCAACAACAAGCTCTGGAATGTCAAATGGTTGAATGTGTCTGCTCTATAGGACTATCTGTAACAGGTGGATTGGGATGTTCACCCTCAACTTGATGTGGATGCTCATTGGGATTTCTTACTGCACAAGCTGTTATGTGATACAAAGCAGTCAGTTCCTCCAACGGTCCCCAAAATCTACAAGCAACCTACAGTCATCAAGAACCGCACTCTTTGTTTGCTAGGCCGCAAAAGGCACTGTTGGGCAGACTACAAACGAACTGATAACAACGGCGCGTACAGGTGGTACAAACATATAAGGAACATATGCACGAAGGCTATAAGAGAAGACAGGCTTCAGTACCAGACAAAGCCTATGGATAAATTTTTCTCCAATCCAAAACGTTTATTCCGTTATGTATCCTCTTTTCGACAGGCCAAAGCAGGATTTTATCAACTGCTAGGTCCTAATAGCCCGACCAATAGCGACGGTGACGCCGCTAAACTTTTGGCTGTACAACACTCTTGGACATTTCAACCGATCCACATCAACTTTACGAATGACAGCTTCAACTACAACTGCACAGGACTTTCAGAAATGAACTTGAGTACTGACTCAGTGTTCCGGAAACTGAAGTACCTAAGAAAAGGCTCTTCTCCTGGCCTATTTATCTTGTTCATTCTGCTATACTTAGGGAAGCAGCTTCAACCCTGGAAACACCGCCTAGCGTGATGTTCTCACATCCGCTAAGCCATAGTAAACTACCGGAAAATTGAAAGCAGGCTCATATCACACTAATTTTCAAAGGTCGAAAATCATGGAGTCCCTGATATACGATGGTATACATGACTATTTATTCTCCATAAACTTCTTTTCACCTCAACAGCATGGTTTCAGGAAGGGTTACTCTTGTATAACCAACATGCTGACTGAGGCGTATAGATGGACAAGCATCCTTGAGCTAAAGTGAAAAGTTGATATCATTTACCTTGAATTCTCAAAAGCTTTTGATAGGGTTAACCATATATGCCTTATCAATAAGCTCAGGCAATTGGGTATAAAATCACTTTTAATTGACTGGCTCACTTCATATCTAAACAATCGACATTTTAAGGTCAGAGTTAAAATCACTTTCTCTCAGTCTATGGAATGTCCTAGTGTGGTCCCCCAGCGTTCGGTATTAGGACCTCTTCTTTTCGTGATTTATATAAACAATTATCCACGACAGATATCGACTGACTTATTAATTTCTGCTGATGATTTGAAACTATGGAGAGAGATACGTAGCCGGGAGGATACGCTGACTCGACCTCAAAGTTGAAAAAATGACAATGGACTTACCTTGAACACTTCAAAGTGTAAAGTGGTCCGTCTGCAACATGTTGCAGACTACAGCTACGACTTAGGAAACTCCTTTCTAGTAATATCCTGAGTCGAAAAAGATTAAATAGTCCTGCTGTTGTACAATTTAAAGTCTTACGCTAACTATGACAAAAATGCCTTTCCAGCAAACCTTGCTTTGGTAACATTGAAGCACATTTTTGACCAGTTTGACGGAAAAACTTTCCACATGATCTTCAGAAGTTTTATTCGTCCCCATTTAGAATACGGAAACAGTATTTTATCCCTCACTCCAAAAAGATAAGGACACGCAAGACTACTAATAGTAATTAGTAATTAATGGAAAGGCGAGCCCAGAAAAGGCTAGCCAAAGATTCCCAGCTGGCAATCTATGCTAGCCAAGGAGTGACAGACGTAATTAAGTGACGCAATGGGTTTAAATAGCTCTCTTAGAGGCTAGGTGGGGTCTGGTTTTTATGAGTGTTGTGGGGCTTATTAACCTAGTGAGTGATTGGCGCAGTCGATTGTTTTAAGCTAGGAGTATGAAATTGCTTGAGACTATTTTTAGAGGATTTCCACGTTATATGCAACAGCAAACTGGCTTCTGTAGCACTTGGGGCTGTCATTAATAAAATTCATGGTGTAACTCCGAACTATTAATGTCCAAATACTTAGTCTACTATCAAAAGTTACTGTATATATGATTTATTTTAAATTCTATATGTAGTAAATGTGGTCTTGTTCATTTTTATTCTTTTTCACAGACATAGCTGCTTGATCATTTACATATACCTTTTAATGTCGAACCGAAATTCTTCTAAATACCATAATATCTGTATAAATATTGTGAATATTGTGTAAGCATAAGCGAAACTCTTATGTAGAATTGCATTTTCAACGGAACTAGAAATGGTTTCTTCACAAAATTTGTGCATGAAGTTATTTGTGTATAACAATCATATGTGATGAGTTGTTAGTACTTTTAGTGCTTGAGGTAACATGGAAAGTCATGGTCGAGTTTATGGTTACAGTTTAATGGACTACCCATATTATTCGGATGATTATATTAAGAGGAGTATCGGTTTGCGTCACTTTTACCCCGTAAGCTTTCGTTTTACGTAAATTATTTGGACCGTTAAGTAATTCCACGAAAAGGAAAGTGTTTTGGCGGTCTGTTTATGAATAGTGAAATGATTTTATTCAGCAAAGGATAATGATCTAACCAACGTAACCGATATATTGTGGGTTGATGACCGTCTATATTCAGTATTTATGCTTAAATCAGTATAAGTAAGGGATGATATGATAATTAGAAGTATTTTAATTATAGTATGAACTAATAATCCCAGAAATAACGTAAATGGATCAAGAACTACTAGATAAGCACGAACGAATGTACTGTATTTAGAATTCGAAATCAAACATTCAACAAATACAAAGGAATCATTAGTTCATTCAAACACCACAGATAAAGATGTGTTAGTATTCACGTCCGTGGTCCCAATTGGAATATTTAGAAAAGTAAGTCCATGACATTTACGGGTGAACTGAAAAGTAACCTATAAGTTTTGACACGACTTTCTTAAAACCAACATACTCCCTCATAGTGATATGTTTTTATACGCATCTATTAAATGTATCTTACATCGAGCACCGGGTTGGTAGTAATACTTCTGTGATATCCATGACTAGCCCATGTAAAAATATATGTCACATGTTATGTCGTATTGTTGACATAACTAACCATCCAGCAAAGTATGGAATCCATCTATATCATTACCTAGCCAGTTTACCAGTAAATGAGAAGCAAACACCCGATTTTAGGAAATGGTATATATGTTGAAAAAACTTCATCGAACCTCCGGCACTAAGACACTAATTCATTGATTTGAGCGATGCTGCTGACTTTGCAACTCGGAAGATTCAAAAAAGTCCCCAAACAATTTATATAAATGCTTGGCTTTCTTAAAAAACAATCTGGCATGTTATCTTTGTTATTTGATGATGGAACTCAAAAATTCGAAGTTTTGTAGGCGATAGTCGAAGAAAAGATGTTGTGAGATAGCTCATATTCTAGTATGAGCCTTTCCCACCCATATTTGAAACCGGCAGTAACTGTAAGTGAGCTGCGGGAGAAGTTTAATTTTCAAATGATTCTATTATTATTGTTATTCACAAATAGCTCAAAGGGACATAAGTGCTGCAAAGAAACCATTTTAGGTTTCTTCAAAAATATAATAATACTGAAGTTTAAAAAATGTTAGTATAATATTTGCCATATTTCAAAAAAACGTAGGTTCTGTGTAATTACGAAGAATATTGAATTGATTTTAAAAAAGAAAAGGGATAAAATAAGAGATTAGAAGTAAAGGAAACGTGAAACATATAAATAGTTCAATAAGTGTGTTTGTGGACACATAACAGGAATAAACGATTATGTATATAATGCCAAATACATAACAACAAGAAGAATAGAAAGAAGAGAGTACGAATAAATAAATAAGAAAATAACTTGTTATTGCAGTACGATATGACGGTAAAATAAATGTTTATGCAGCAATAGTCTAGAATGATGCTATGAAAGTTTCAATTAATTGAAAAGGATAATCAAATATCAGTGTGCATGAGTTATATGTACGTAGTAAAGATCAAATGAATCTGAGAAGTCAATTTATTTAAATGTAACACAAGATATTGTTTTGCTTACAAACTTTATATGCTTAAGAATTATATTTATTTAGAAGGAAAAGAGTGAGAGAGATATAAAGAAATAAACAATTAGTGTCAGAGTTCAATCATGATAGTAAGAGAGTGATGAATATCGACCTCTGAAGTAAACTGTTGATTTTTTTAAAAGATATTTTAGTACACTCGAGTAAATACACCTAAATTTATGTAAAAAGGTTCAAAGTGAAACTTGATATTAGTATATAGATTTGTGCAATAATAATTTCAAACGATGCTATGAAAGTCACAAGCAATTGCAAAGGATAATTAAATATCAACTTAGGTGTTACATATATGTGATGAAGATAAAAATGAATGTGAAAAGTTGATTTATACAAGTGTAACATAAAATAATTTGTTTTTGGTTACGTGCTTTGGATGTTTAGGAGGAACAAATAGGACGTAATGAATATCTAATGTGTTGAAGGACCAATCATAATAATAATAACAATAATAATCATAAATATGAACATATGAAGACTTCAGATATTGAAATGAATAGAAAGAGAATAAAACAAAACAAACAAAAAAGTTTAAAAAGTTATACAGTTGTACTTTGTTCTGGCGTGTCTAGTGTGTTGTGGGTCATTGTCAGATAACCTCTTATTCTCCTGTAGCTCAGTGAGAATAATCCCGGTTCTTGTAGTCTGTTCCCGTAAGATTCATCTTCTAGCCCTATTTTCCATTTGGTTGCCTGCCTCAAACTTCGTCTGAGAGATTAGGTGTAGCAAGATCGTGGACTTCAAAGTAGGGCCATGCGTACGCTTTAAACAGTGCCAGGAACAACCCTGAGGAGATTGCGCCAAGTGGCTTAAACAAAAAAAGGAGAGCTGTGTTTGTCTCGATTTCATCCTCAATGTAGTTTCAGCTGATGTCTAAGCGCTGTTTAGATACAAGCCCGAGAACATGCTCTGAGAAGATAATCGGGAGCGGATTCCTATGGAGAGTGCAAATGTTCTTTGTCAAATGAGGCGGAATGTTCATGACATAACATTTCGACAGATCTAGTTTTACCTTATTGTATACTCCCTATTACTTTGTTGTCGTAACATCCTTTTCAAGCTCATGTCAATCTCACCCGCCTTTCATGAACCTCGAGATCTTTGCGTCATCTTCACAGATCAGTGCTGTCAAGCTTATCTGACACGTTGATAATACAGGTTGAAAACAGGAGTGAATTGAAGATTGTTCCTTATGAAACTCTTTATGGTGAGATTTTCTAACTAACATACGTTCTATTCACCGTGATACAGAACATCCTGTTTTTTAGGTAGTTTCGAAGCCAGCATAAAAGTGGGTCAAGTAAACTCATGTTTTCAACTTCTTATCGGTTGAGTACATTAGGTACCGTCTCAAAGGCCTTCGTGAAATTGAGAAATATTATGCGAGCCTGTATGGTACAGTTCAATCAAGTCGTCCAGCTTTCCGATGTTATGAGTGGTTGGACTAACTGGACCTACCTTTCCTCAACCCGTGTTCGGCTTCATAGTGTATACCGTATTTTGTCCATGTATTCCCTTATTTGTTTACAAATAAGCCATCAGATTATCTTCGACATTATTGGGAGTAATACGACTGATCTGTAAGAGGTTGGAGAGAATATGGCTCGTTCCCATTGTCTTGGGAGTTTATGTAAATTTAGTCAGTGCCTAAACAGGTCCTAGTGATTTCAGCACCCTGATTCAGGAATATAGATTGAGTTTTATCACATCCTGGCGACTTTCCTGGGTGCAGGGATTTTATTCCCTCTAATACTAACTTAGAAGTTAGTTGAATATCACTCAGACCCTTAACTGGTACATGAGTTTAGAAGTGTTCCGTGAATGTAGTGTCAGCTTGTATTTTGGCTGCTAGCTCGGTCTGAAAACACAGCCGCGAACTCCAGAGTTGTATCTGTCTCTCAATTCCAAGCAATAGGTGTGATCAGAATCGTGTAGGAGAACTTTCTACGGGCATACGTTCATTGTCTCGCTTATTCAAGACCATTGCTTTCCGGTTGTGTGCTTGCCATGAGGTACATTGTGATGAATAGCGTATCGAATGATGTACCTCACTACCTCTAAGTCACCATGTTTTGTTAAACTCCAACATTCTCGTGGCCATGAGGTGTAGTCCGCTCTCGTGTACCGAAGGTAGGGAATATCTTTATCTCTACAACATCTGAAGGTGCTAAGCACTTGCTGGGTCATTCCTGAACGTCTAATGGCTGTAGAAAACTGCTTATGGAGACACCATGTAGAGGTTATATCCTGCAGGCTGAGATCTAGGAATGGAATGTTGAAGTCTTCAGTTGGTGGTACTTGGTCACAACACCAAGGATGGTAGTATCACCTTTATTATCTCAATGTTTTGGGCGTTGAAACCTGTAGAGTGACGGCATATTTTTCCAATCGATTACTGTGTGCCGTTCACATTGAATCAACACCAGCATGACTTTGTTTTCTCGATTAATTTGGTACTGTGGGTGTTACGGCTTAGAAGTGGCTACTTCACCTGTTACATTTTGTATATTATCGTATCGTAAACATGTCATGTCTTTCAGGCTCATATGTTCATCTGCGATGAAAGGGGATGGCCGTGCTTTGTCGTAGACTATGATCTTCAGGTCTAACTGAAGGCACATCACCACGTGGTGTAGCTCCATGGTAGCTTTCGCCTCGTGGTTTTTAAACAGATTGTCTCAAGTGTGTCGGCCAGTTCCGTGAGAACTGGCAGTTGTAGGTTTTTTTGCCTGTGTGGCGTGTTCCGTTGGCAGGATCGTTGTCTATTTGTCCTTCAAGGTAGGTTGCTGATCAAGGTCAACTGACACCAAGGTGCGTTTTACTGAGATTTCTTGCTGTTGTCTTATCGATCTACGTCGGTTTTCACACATCTAGCGTGACTAGAGGTGCTGTCTTTCTATCTGTACCAAGCTTGAAGGCCCTCGGTTAAGCCCTCTCGGTTTCTGAAGTTCATAACCATCAGACACAGAGACTCAATAGTCGTTAGGTATAATAGACTAGATATGCTGAGCGCACGAATTATCGTAGTGATGTGAAGGTCTATGACGGGTATTATCCATAGCTACTGTTGCATATCGTGTTTGTGGGCTTCAACCCAATTATCATCTACTAGCCCAGGCAATCCACATACGACCAAACTGAATGGTTCTTGGGAGTTTTCCGATCATACAACGGCATCTATTATGGTTCACATTTTGTCGTGTCTGCACGGTGGTCTGTGGAATGTCAGTAGAATTTCTTCTATAACGTGTGCTGAATCCAAAGTTACCCTCAGTGTATGTGGTTTGCCGTTTTGATAAATGTTGGCACTTGTGCAGGAAGTACGGGACGGTCTTTCCCACCATCCTTTTGTTTTCTAATCTTACTAGGAGTGGGATTTAAGTATGGGTGTGATCCTGATTCCTTGGTTGCAGATTTAGTTTCAGTGTGTGATTTGGATGATTCATTTTGTACACGTTACTCGGAGATTCTTTTTCTGGTGTTGTTTTGAGCTTCCTTATAATCCTAATGCTGGGAAAAGGATTTTCTACTCATTAATAACCCATGAATTTCGACCTTTATTTCTGTTGGTTGCCTTGGAGGTTTTTGTGCAAATATTGGTGGTAACTTTATTACCGTGTATGCCAATCAATTGACTAAAAGTAAACTATGAAGTTACATAAGGAGGACGTACACGAGATGAATGTTTCGAAGGACATTATATGCTACACGAGAACGGGACCTGAATGACATTTCAAATTACAGCCTTACCTTTGAGCATCCTAGCAACTAACTTCTTGTGGATTCATTAACTTATTAACAAGTCCAGATTTGGGAAGCAAATGGATTTGTACACGTCTCAGCTGAAAAACTAGGGAGAGAGCAGTCGATCGAGACAGCTAGAATTAGCACACAGTGGTTCAACATTTGCATGATTATGGTCAGACTTGTTATTATGGTTGTCTACCAGAAGGGGGAAGACGCAGAAAGCATCCTTAGAAGCATTTAAATTTTTAAATATAGTGGTGGTAAGGTGGTGTAGATCACTAAAGTAGATGGTCTTTGTCGAGTGACTGGGGGTCTATTGGACGGGAACGGTGTGACCAACCAACCAACGTCGGATTCACACCTCACGGTCGACACTAAACGTGTATTACCCCTTCGTCGTACAATGCAACCGACTTTAATACAGAAATATATTAGTAAAAGTAGGAGCAAGGAACAAAGTGCGGCCTCTGCTACATGGACCAGTCCATGGCGTGCAATAAACTGATGCACATTAATTGTCCTTGATTTTGCCAAGGACCGGTGAACTGTTCAATATTAAGCCACTCCACTGCCGAATGATTTGGATCAGAGACGTTTCGCTGACTGTACAATCGATATTTCAGGTTATTGGTGAGATAACTATGAGTCACGTCAAGCGCGAAGACCGCGATGATAATGCAGAAAGTCTTAAGCATACTGGTTGAGTGAGCAAGTGATTGGCCATCAAAAGTAAATTATATCGAACATATAGCAGTTAAATAGCAATTACAGTGATTTACAGAGATAGACAATAAATATAATCGACTTTACGATCCAAGAGTTATAAATAGTAACCGTCTTACAACTACAAGTAACTCGAATGCGGTAGTTGCTAGAGGCTTCTGAGTCTTATGAGCCAATCACAAATCCCACCTGAAATACATGATTTAAGTAATTAGTTCTTTTTGCAAATACTCATTTGATGTAACTGAAAAGGTTCAACAGTAAAGAACCAAAATGACTAAAGGTCTTCCCGACTTACTTTGTTGAGACAAATTGAGATGTATAATACTGTTCTTGCTATATCAACACAGATTGTGAGATGGTCTAATGGTGCTTTACAATATAGGGAAAATGGTTCTGATATGAATTCCTGAGCCAGCACTAACCATTTGAAATGATATTCTCCGTGCATAAAATACGATGAAATGGTTCACTTCTAAAGTTTCTTTACGTGGATCAAGTGGCAAAATTTCTGGACTGCTCCACCGGATTACGTAATTCCAGTATCTTCTGCTGATGGGTTCATGAAGAGATCGGATTTCAACAATACTAACGATTGCAAGATTTAACCCGTCGCTTGAAATCCTATCTTTACTTTTGAAAACTTGAAACTGACATCAAAAATCATTTTGCTTTGAAATCTTTCTAAAAAAAGGACACACTTTCTGAGGCGAAATAACTGAGTATTCCTGTTTTGTTTTTTTGTATCAATGAGTAGCCTTGTTCACACTGCCGCAGTATACAGAAGTTCTCATCTTACGGTATAGACTCTGTTGACTGTTGGGTAGTACACATATGGATGTTGTGATTGATAGCCGGGATTCAGTGAGTAATCTTGATCAGTCCCGTTGGGGCACAAATCTAGACAATTTACTGAATGATTCAGACGGTGTGGAATTTTTCAACAAATTTCTTTCTTATAAACATTCTGCAAGTCATCTTCTTGATTTCTGGTTTGCCTGCAAGGGCTTCCGGTCAAATGCTGACTTGTCCAATCCTGACAAGCTTTTTCAAGTTGCTAAGGTTATTTATAGGACTTATATAAAGTCAGGTGCTTCACACGCAGTCCCGCTTCCTTATATTTTAAAACAAAACATTAATGAGTGCCTGTCGTCCTACCATCATGGGTACAAAAAAGGCCTCTCTTCCAATGCTTCTGTACAACCTCCTGATCGGTGTCTGTTTGACTCAGCACAGAATGTTGTAAAAAGTCTTCTGGAGCAAAAATATTATCCCGAGTTCCTTACCTTCATCGCATGTCCTAGCAATTTATTATGTATAACTTCGAGTAGACCACTCTGTTCTGACAGAAAAACACGAAACAAGTACCTCGAGTTTCTTTATTCAGACTATAAACTGGAAAGTCGTCGATCAAATCGCACTAAACACAAGTCATTTTCTGAATTCAATAGGTTTTCTGCTGATCAGTAAGTTCTATAATAATTTTTTTTCGGTTTTATTTGGCCTGTTAAACATGGATGTTTATTGCAAAAGTTAGCCATATTACTTCTTAATTACTGCCTCGGTACTGGTCCATTTAATCCATCTCAACCTTCCGTCTTACTAACCGTTTCCGAATCGTCATTCGTTTACTATGATAAAGCCAATCTTATTACTAGTTATTGGAATTTCAGGTCATAGGTTTAAGGGGACATATTACTAAAACAGGACTCGGATCTATTAACTAGCTCGTACCCAATACCCATGTTCGTATTTTCAGATGAGATTAAAATTCCACTAACTCGTGTTTTAGGTATTGAGGTTCGTGAGTAGAGTTGAGATTCGCCAGACTTTTCAGACTGTTTTATACATAAATTCACATAAGTTCACCAACCAGCTACAGTTTTTTTTGTCCGAATTACTGATATTCACAATAACATTAAAATAATAAATATAGCCATGATAGCTTTATGTTTGCTCCCAATTTTTTTCTGGTGGAAAACACTAAGTTGATTGGGCAGGGTTCTGGTTTTAACTTGGTTGAAGGCAGAGGTTCAACTCGTAAGATACCTCTATACAGCTCGATAAGTATATGTACATGTACTTGGCTTCGCACTGCAACAAGGTTGAATGACACTACCTGGCACCAATATATATTAGTTAGGATATAGTTTTAACCTGTGATTTACTGGTTAAAAGTAATGGAACTAATAATTTTACAGTAGCAAAAGTTAAACAATCAATCTGCAACTGGAATTTTAACTAACTACGCCATAGTTTACGTGCCAAATACTTTACGAAGCTGAGTTATATATAAGAAGGGATAGGACTTCCTGATTGATACTTAGTGAGGTATACCTCTAATCCTAAGTTATATTTGCATATTATACCATCTTTGGTGGCCAATATATGAATTATTTAACTTACTGTTACTAATTAATTCGATATTTAATGTTATCACCATAGAAATGCCAGAAATATTTATGAAACTGTTGGTAAAAAAGAATACGAAAGTCTCTTCCTAATGTTTAGTCCTTTCGAATCCATATTTAATTTCCACCCATCAATTACTGATTGATTATAATCAATACCAATGCGAGCCGCAAATTATGTCATTGAAACGAACATATATTTATCATTGTGCTAAAGAAATGTTGAATATGATCTCAGGTTTAGAATAGAAACACTGAAAAGTAACAGCCCAATACGTGATTATAAGCGCAAAAACAATCTAATTCTTGATTTTCTTAAAAACTAGATTATATGACATGCTTTTAGCGAGGTTGATGTCTAACCAATAAAAAATAATAAAATATCGAAGTTTTTACAGAGTAAAATTAACCGAACTGAAATTGAACATCTCATTAGACGGTTGTTGTGGAGTGGCGGCTCAGTGGTTAGGGTATTCGACTTTTACCTTTATTATTATTTATTTATTTTAACACATAGGTATTGGTACAAGGAGGCACCAAATACATATGCGCCACACGAATCTCAATTGATTTGTGTAAGGGCTGTGATACTGCCCGGGTGCCTAAATCGAAGCAGGTGGTTTTCTTAGGGGGCCGCACCCCGAGCCTTCGACCTGAACGTCTGACCCGCAAGGCAGTGGAGCATCGTAAAGAGATGCAGTCCCATGGTAGCCGGTGACCGAATATGGGTTCATACGCCATTTGTTCCTTCAGGATACTGGAGCCAGCCCATGTGCACGATTGGTTTGGGATCCGGTTAAAGCGACGGAAATTCACTTTTCGTCCTATCATTTTCGTAACCAACATCCCCGCCACGAGAAGGCAGTGAATAGGACTTCCCTGGCAGAGGCTATATACGCATGGCCATGTGAGAGCATTTGGAGAGGGAGAGCGGACTCTCCCCACTCTTGGCCGTACCAGGGCATTTGGGAACTTTTACCTATCGATTCATGGCTTTGAATGACTTCTCACCTACTTTGGTTCGGGGAACCGTTAGCCCTTATATTTAGCGTAGCTCACACCCAAGTATCTGGTGAGTAAGTTTAACTTATTGCTGTTGGGTTTAACAACCCAATTCCTAGTAATTATTTTTGCGTAACATTAATGTTGGTATAACGATATTAGCAACAGTCAATTGTAAAGGTGCCCCCTTGTACCAATATTTATGTGTTCAAATAAATAAATAATAAATTGTAAAGGTATTTCTCAACTAGAATGTAGCATTCGGTAAATCCTAAAATACTAGAAAGGTTCCATGTTCCCCTATGTAAATACGATCAAATATTTAACCTCCATCATCTAGCAAAGTTCGTCAGAGTTGTCCAACTACATTCAGAAATGTTTATAGAGGTAACGCCTTCATTAGATGAATTTTCAAAGATCAGTCACTTGCCTGGAGACTTCATTAATTTAAAACAATTGACATATTTTTATTTGCTGGATATTCTAGTATGATACAAAGTTTCGAACTCATTGATGAACAATATGAGGATGTTTTGTCTACGTTTCGCTCCTTACAAATAGAAAATCCCGTATCTGAATCTGTCTTCATTAGTGATCAGTCTGACGACGGAAAATAAGGTAGCGGAGAGAGTCAACCACTTTAACTGTCTTAAGAGTTTCGTTAGCCTTAATTTGTTGTTGAGTTGATAGTCTAGTTTTATCATGATTGTGAAGATCGTGTTTGGCTTTTGTCAGTATATGTCACGTATAATGCAGTTGGGGTGATTTTTGTTGCGCAACTGTCAATCCTGTATCGCTTAAAGTCCGGGACAGTGTGTATGAAAGTTTTTATCATTTGACCGCAAATGTTCACGTATAATGGAACCACCAAGCAAGTACTACTAACGTTTTTTTTCATTTTGTTAATTTATGCGAATTGTGGTAACTTGTGCTAGGTCCTGCATTAGTTAACGACTGATGGAGCCTAATATCAGTTGTTTTACACTTTAAACTGTAAATTAAAATATCAACTACTTAAAATCACTTTTTATAAAAACAAAACCCAGTTATTATAGCCTACGAAATAAAATTTTGTATAATGGTGGTTTACTGATTTTAAAACACAACTTATAACCCACCATGTCACTGGTCAGAACCCCAGTTTTCCTTGGATCCAGGTAGTTAGTATTATTAGCCCTTACAAAAACAATGTGGGTTGAAACTAAATGTTCTAAAACTTTTACTTAGTGAATGGGGTACTATGAGACTGAACATCTTTAGTTTGACTAATACTTGTGTCAAGGGAATATCAGTAGATATGGGAAGAGTAACTAACGGATTTTCACTAGTTTAGTGATGAATATGATAACAAAATCGGTTAGTGGAATCAGGCCAAGTGTTTAGAGTGTTATATGTTAGAGACACTGGGGTGTTAAGGGATTTAATTGATGAATTCAAAAGTAGGACATAACGTTTTCCTCGGTTTTCATATCCGATATCCAGACATATAGGAATGGTAGTTAAAACCAGATTCTTGGTGAAACATTCTTGCTTTTGCATTATTAACAAACTTTAATGAATTGTTCAGTAAAGAAACAGTGAGTCAGTTAGTCACAAGCAACGTAGAACGCAACATTGGTTCAAGTTGCTACACCTTATCAACACAATGAAATGAAATTATCAGGATAATAGTCAGAATAATAGAAATGATAACAGTATCATGTTAGCAAAAAGGTAAGGAGCGAATGGATATACTCTTTTGTATGATTATTATTATCATTATTATCTGTCTTGATTAAGTGAACCAGAGTGGAATGTGGTTCGAACTTACAACCTAATTTGTTTAAAAAAAAAACTGGATATTAAAGATATCACATCATATACTGAATAGGTTTATGCCTAGTATATGTAGTCCATATGAAGATCATCTAATTTCATTTGAATTTTTTCTGAAACGATTTAACATATTGATAAGGTCGATTGAAGAAATAGTTAAATTTCCTAATAAGATAGAAACTCATGTAACTAGCTTGTAATAAAGTTGATCTATGCATTTTTCTATTTATAATCTCGGTGTTTATCATAAAGATTTAGGAAAGTAATGTATATATATATATATATATATATATATATATATATATATATACATATATCACTTACTGTTCTACATATGATTTGTATAAAACTTAAGGTCAATTGACAGAAACTAATTTCTTCACAATTCAATTTTGTTCTTTGATCTAAACATGATTCTACCATTTAACTTGTTCTTACACTTTTATGTATTTCTTTTTCTAATGTGTGATAGTAATCGGTATAAGCAAACAGTGAATATACGCACAGTTAGATACATACACCAAATTAGTAGTATTGTATAGAAATAAATAGTAGCAGATAGTGACTACAACGAAAAAAAAAACGCTCTTTTACCTAACATTTATGCTTCTGTTTTTATCAAGAATAATAACATAATAAAAAAGAACATTTTATGCAAAAATGGAAACTTACGACGCTCTCTCTCTCACACACACACACATACATGTATATACGTATACATATACGATCAAACAAATTTTATGTCAATGCACTAGACATAAAAGCAATGAATGTTTTAAGTGCACACGAAAGTATATAGGGAAATGTAAGTGTGTGTGTGTATGTATGTACATATGATAGAGAAAGTAAAAGGGTTATTTTATAAGAAAACGTTGAATTTATTGTCGGCATCTCACATCAAAAGACACCACCTATGATTCTATCTATCTATCTATCTATCTGTTTGAAGTAATGAGAAATCACACATCAAAGTAAACAACAACAAAAATAGCGACAAAGCAATAAAAATGAAGAAAAATTAAGCGCAACGTTTTACAGAACAGAGAACATGCGCTCGTGTGTGTGTGTGTGTGTGAGGTAGTGCGAGAAAGAGTGAGAGAGACTCATAAAATTCCATTTTGTGTGATAGATATTCTCTTAAATAGAATAGAGGATTTTTATGACTATTTTTTTTATTTTTTGTTTTCTTAATTTTGTCTAAAGGTATATTGTGATGATAATGATGATGGTGACGATGACTTCCATTTTATTTTTAACAATCTTTATACAGAAATGTATTTGTTCATTTTCTATAAAATAATTTTAAAAAATCAACCAGATATTCAATGTAAAGATGAAAAATTCAAAAAAACAGTTGGTTACTAAGACTAAGAGAAGAACTAAGTGGTCGATAGTATTTGTAACATAATTAGTTGTTACAGTAACAACAATGTATGAATTTCCAATTTCATTTTGGATTTAGATATTCTGAATAATGAAAGCTTAATATTTAATTGATTCAAACACAGAAAGACCTAATAGTTGTTATACAGACAAGAAGGGTATCCATGTGGACCCCCAAATTACCTGTTATAGCCGAAAGTAGGAAGAGTCCACTCTCCCTCTCAAAATGCTCTCACATGGCCACGTGTATATAGCCTCTGCCAAGAAAGTCTTATTCACTGCCTTTTCGTGGTATTACTATTGTTTACGAAATTGAGAGGACAAATAGCGAATGTCTGGCGCTTTAACCGAGTTGGTGAATTGCAGTTCCACCTAGGGGAGTTGGAAAACCCTGATTTCAAACCCATGGTGCACATGGGCTTTAGCATCCTGAAGGAAGAATTGGCGTATGAACCGATTGTCGGTCATCGGCTACCATTGGACTGCATCTCCTTACGATGCCCCACTGCCTTGTGGATCAGACCTTTAGGTTGAAGGCTCGGGGTGCGACCCCTTAATAAAACCACCTGCTTTTGTCTGGGCACCCGGGTAGTATCACAGCCCTCACACAAATCGAATGAGGTTTGTGTGGCGCATATGTATTCGGTGCCTCCTTGTACCAATATCTATGAGTCCAAATAAATAATAAATAATATCCATGAGGACAGGAAAATAGATGAAAAACGGTAAAACGTTCAAGGTTTAAGATATAAGGACTGTAGGGTAGCTCATTAATTGAAATCATTTTTCTATAAGCTTTAAGCAGCATTATTTTTTTTGTAGTGAGATTCGAACCTGTGACTGAAAGTCAGATGTTTTGATCCTTATCACAATAAGAGTCAGTAACTTTGATGAATTATTTCATGCCCCGGTCTAATCATCTTCACATTTACCTCTCTCCTGTTAGATCCTATTTCAGTCAATATAGTATTCTGAGACAGAATAGTAAGTTATGATGCATAATTCATGTACAGAACAATTAAAGGATTCAACATTCCATTGAAGAACCATGTGTCTAACCTCGATGTCGTTAAATTAGCTGTCACGCAGTAGATGTTTATATGTCACTATCCATGATTAAATATCTTTAATCTAGGTATATTTCTCAACAGTAAAAGTTCTCTCATGAATATGCTTTTCAGTACAATGAACCTGCAGACAGGTTTGCAGGTGAATATTTTATCAGCATCATAGGTGTTGTGAAAAGAAATCTTCCATATATACATGTGGTGATTATATCAATAACTAATCCTCTTAGAAACGATATAACTTCCCAAATTAGCGAAAAACGGTTTATACTTTCAAATTCATAAAATCTCAACCGAAGTATGGTAGTTTTCAGATCGTGTTATCTATTTCTTGCTCTTATAAAGTCATCGACAATTAGACTGAAACCTGTTGTTAAATTTAAACGTTCAGTGAAGGCTCAGAATCAGTTACAATCGAGCAGATCCATCCCCTTTTTATCCTTCTTTAGATCTTATGCTCTTAATTAACTTTCATGTTTTATTTTGAAAACTCAATTTTTCTTCCCGAATCATACTACCAGTGTCTAATTTTTTCTGCCAATATGATACTGTAACCATTTCTACTATTATTGCTATTGTCTTAATAATTTCATTTTGCTGCGCTCATGAAGTGTGCCAAGTTGAACCAGTTTTCGTATGTGTCAGGTTGCACGTTGCTTGTTAGGCTTAAATATTGGAAAATCGATATCGTTGATATATTTAGATAATTCCCACTACTCTTTTGTAGTGAGTTTGATATTTAGAACACATAATTCTGACTCAATACGCCAGATGTTGGTATCTTATGGTAGAGCTGTGGAAAACTGAACATTTGTAACTGTAAAGTCCCAAACCACTATTATAAAACTCTCCAATAGTCCTTGGTCATTTTGTTTTCTAGTGGTTCACTATTTGACATCAACACTCGACTAAGAAGCTATTTCACATACATAAGAAGCTAGTATTTGTATGTCATCTTGATTATTGTTCTTTTTTGATATTCGTTATTCTAACGACATTCTTCAATCACTTACTTCTTCAAACTATATTGTTGATATCAGGATTGAAGTCAGTAATTGTTTTCACTGATTATTTCATCTGTTTAAGTTTGGATATGGTTGAATGTTTGAAAAATATGTATTCCACTTGACTATCTATCATAGGATGTGCCAATTGTTTAAAATATCTGCATTAAATCATGATTTGTTTGAAACTATTATTTTTCTTGTTTTAATTCAGTCTACTAAGTCTATTTATCATTGCATATCATTTTTTTTAGATCTCCTGGCGCCAAGAATTTTCATCCCTTATTCACTCCAGATTATAACCTTGCCAATAATAATAATAATAATTGTAATATACCTTCGACTTCGGAACAAATTTCTAGAAATCCTTTTGTTCGACTGACTACCAGTTGGACATCTTCAACAATCCAATCACCAGTTATTCATTCTGCACAACCTGATCTTCACTATGATAAGTCAAGTAAATCACATTATCATCATCATCGATCAACTAGTCGTCATCAATTCCTTCATCCACTACCTGGTAGTATTCCTAAAGCGCCTGCAACAGTGAATGATTCCATGTATGTTATTCTAGTTGAATATATTTTTTTAACTCATATAACTTATTTTTATTATTACTATCATCATTATCAGTAGTAGTAGTAGTAATAATAATGATAGTTTTATTATACTGTTTGTTTTTATACGTGGTTATCGATTATGATTCCCTTTTCCTCCTCATTTTGTCAATAAATATCTTTCTCTCAAATTGTTACTTATTTCGTGGTGGTCATTTCATATTCTATACTTTCTGTTCGTAACTTTTCATGCACACTATCAATACATTTTTGTACTTGCATTTAGTACTTAACATTCTCTTTGCATATATATATATATATGCGTGTGTGTTTGTGTGCTTATGTGCATATATGTATGTATAAGATTATTTCATCTTTTCTTGTGTAAATCTCACACATACAAGAATAAATAAATTAGGCAGTTCCAAATATGTACAATAGTGGTATAATTGCATGTACGTGTAGAAAAAGATGTCCAATAAGAAATATCAGGCGTTTTATTCTTTTTGTATAGAAAAGTGGGCGAATAGATAGAGTTATATTTTACACAATATAGATTGATACAAATGGAAAGTTTGTTTGTTTTTTTTTGTTTTTTTTTCTTTAAATAATGATAATACTAATAACCATTTATCATTTCAATGTTTTTCATGTATTCCTAGTTGGGTATGTTTCTTTTCTTGTTGTCATGATGACGATATTATTATTGATATTGCAAGTATTCTATATTATATTGTCTTCTCACGTTCTAAGTTATATCACATCCATATCACGATGTCTTATTTATCAATTATCTATATATATATATAAGCAAATGTAGAATCTAAGTTATAATCTGTTAAAAGAAAGAAGTAAACCAGTGAATGAACATTTATTGACTAGAACAATAATCTATGAATATTTCACGTTCATATATGAAGTCAGTTGTGAACTGAATAGCCCTAATATATACATTTCTAATTAATAACTGGATGATATAAGTTTCAGTTCTATTAATTTCACCAGAATTGATTGTAAACATACATTGCTAATGATTGTTACCAATAAGTCAATTTGAACACAATGTTGTTGTATAGAATAGTTCTGACTGTACTATAGTGACTCATATTTGAAGTTTGTTAAACTAGTGAATAGAATGCCGTTCAATAATGTCCATATTTATTGTTTGATTGTATCAGAATTTATATATTAAGTAAATAAATCAATACAATGTGGAGTTAGTTGCCAACCTCTAATACGATTGAATTGCCGATGGTAAATCTCAACTTAACTAATATCAAAAAAAAAACAAAAAACAAAAACAAAACAACAACACAACTAATCATCTGATATACATATATTTTTCCGCTTAATAACTAATTTTCGAATAAATGTCTAAAATTTCAATAAGGAATAGAATGATTATTATTGATAACATTAGAATCGAATGTTACTTAAGATTATTAATTTATTGAAATTGAAAATGCTACCAATTAAATTCTGATTAACTAAATCAGCAGTCTGGTATTCTTTACAGAATGTAAATTTCATGTGTATATACTGTTTAGATACTAAGACAACATAAATGTTTCAGTGCTTTTTAATATTCAATGTTTACTCCAATTAATGTTAATCTCTTAGGCAAAAACTCATCATCTCTAAATTGAGTTAATCCTTTAGTATCTGTCACCACTCAATATAAAGGAGAGAGAGAGAGAGAAAGAGAAAGAAAGAGATCTCTTGATATTATTCTCTCCCTTCAAAATCAAATTAATCATAAAACATAAATTTATGGTTGTTTGAATGTTGTTTTCATATGAACCATTGAAAAAAACTATAATAAACACAATTAATTTATTAACATGATTTGTGACTACTTGTCAATAGGCATTAATTGTTGTATCTTGAACAGTGAAACTTAGGAAATTCAGGTCTATGGTTTGTTTAACATTCAATACCTTCAAACAACTAAGTTTAAACTTATCAAAATTTATATATTCAAACTGAACTGTTTTATAAAACATATAAATTAATATCTATAGTTATTTAATCATCTAATTTACCTACATAGAAGTATTTGAATAGTAGAATTGTATAACAATTCATGTTATTAATAATAGTGACAAATAATTCTATTCATTAATATTAGTATTATAATTATGTCTAGCCAACTATGTACAATGTCCTACTACTACTACTACTACTAAATATGTTTTTTCAAGATGAAAAAAGCCGCTTAATCTTTTGATCTTTAAATTTATTCAAATATATACACGTACATTCATACATACCGTACACGTAAGAGAGTATTTTATTTCTTTCTCTGTGTAACGGTTAGTTCTTTCTTTTTTTTTTTACTCTTTTATGTATCATCGTAAAGTTTACTTGATTTAGTAAAGTTGGATAAAAAACATACAACACTCGTAATGAGAAAAATTAACACTAGTATATACTACTACTACCACTACTAATAATAACAATAATAATAATAATAATAATAATTATTATTATTATTATTATAACTATAGTGGTAGTAACTGATTATTAGGAAAATTTCACTTATCTACATACATGTGGATTGAGCGAATAATTCTCCTCGATTACTGTTATAATGATAGTAATAATAATAATAATAATAATAATAATAATAATTATTATTATTATTATTATTATTATTATCTATGAATTTTAGTGTCATTTAAGTAACCATCGTATTAAGAAATTGTGAATATGGTGTCTTTGTGTCTCTGAGCAAGTTTATATGTTTGTCTATGTAGTAGGAAGTAAGCGGCTCTATATTATACATAGATAATACTTGTATTCACTGTACATCTACACTAGTGACCAGTATTCTTTGGATCTACATCTTACTGTCTCTGTATATGAGTGTGTGTGTGTGTACGTTCCAATACAACTATTCACTTTATTATTATTATTAGTATTATTATTATTATTATAATAACTACAAAGCGATTTTCCGACATACAAATGTTTCAGTTATTCAAAGTAATTGTTTCAGTAAGAAAGATAGTGACATTATTATGAGAAAAAAAAAGAAGAGATTCTTTACCTTTTTTCTGGCTTTATAATAGAAACAAAAGATAATGATACATATTAAGTCAATATTTTAGTCATAGATACATATAAACAACAAGAGAGAAAAGTGAATGAATGTCATAATATACAAATAAAAAGATCAAAGTTAAATTCATTTATGGTGTATATGTTGTAAATATATATATATATATATATATATATATATATATATATATATATATATATATATATATATATATATATATATATATATATATGAAGGTATAACACGCCTACATATTAAATCGACTAGAATTTATTCTTTATTTCTTTTTAGTTAAAAATTAAAATAAGAAATTCACATAATTATTGACTATAGATTTCTTAAAACTGTTATACAGGGTGGTGGTACACTTAATAGTTAAGACATCTCAGTTTATAACCAAGTCGGTTATAAGTTTAAATCCCGCTAGTATGAAGGATCTACCTAGGAGAGTTGGGAAATCCTAATTTCAAACCAATGGTGCACATGAGGCCCAGATTCTTGAGGAAACAAATGGTGTATGAACCAATTATTGGTCACTAGCTACCATGGGACTACATCTCCACTGCCTTGTGAATCAGACCTTTAGGTCAAAGGCTCAAGGTGTGGTCACCTAAGAAAACCACCTGCTTCGGTTTAGGCACCCGGGGAGTATCATAGCCTACACACAAATCAAGTGACTTGTATGGTGCATATGTATTCGGTACCCCTTTGTACCAATATTTATATGTTCGAATGTTATGTCCAGACATCATATAGTTAATGTCAATAGGAGCCAAATGTATGTGTAGTGACTGTCAGTGTAATTCAGAGAGTTTGTTTCATCTGATCTGGAAATCGCTAACTGGATGTATTTGTATCTCAGTGTTGATATTCAGGCCGAGACTCGAAATCCCAGTACTTTACGCTTCAAATGTCCAATGTGTTGCTCACTGAACTTTCTAAATCCCATTCCTAGCCACTACCCAACTTTGTTAAAATACTTGTCGATATCTGACAGAACATAGGCAATCTTCTCAGGATGTACATATTTTTGAGATGACGGATCAATTTTAGTTTTTAGTACTAACAGGAAGACACAAATATGCGTATGTTTTATAGGATAATTCAGCTAGTTTTTTTATATCATCAACACTAGTCTTTCTGTACAGTACACTGCTTGATGTTGAGTTATAACTCAACATGTTCGTAGATGCAGACTACTTGGTTGGGGTCCACATGACTATCGTAACCAATGGTTGGAGACTCTTGGTGACATGACTCACGGTATTTCACTGGTTGAAATCATGAATCCATTGAAGCTAGACCACCATGGAAAACCTGTAAGCACTGGATGGCCGTTTCGTCCTAGTATGGGACTCCTCAGCAGTACGCATCCACGATCCCGCTCCTCGCGAGATTCGAACCCAGGACCTATCAGTCTCGCGCCAGGTGCCTAACCAACTAGACCACTGAGCCGGCATCCAAGGGTGTTAATGTCTAACTTCAACCAATCCACGAAGTTGCGCCACCGTACACTATTGTCTTCAGTGAGCTGATATCTCACAACAGACCTGGTTGAACTCCACTGGTAACGGTATTTATTCAAGAGGAATATTCTTAACGAAGTCTATTACTTAAAATAAACATATATTACTGATAAAACCGATTACGTAATCATTTGGTTGTCATGTTCGGGTTTAAAAAATACATGATAAATCATGAACATTTATCTCTTGTATTGTTTTTCTTCTAATATACCTTACCAAGTGTAATGTTCTCTGTGCAATTACAAATAAGTCTGTTTAAATCCATATATAAAGGTGTTTTTTTTGTTGTTGTTGTTCTTATTGCCGAATTCGTATTGTTTCATTGCTTTTTTGTTTTCTACAAAACTCTATCGATTTTACTTATTCAGACATATATAATATGCTTCAATACACTACCACTACTACTACTACTACTAGTACTATTACTACTGTTAAAAACAAAAAATAATCATAATTTCTCTGCGTCTTTAATAATTTTTAACAGATGTATTGTTGTTGTTGTTGTTGTTGTTGTTGTTGTTGTTGTTGTTGTTGTCTACCATATGCGTTTATTTCTATGTATATATGAATAGTCACGGAAGTGCATTTCACTGTTTGTTTGAATGTTAGTATATGTATATATACATATACATATATTGCCGATTAATCCTGTCATAACTAACTGATACACTGTCATTTACCAACACAAATTGGTTGCATTGATCACCGCGGTATAAACTTTTTTTTTACATACATGCATACATACTCTATTCGTTTTAGTGTTTTAATGAAATGAAGACAGTTTTGCTCTCTATCTCTCTCTCACTCACTCAATCTAATAGGTCTATTGTTATTACTATTATTATCATTAATATTATTTATATTGTTGAATGTTGTTACAAGCAGAATGAAGATAGTTAAAGCTTGTTTTCTGAAAAAAAAACGGTGATATGTGCATAATTCAATATGAAAATGCACATACACGTACATACACACACACACACACACTTCAACATCAAAAACAAATCTACTTATTTTTGTTTGTCGGTTAAATATACGTCCTTTAACTATGGCGGCAATGGCGGCGACGGTACTTTATGACAAGCCTTATGTATTATATATGTTTATATACATACATATATATATGCACACGTAGAAATGCGCATAAATATCATGAAAAACTTTGCCTCTTTTGTCATCGAATTATATCTACACATAACTGTTTCTATGTATGTATGTTTACTTGTGTTGTTTACCTATTGATTGTTTGTCCACAAAATTTGAGGGTATTTGTGTATATCTTTTTATCGGCTTGTTTGTTTGTCTATCTGTTGTCTGTCTGTATATCTATCTATTTATCTATTCATGTTTTGTTTTGTTTTTTTCTGTATTGTTCATTTTCTATAAATGTTTCTATGTAAATGAATGTGAAATAGTCTTTATAATATTTTGATTATTCCTGCTTTTCATTTGAACATGTACAAATAAAACCCCGGTAATTTACAAAGGAATACATAAATTCTATAGATTTTCTAATCACATAACAATTCCACACACACACACACAGAGGGATTCATAAATTTGACCTAATTTGAAATGAAATAATCTAAAGTGTGCTTGATTAAGAGATAAGTTATATGATTTTGTCGTAGAATTTTCTTTGTTTCGTCGAATTTTTTCTTTTCTTCGGAGGAATCAAAATCGATATTATATCTTAATTGTGAATAATACCATATCTGGAAAAAATTCAAAGGATGGTAGTTGAAGGTAGTTATCAGGAAACTCCTAACATGACACACATGACATTGATCACCATCTAGTGATCAATCAATTGTCGATGAATTTCTCAATCCTTTGAATGGTTATTTACAGATTTCGGAGAAAATCAGTTGATTACAGGTTAAATTAATCTTTCTATAACTAGTATCGGTGAGACTATAATTTATGAATGAACTAATCATGTATAAGATAATAGGTTTCGGATTTTGGCGCGAAATTCTCTCATTCATATGGATAAATAGAGTTTTGGCATTATAACTGATATCAGTTCTTAATGAAAACCCGAAATCTAACTCCTAAGCTTAATCATCAACTGTAATTATAATTCCTCACACAGGTTCATAACCCTCATTTGGTCCTGCTTATTAAGTGGACACTCAAGGTCAGTCCAACGTCACTCAAAGGTCGTCCATAAATTATAATCTCACCCTAGTATCTAGTCCTCACATCATTGAGACCTATACATCAACAGATAAATCAAATTCAGTCAAAAGTATAGAGAAAACGGAGAAATACAAATCCTTACGAATAACACTCATTATGATATATTTCATGTTTAATTTTTCACTTGAATTGGCATCAGTATTTTTCTCATCACTGTCCTAATATGATATGTAGCAACTTGGGTTGAAATATCTTTACACCAGGCCCACCGCCGATTATAAACGATGAATTGAATTCACTAACAAAGTATTTGTACGTTGTATCCGTCATAGATTAGTCTCAGTTACGGTACCATACATAACCAGAGAGCACTGGATAGATGTTTCGTCGTAGTATGGGACTCCTCAACAGTACAGTACACAACTACTCCAACTGAAATGAATCTATGACAAATACAACCAGTCTCCATAAAAATTTTATCTAACCAATTGTTTGTTTAATCCATTTATTTGACTACATCTAATTCTTGATAATTAATATTGTTGTTTAGATTAACTGATAGTCATCTGCAACAAATAGACAATCATGCAAACGATACAACCCGTTCAAAACGACAACATGATGACAACAACAGTTGTGATAATCAATCACAATTCACAAATCAACCGTGTTTTATGAATAATAATAATAATAGTAATAATAATCTACATCCTGGAAACGGATCAAATCAAATATCGACACAAGCACCTATTACATCTTCATCAGTAATAACAATGCAGTCAGTGAATTCAACATCGAATAATGTTGATTTACCATTTATGCATTCAGTCAATTTACGTCAAACACATCAATCAGATAACCTCATAAAAGAGTCTAATACTACTAATAATAATGATAATAATCCTCCCAAAATAAACTGGACAATAAGAAAACAAACAAATTTAGCTGAATCAGATCCAGTTTCATTTGTTCAATTATTAACAGATCGATTAGAGAAAGTAAAAGAATCACGTGGTAAATTAGAAAAATTAATGTCACTTGTTAATCATCAGGTAAGTTGTATTTTACTTTATTTGTTTTATTTTATTTAAACACATAAACATTGGTACAATGAGGCACCAAATAGATATGCGCTACATAAATCATTCGATCTATGTGAGGGCTGTGATACTGCCTGGGTGTCCAAACCAAAGAAGATGGCTTTTTTAGGAGGCCACACCATGAGCCTTTGACCTAAAGGTCTAATCCACCCGGCAGTGGAGCAACGTCAAGAGATGCGATCCCATGATAGCCGGTGACAAATAATTGGTTCATACGCCATTTGTTTCCTCAGGATACTGGAGCCCATGTACACCATTGGTTTGGAGTCAGAGTTTTCCAACTACCCTAGGTAGATTCTCCGTTTCCATCAACCCGGTTAAAGAGCCGGACATTCGGTTTTCGTCCTCTCCATTTCGTACACAACAATTATGTCGCGAGAAGGTAGTGATTAGGATTTCCCTGTCAGTGGTTGTATTGACGTGGCCATGTGACAGCATTTGGAGAGGGAGAGTTGAATCTCCCCACTGTAAGCCGTACCAGGGCATTTGGGGGCAGTTATGTTCAACTATTTTATTTATTTATTTTTGTAAAATTGTTTGTGGTTTTAAATTTTTCATCAATTTCAGTCTCATGTTGAAGTCATTTAAAGTCAGTATAGAACTTGGCATAAAGTTATCATACCACTACATCAATGCAATATGATGAAATTAATAAAGCGAAAAGCAAGAGTTGAAACAATCGTAGTGTGAACTCCTTATATCCACATAAGTAATATATAACAATGGTTTGGAATAGAATGTATTTTAGTAGAAGATCGTAAAGGAAATTACGGGAACGGAACGCAATTGGTATGAAAATGCATAAACAATAAAATCTGAGACAATCGACTGATATTTGCAAATTAACTATTTACTATATGGTTCTCAAATTTTAGTGAGATATTCTGTAATTTTGTGCTCAAATCCATTCAGTTGTCCACACTCCTATTCTTGTTCACTACAATAATAGTAACGATAATGAAAGTTGATAATTAAAAAAATGAATAATGTTATATTTGTAATATTCCAATGAGCAGATATTTAAATGGATAACGTTTCGTGACTTAATTTAAGTTGCTTCTTCAGAATAGACAAATAAATAATCAAATGAAACTAATTTAAGTTTAAATAATATAGAGGAACAAAGCAGAATATTTTCTTGAATCAAAATAGATCTAATTATATTAATGTCATGTGGTCAAAATAGTTCTGTATGAGACATCTTTGTGTATATTTGTGTATATGATGGTGATTATCAAAAATATGCAATTTGTATTATTGAAAGAATTGAGTCGGAATTTAAGTTTATTTATAGATAGAAATCGTGTAAGAGACGAACAAAGCTAAATATGATTGTTTAGATAAATAGTCTAAGTCAGATGAATATATTCAGGCCTTTTTTTTTTCTATTGAGGGTATATAGGTTTAGCACTATATGACACGCTTCATTTTACTAGTCTTTCTTCATAGTTGGAAAAGCTTTTATTGAATTAGTTCGATATTTTAAATATGGATTTGGTGATTATTGATTATAGCATCTACTAATATTATTGATTTATTTTGTAAAATTTTACAATTCCATAGGATTATTAAACCCTTTTGTGTAGCTTAAGTGTTCCTTGGCACGAGTCAAGGTTTCACGAGATTACTCTCTGTCTCTCTCTCTCTCTAATGTAGAACTAATCACAATCAGCACAACTTAACTTAAAAACAAAATTCTATGTTTATGTAACCGATATATTTATCTTAATTCGAATTAAAGCATTTCGAAGAGTTTTGATTGTTTTATGGAAAGCTTTAATTATGCATGTTTTTAAGATGCGTTATATTTCTTTTTTTTTTCGGGGGGAGGGGAGTAAGTTACCAATCCAAGATATTTCATTATAATTGTTATTTAAAAGTATGAATTTAATCTAGTTATTTATTTATCTACTCTAAAGATGTGTTTTACATTAAGTCACGAACCATCAGGAATTCAAATTTCCATTCACTGGAATAACAAGAACACGAGTGGGAACAATCGAATGTATTTGAGCACAAAATTACAGAACATCTCAATAAAATTTGAGAACCATATAGTAAATAGTTAATGTGCAAAATAACAATCCATTGTCTCAAAGTTGATTGTTCTTTTTGCTAATATCAGTCAATCGTCTCAGATTTCATTATTCATGCATTTTCATACCAATTATGCTCCATTTCCGTTCTTTTCTTATCGATCTTCTACTGAAATACATTCTATATCTAACCACCGTTATATACTACTTATATGAATATAAGTAGCCCACTCCACATTACTATTATTGAGTATATGTTTCGAAAAAAGAATAGAAAGTTATGTTCGAAGGAATATGGGATCTAAAATGTAGAGTAAGATAGAAAGTGAACTGTTCTAAACTTAGTCCTCAATCTTACTGTCCAACCTAAAATATAAAGAGAGTGATTGTCTAACATGGAAACCCTCAAAATCGATTAAAGAATGAACGCAAATAAACCACTTCATCATCAGTCATCATACGAAAAGCTCAGTAGAAGACTCGTTCGTTCTGGCGCATACATTTAGACTTGGATTATGCTTTAGTGGGAGTACGTGTTTACATGTTTCTTGCCCAACGCAAAAGAACCACAACGGGAAAGATCCTTTCAAAGTCCAACGCAATAATGAAAAAGTCAAGCGTCTATTTCAGGAACAGCTAGAGATACACTTAGTCAATCATTCAAGAATCATTCAACTTTATATAACTTGATATGATAGACAACTTTAATATAAGACTACATAAACACTATTTTACACCATAAATTGGACGTCAAAGTTATAGCCTAGCCATCCTTAAGAACATCAAACATATTGGTTACATCATATCCTCTTAACCAAATAGTTTGATTGTAAAGTTTTTTTCATTGTTATTTTTAGTATCATCAGTGTTTACTTCAAGTAGTTTTTTCTTTTATAGAAAAAATCATTATTCTTTTAATCAATTCTTATTAATCACCTTTATAGGTTCCGTTAACTTCATGTGTATTTGCATATACATGTGAATTGTGATTTGATTCAATTAACATCTAGTTATTATATGACTACTTAAATTAACTTGAAACAATGTTGTTTTTATTTATATATTTTTTATTATTATTATATTTTAACCCTGAACAGGTTGATGAAAAATATCCGACAGAATCTAAAAGTACTCTACCAATAGAACACACTGATTCATATGGATTTATTTCTATTAATCAACATAATAATCCATCATTTCATTTAGATCATTTAAATTGGACACAATTAAAATCGAATTCATTTATAAATACTACTAATAGTATAATGAATGAAATAAATTCATCAACTATTCAACAATATACATTAAATTATCCTCATAATACTGGATCTGAATTATTGAATAGTATCAATAAATCACAAAATGCTCAAGAAATATTAGATGATCATTGTTCACGAATTTGGGCAGATGAATCTGATGGAAATATGGATACACAATTATTATTATCATATTCAAAAAGACAACAAAATGATTATATGCATACACCAATATCTAATCAATCTTTATTAATGACATCATATCCTTCAATGTTATGTAATGATACACTTGTAAATTCAATGAAACATAATAAAACTGATATTGTATGTAGTGAATCTAATGTTACAGAGTATGAATTGAAAAAATTAACAGAACAAAGTAAACTTGCTACAGTAGTTGTTTCATCTACAGATTCTTCTTGTGTATCTTCAAATAATAATAATAATAATAATAATAATAATAGGACAGAAATATCGGATAATTCTTATCGGAGACGACATATTACTGCTTCTGGTGGTAATGTGATTTATCGAAGTTTCAGTCGACCCAATAAAGCTGATCTACGGTCTATCGCTTCATGGGATAGTGGTGTTGTAAGTAATTATTATGAAAAGAAGCATCGATTACATCATCACCATGATGATTTAGATATTATGGATGATACAGTTGACACTGCATCAATTTTAGAAGCGGCTAGTTTACAAGCTTTATCATCATCCACTACAGAATTAGCTCTTGTAAATGGTGAAGTAACTGCCAAACTAGTTGAGAAAATTATACGTCATTATCCACGTGGAATATTCGATGGTAACGATAATTATGTTAGAAAGAATCATACAAATACAAGCGAACAGTCATATTTCAAATCAAGTCAATTCAAAGAAACCTCAAATTTGAATCATGCATATCCGTTTAGCAGTAGTAGGTTGAGAAGAAGAAGTAAACAATGTGAATCTTTTTACGAATCACCGTCATCATCATTATCTTACCCAATTCCTGGTGTTAATTTGAATTCTACATGCTCTGCTAACAATACTACCACCGCTACTACTGGTACCTGTCAACAACATCCTGGTATAATGATTCCATGTGAATGTCATCGTTGTATCCATTGTACACATTCACCATCAGCATTAAATGATCATTTATCAGCAAACTATTGTAATTGTAATTATATTCATCAATTAAATGATAAACCTAAACATTCTACTACTTGTCATAGTCAACAATTACCCATTATTACTGCTTCAGATACATCGAGTACTTTTGACTCAGGAATATCATCTGCATATGATCAACTACCTTTAAGAAAACAAGTAAACAACAATCGAGAAAATCGAAGCCAGTATGTGTTTATTATTTTTTTCACATGATTACTAGTATCATATTGAGTATTTGGGGGGGGGAGGGGACCTTCAAGTAAAAACATTCATACTTTTTTGTTGTGTGATATTAAAGTTATCTACCGAGTATTATATTTTATGAAGCAGTAGTAGTCTACTATAGTGACCTTCCTATTTGTTTATAGCTATCCTTGTCGTTATTAAGGTATCTTGTGCCATTTATGTAGTTCTCATTAAAGTTAATTTCATAAAATATCGTTGATTATTCAAGTAATAATTCTCATGTGATCTAAATATAGACCAGAAAACCTTACTGTTTACACCTAATGGTGACATTATATAGTTTTTTATATCATGATGATGTCAGCAAAGATTGCCAGATAGTTTCTGTTAAACTAGCGCGATTGTCAGACGTATCTGTCATTGATAAATCTAACAAAACTACGTTAACTGGAACGCTGTGATGTGGTTGGATCGCTCGGTAAAGTCAAAAGCGGAAAAGTTCGCAAAAGAAGTCGTACTGTCGACTTTGATAGCTTAATTATGGATAACCAGTAATTCAAATGATCGTGCCTTTCCAAAGATGAAAGAAAGGTTTATGAAAGTGGTCGACCTTAAAATAGCACACATCAATTTGTCCCACTGATTTCTTGTGCTGATGATATGTTTCTGTAGGTTGTGAAACTATAATCATCAATGTTCAATTTAGATTTCTCTAGGGGAGAAGTCCTACAATACTGATAATCAGAATATGTCGATCCCACACCACACTGTAGAGATGGTAAAACAAGGGGCGATATGTTTTCAACTTGATGATGAGATTTGGTATTCTGAATTCTGATGCAATAGTATTCTTGGTGCCAGCTTGGTGCACATTTGTGTAATTGACCTCGAGCCACTTTTTCTAAAATGAAAGCTAATGATGAGGATTTTGTTCAGGTGAGCCAACTTGAAGTAGGGTGAAGTAGTAGGATTTCAATCTGATATCCGATTATTGTGAATATGGAGTTCGGTCAGTCAGTTATCTTCAACGTAGGACCAGGCATATATATGCGTCGGTCCAAGTTGCCATACCTCAGTGGTAGTAATACTATGTAAATAAAGATTGCATATAAGGATATGATACAGAGAGAAAAAATTAGTTCGTATAAAGGAAAGCATTAAGTAATTTTAATCTCACGGTTTAAGCGAATGCAGAGAGCGTATACACCTATTCCACTGTGGTCAATTCTGAGCTATGTCACCCACAGTCTGCAACTGTCGGTTACGATAGTCGCTCAGACCCCAATCAAGTAGTCTGCATCTACCAATATGACTGAGACCAGATGTTAGTGATTTTATGGACTGATATCGAGTTCTTTAACAATTAATCTTCAGCTTCTGGACAAATTAATGTAGTGATTGCGTGACATCATTATCATTTGTTTCAATTTCAACTTACAGATAATGTTATGGTCACTTTGAAGTACAGTTACATTTGTCTAAAATATAGTAAAACAAACTTTTGGTATATCAATCTTAGATGTTCGGAGAAAATCACTGTGAAGCTTTCAATCTTGATTTCAATCTAGTTGGTACATGTCAGTCAAAAATATCTAGAATTTTGGAGAGACTGTTGCTCTCCACAGGATTTAAAATCAAACCACTGTCTCACAGTCAGAGTCGTTATTATTGAACTATTTTGAAGCAATCTGATTATTTGTTATGAAATAAAATCCCTGAATAATTGTATTTAGTTTAGTCGAAATTTATATTTTGTGAACTTCAGCTCAGTTATTATTAATATTATTATTATTATAGGAGCCTTCATAGTTGGCAAACAAATCCTAATTTCAAGGATAAACATCTTTCCACTCCACGAGGAAACCGTACACATTCTGCGTCAAAATCCATGTATGAGAATAATGATAATAACAATAATAATAATAATGGTGTTACTACTACTTATACACGTGAATGCCCTCTATCAAACTGCCTCATTTCATCGTGTTATGAATTCGATTCGAAACAGACAACACCTGGACAACAGTTTGGTCAACATACTATGAATGATTTACATTTATGTGATTCATGTTCTTCAGTACATCATCATTATCATAACATTCGTCATCATTATCGTCATTCTCATCTTCTTCACCATCATTCTCACTGTCCAGAATTGATGATCAATGATTTAACTTATAAATATGGTAAGTTATGAGATTTTGATTGCTATATGAATGTCCGTTTTTGTTCTTTGAATAATTCCACCCCTAACTATTTAATAGCAATCCTAACTAACCTCAATACAATCGTCCAACTGAATAGATATTTGAAAATGTGAATTGTGTGTGTGTGAGAATCCGGAACAAACCCAAGATTCTTTGACTAAGAAGTGATTGTCAACGGTTCCATCCTAGTTTATACCCCCTGATCGATGGGAATCAAAAGTCCGAAAAGATTCGAGCCTGAAATCTTTTTACTTCGTAGGCAACGCAGTATATCATCGTTCCCAAGTTCAATGTATTCGCGATCCAACTGAGGGGTCGTTTAGATCCTTTCAGTTATATTTGTCCTTCTTCTAACATCCTTACACTCCACAGGTTAAAACTTTTGGTTAGAATTTCAGGAATTGTATCTCTAAGCTAGTCAGTAGAACAACTATTGAGTGAGTGGCTACATGGTTCATGTTCCCAACTTCGGTTACTTCGCAACACAATTCGGCGTTGTTGGAATGTAGTCAAGCAGTAAAATTCTAGACGACCTAATGTTTCGCCCCACTTAGGACATGGTATCTGTGTGTGCTTATAACCCACTGTTGCCGATGTTTACATTGACACTTGAACCCATTACTTCCAGTATCAATATATTATGCTTTAAGGAAATGAGTTCAAATATATATTGGTTTTTCCTCATAGCGTATAATATTATTCTCATGGGTTTTTTTAATTACCTCTCTTGTCAGTATTCACGACTCTGTCCTGAATTTCATTTCTATCTAAATATATGGAAAAATTTATAACTAACAATCAAAATTTAATAGTTGAGATCATGAGTCAATTGAAGCTAGACCACCATAGGAAATCTGGAAGCACTGGACGGCCGTTTCGGCGCGAGACTGATAGGTCCTGGGTTTGAATCTCGCGAGGCTAGATCGTAGATACACAATGATGAGCAGTCCCACAATAGGACAAAACGACTGTCCAGTGCTTCCAGGTTTTCTATGTTGGTCTAGTTTCAATTGACTTATGATCTCAAGTATTAAAATTACTATAATATCCACAAAAACTTCTTTCGATATTAACAATTAAATGTAATATCAATGTTCTTCCTTATTTACACACAACAAGTACACATTATCAATCATATGTATTGTATACCTGTTGAAGATAATGGAAGTTATTATTGTTATATAGAGGTTACCTTTTATTTGATTCATTTATTTATACAGGATTAAATGATAGTAATAGTATAAATAAAATATAATCATAGTAATCAGTAGTTGTTATTGTATAGTAGTAAGATTAATTTTCTTCTATTTTAACTTGTCGTTACTTCGTTGTTGCTGTTGTTGTTGTTGTCGTCTCTCTTTGAAACAATTTTCCCCCTTTTTTTGTTGTTGTCGTTGTTGGTATATTGATATGCATAAATTATTTCAAAGGAAGCCGCAAACTATTTGTGATTTTCTTTTCTCCTCTTTTTTCTTTCTTTCTTTTTTCCATTCATATTTGCGTTTATATTATGAATAATGTAGTCTCTTTGAAGTATAGAGTAAAATGCTTTTATAACTAAACTGTGCTTTTTCTCTCTTTTCTTTATGTTCATCTAAGTGAATATTTAATAGTTTATCTTGTTTATCTCTTGATTATTTACTTTTGTCCAAAATAAAACACTTTTTTTTTACCGTCTATTTACTTTGATGTTTTATTTGTTTATTTGTTGACGGGAATACCGGTGTGTCTATTTATTCTCTATGACTACAAACATACACACACATACGTACGTACATACATAAATACATACAATTCTCCCTCTATTTTCTTTATCCCTGTGTACTTTTCATGTATCGTCGACTTATAGAAGATATACGTCTACATTTATACTAAATTACAAGCTTATATTATTAATTATGTCGGTAATTTCTTTGATCATTTCAATAATAATCATAATAGAGTTCTATTTGCTTTATGTTTCTATGTGTATGTGTGTTAGTGTGTTAGCAATTAACGACTAATGAAATCCATTTCGGTTTCAATGTACTTTTTCTCTTATATATATAGACTAGCATTGTTGTTTTTATGATACTCACCGCCACTGATTCGCCCTACCTCTCTCATACATTCGCGTATATATATAATGAATGAATGAAACAATGTTTTTTTTTTTAGTTTTTAATTCGTTTATTTTTTACTATTTTCTCTTTCTTCTTCTTTTTATTCTTCTCTATTTGTTCTTCAAAATTTCACATTTTTGTTTTTAGTACAGAAAGTAGAATAATGAAGGGAGAATAGTGAATACTTAAACACCTCTTAGATGTAATGATTATTTTTAATGTTAACAGTTAATAAAGTTGGGAGATGTAAAGAATAGAGATTAGTGAATGGGAAACATTGAAGCAAATAATCGAACTATATATATATATATATATATATATATATATATATATATATCTGTGTGATTATTATAGATAATCAACTTTAGAAAAACTCTTTGATGTGTTGTTTCTTTTAACCTTTTTACATAAGATAAATTAAGTTTTTTATTATTTATTATTATTGTTTTAATTATTGTCAGTAGTATATGTTGTATGTACGTACGTACTTACGTACGAAGTTCTACGTTGTTACTGACTGACTGACTGACTGATGTTATGTGTATTATGCATTATAGATAGAATAGAATACAGGGATTATAATTGTTCTCTCTGTGTTAGGGAGAAACTCCTATCATTTTCATATTGTGAATATGAATACTAATTACAAAACATTAAATAATATGTAGTTCAATGAAGAGATCTCTTTCTGAATGGATTCATTTACAAAACTAAAAGGGTATACAATCATAAATACATACTTCTCCTTAGTCTATAATAATAATAATAATTATTGGTGGTAGGTTTGCGGATGATGATTAAATCCTGAATACTATCAATTTTATTAAGAACATTTATAGATTGTATTTGTTAATGATTGATATGAGCTAGAATACTATTGACAACCAAGGAGCAACAGATAACTGTTGCATCCATTTTCATAGTATAAATTGACTTTCAAACATTATATCTAGTTCATAATCATCACATTTCCGATCTACTCTCATCTTTATTATTACAATACATCAAGCTGCACTATTCTTATAATTGATCTACCTCATTTTTATTTATTATTTATTTTAACACATATGTATTGGTACAAGGAGGCACCAAATACATATGCGCCACACGAATCTCAATTGATTTGTGTGACGGCTGTGATACTGCCCGGGTGCCCAAACCGAAGCAGGTGGTTTTCTTAGGGGGCCACACCCCGAGCCTTTGACCTGAACGTCTGATCCACAAGGCAGTGGAGCATCGTAAGGAGATGAAGTTCCATGGTAGCCGGTGACCAACGATTGGTTCATACGCCATTTTTTCCTTCAGGATACTGGAGCCAGCACATGTCCACGATTGGTTTTGGATCCGGTTAAAGCGCCGGACATTCGCTTTTCGTCCTCTCATTTTCGTAAACAACAGTAATGCCACGAGAAGGCAGTGAGTAGGACTTCCCTGGCAGAGGCTATATACGCGTGGCCATGTGAGAGCATTTGGAGAGGGAGAGCGGACTCTCTCCACTCTCGGCCGTACCAGCGCATTTGGGGGCCTTATTTACATTAGAATTTATCCTTGATATTCTTAATAATATCACAGGTTATCAGATCAAGCAATTAATTTGATAAGGTACTCTTAGTAGTGGTTAATATTATTCTGTTCTCAAACTCTAGGTAACTTGTTGAAGTCATATATATTTACTAATTTTGATTTGCATTATTGACTACAGTAATCTATTTACTTGTTTCATAATGAGTTACATTATAATGAGAAATACTTTCATGAAATATCTATTCATATTATCATTAACATCATTGATCAATTGCCCATATTTCCATATTTGTCTGTTTTATTTTCTGTTACTGATATATGATTGTCTCATTTATATATTAATACACTATATACACTAAATTGTGATAGTTTTTTTATTATTATTTGTATACATGTAGGTTGTTTCATGTGTGTTCAAGTACCTGTGTGCATGTCCACTTATCTTATAGTGAAAATAATCAAAATATTAACATAGTTGTTGCGTAATGGAAAATGCATTTAAAAAAGAAAAGAAATACCTATATATATATACTATCTTATTGAATAGAATAATAATAATAATAATAACAAACCACTACCTCTGGTACGGCCGAGAGTGGGGAGAGAACTCTCTCCCTCTCGAAATGCTCTCGCATGGCCACGCGTACATAGCCCCTGCCAGGGAAGTCCTACTCACTGCCTTCACGTGGCGGGGGTGTTGTTTACAAAAATGAGAGGACGAAAAGCGAATGTCCGGCGCTTTAACTGGATCCCAAACCAATTGTGCACATGGGCTGGCTCCAGTATCCTGAAGGAACAAATGGCGTATGAACCAATCGTTGGTCACCGGCTACCATGGGACTGCATCTCCTCACGATGCTCCACTGCCTTGTGGATCAGACATTCAGGTCAAAGGCTCGGGGTGTGGCCCCCTAAGAAAACCACCTGCTTCGGTTTGGGCACCCGAGCAGTATCACAGCCGTCACACAAATCAATTGAGATTTGTGTGGTGCATATGTATTTGGTGCCTCCTTGTACCAATACCTATGTGTTAAAATAAATAAATAAATAAATAGAGTCCAAACGTGTACTACTAAATTTTCAAAAAAAAGTTAATAAAATAACGATTATTTATTATTTATTTAAACACATAAACATTGGTATAAGGGAAGGGGGAGCATCATATAGATATGCGCCACATAAATCATCTGATTTATGTGAGGGCTGAGATACTGCCTGGGTGCCTAAACCGAAATAGGTGGTTTACTCAGGAGGTCACACCCGAAGCCTTCGACATACAGGTCCAATCCACATGGCGGAGTGGAGAAATGTCAAGAGATGGAGTCTCATGGTAGCCGGTGACCAACGATAGGTTCATACACCTTTTGTTTCCTCAGGATACTGGAGCCCATGTGCACCAATGGTTTGGAATGAGAGTTTTCCAACTCCCTCAGGTGGACTCTCCGTGTCCATCAACCCGGTTAGAGCTCCAGACATTCGCTTTTCTTCCTCTCACTTTTGTAAACAACAGTAATGCTGCGAGAAAGCAGTGATTAAAACTTCCTTGGTCGTGGTTGTATGCACGTGGCCATGTGAGTGCATTTCGAGAGAGAGAGAGAGAGAGAGAGAGCGCTGACTCCCGTCATTCTCGGCAGTACCAGGACATTTGGGAGATATTCATTATCTCTCTTACACATTGACTGACTGACATCTAATTATCATTGCCTTAAACATCAAGTTCATGTATATTAATTTTCTTCAAATCTACCATGTTGTACTCTTGTTCATTTGTTATTTAATTGGATAGATTACTATTGACTGAATTGTTTTTTTTGGTGTGTGTGTGTGTGTCATGAATATAAATAATATTTATTATTTATTCTCCATATATAAGAGAATAAAAAACAACAACTCTTAATTAACTATTAAAACAATTATACAATGTGAAAGTATGATTTCTTTTTGGCGCCAAATATACGTGCATATATATATATATATGTAGTGTGTGTGTGCGTCCTATGCACTAAATACGGATATAACTATTGTGAATAGACAAATGATGTGGAAGTGATCAGAATCATTATTCATGTTGAATATAGACACCTTGATAGATTAGTATAAAAGTATATACATTACAATGTAGTAGTAGTAGTAGGGGATTACTAGTTACATTTTATTGAACATATTTGATTAATGTTTTGAACATTAAAAATTCAAGCAAAGTAATCTTGTTAGTTTGTTTCTATGTGATTATTATATCCATATACATGAAGTGAGAAATAAGAATAGCTTAGAGGAAAAAGAGTGAAGTGTTTATTTGGAATTGATTTTTAATCACTGGAAGTTGAGGAATATAGTGTATTAGATAAAAGATGACAAATCGATTGATAAGGCTATTAATCTTTACCTACTGAAATTAGTTGGGATATGCATTACGTATACCTAACCAAAGTCTACTTTGATATCTCCAGTACTTGTTGAAGCAGGACTAGGTTGTAAGAAAAAGAAGATGGCTAAATCAAAACATGTTTTTAGTTTGAGCCACATACAAACTACCTGGTTGAGGTCCGCTCAATAACCATGACTAGCGGTTAGAGACGTTAGGTGATGTGGGTCAAGATCAGTTTGAATAAGGCGGATATATTCATCATTTATCTTCTTCTGGATCTTGAATTTCAATACTCGCATAGATACGTTTTCACTCCGGACTCTTGAACCATATTTTCAACATTTAGTTTTTTTTTAAAATTCTGATTGCTACTGTAATTATTTCGACTTCTGTGCTGGTCACCTTATTAATTTCGTGTTGCCGTACTAATGTGGCATGACACTTTTGGTCAATACACACACACACACATGTACCAGGCTTTAAATTGATTATGACTGATAGCCATCCACGACTTGGGTTCGATCTTCTTTACATCTTATTCAACTTGGATAGGTGCGTAATAATACTAACCTCTACTCATTAAAAAACTCAGATTTATATTTTTTAAAAAGAACGCACAGAAGTCCTCAGTTGATTACGTCTTGATCTACACTTCCAGATTAGGTCTTAAAAAAGATTCGAAATTTATTTTTTCAATCTTTTTGATTGTGATTATAATTTCTGTCATATGTATATTTATTTTAATAGATGTGAATAATGATTGTAAAAAGCCAACAAGTGGTAAATTACTTCAACACTGGCTACAATTACAACAAAATTCATCAGAAACTTTACGTACACCACTTCGACCTACTACTACTAATACTACTCAAGATGATGACGATGATGAGCAAAAAATAAAATCTTTATCTTCAGATAATGCTGTGTTATTGTCCTATGATAATTCACAAGCACAAATGAGCAAAAATGGTAAAGAACCATCATCATCTTCACATGGACGAAAATCACATCATCATCACCATCATCATCATAGTCATCGGAGATCTAGCGCACATCGTACTGGTAATAATAATGTCAATATTACTGCTAATAGTAGTACTAATAATAAGAATCCTAAACATTCAATGAATTTTGACAATAGTTTAGAGTCGAACAACAATATTCAGCTGAATTTTGACGAAAACAATGATGATCATGATGAAAATAATACAAGGTTAGTTGATTCTCTACTGCATTTTATTCGTTGGTAAATAGTAATATTATGGCTTGTTTATCAATTAATGGTATAAGATATTCGAATTTCAGCCACTGAAGCAGGCAGTGAAGGGTCCTAACTACCTTTCCACGATCATAGTTTTATATTATCATTATTGCTGTCTCGTCACAAGTGTTTAAGACTATAAACGAAAGTACGTTAATTAAGAAATAGAGGACTGTCTTATCAGTACTTGTTAAGTGTGGTTTAGTAAAGAACATGTGTTACTCTGCGGTATACGCGCCTCAGTTCAATTTGCCGTACTACATTAGCACAACACGATAGAATTATTTCAAGACAAATACCAGAGTAGTAGGAGTAGCGATTAGTTGACTTTTGTCAGTAATGTGTCTACACTCTCGAGAAAAATATTGTTCTTTGTATGATTTTAACATGTGGTTGCTGACTGACCTCGTGATACATATAATTTAACACGATAAATTAACACGACAAATTACATAATCAGGGTATTAATTATTACAGTAAGTATCTCAGTTCTACTACTTAAGATCAATTGCCACTCCGAAGAAGTTCAATGGTAACATCTCTTAATGTATACCGTAGATTTAAATCTCACGGGAAGAAGAACTGTAGATATATCTTGATGTGACAGATACCAACTAATTTGAAACACTGAATCAAGCCAAGGTTTCAAATGCTTAAAACTGAAGTTATAAATAGAACATCTCAAAAACTTATCCAACTCATGATTACAAAAAAAAATCATAGTAACAATCATGATGATAATAATAATAGTCAGTTTTCAATTTATCAAACAACATATAGATACATTCAATAAAATCATATGTTTGATACATTGTATTTATTCATTCTTCAATTAACAATACTCTGAAGAAGTAGTTTAAATTGAGTCATAAAACAGCGATCATTTTTTTATATATCACTACCACCATTGAATTAACTATTTCTATGAATCCGATGTTTATCTTGCTGTGCTAATGAGGTATGGCAACTTGGACTGATCCCACATGGTAGCTGACTGACGGAGTGACTGACATGAAACATCAGAAAATTTAATTTTTCTATTCATTCAGACATTATTATTATTATTTGACATGATTTCAGTGCATCGGATTAAAATTGTTGTTAATCAATTACCCTCTACCATCTCCAATTTCTATTAAAAATTATTTAGTACAAATGTTTTTTTTGAAAAACTTTAATATTCTACCTTGGTGCCCAAACCGTAGTAGGTAGTTTTCTTAGGGGACCACATCTGGAACCTTTGACCTAAAGGTCTAATCCACAAGGCGGAGTGGGGCAACGTCAGAAGATGCAGTCCCATGGTATCCAATGGTCAAAAATAGATTTATATATTCGCTTTTCGTCCTCTAAATTTCGTAAACAACAGTAATGTCGCGAGAAAGCAGTGATTAGGACTTCTGTGTCATTGGTTGTATTGACGTGGCCATTTGAGTGTATTTGGAGAGGAATAGTTGACTCTCCCCATTCTCAGCAGTACCAGGGCATTTAGGTATGTGTGGATTAGCTTATATCATATCGGTATGATGAAATCAACTAAGAAAGAATAGAAATAATCTAAAAACAATTATGAGAAAAATAAAACATTGACAATAGAATTTGAGAGGACAGAATGCATCTACGTCATTTTGACCTATTCGAAGCCGTTTTACTCAACATCTTCAACTACCATGGAGAATATCTACTTCATCAGTTCTTAATCAACAAACTATTAGTTGCATTAGTGAAAATTTTTGAGGTTAATTAATTGATAATAAATAGTTTTTTTTTTTAATTTTTGAACGGAATCAAGCGTTTTAATCATCAAAATTTAAGGTTTAAAGAATTATTTTTGTAAAAACTTTCACGTTCCAAATGCTTTCATATGGCCACGTGCATACAACCACGACCAAGGAAGTTTTAATCACTGCTTTCTCGCGGCATTACTGTTATTTATGAAATTGAGAGGAAGAAAAGCGAATGTCTGGAGCTCTAACCGGGTTGATGGACACGGAGAGTCCACCTGAGAGAGTTGGAAAACTCTCATTCCAAACCATTGGTGCACATGGGCTCCAGTATCCTGAGGAAACAAAAGGTGTATGAACCTATCGTTGGTCACCGGCTACCATGGTAATGCATGTTCTGACGTTGCTCCACTCCGCCTTGTGGATTAGACCTTTAAGTCAAAGGCTCGTGGTGTGGCCTCCTAACAAAACCACCTGCTTCCCTCTAGGCACCCAGACAGTATCTCAGTTTTTACTAAATCAGATGATTTATGTGGCGCATATCTATTTGATGCTCCCCCTTCCCTTATACCAATGTTTATGTGTTTAAATAAATAATAGATAATCGTTATTTTATTAACTTTTTTTTTGAAAATTTATTAGTACACGTTTGGACTCTAAATTATCTTCATCATCATCTGGGATGATGCAACAGAGTTGCCATACTACTTCCACAACTGGTTCATCAGGTCCTGGATTAGTTGTCGGTTATTATCTGTGCGATGATCCTGTTCCTTATCGAACTGTTTGGACTGGTGGTTCACATAATCCTCCTCCATCTTCTTCCATTTCTTCCTCTGGTCTATTTGTTGAAGTTAATGATCAGTCAGAAATTGTGGACAATTTTCAAACTAAACTGAGTAATCAATCTTTGTTAACATTGGGACAATTTAAACAATTGATTGCTAAAAAAGGTGTTTATCGGTAAGTTTTTATGATGGTCACTTTTTTCTGTGCTTGATATTTTGTAAGCTCACTGAATCTTTTCTTTTTAAATGACCCTGTTTCTAAGATGTATACATGAAGGATGGAAATGTCAGATTGTATTCACCTATAAACGTAGTGGTGACTTCAATTCTAAGAAAAAAAGCATGATGAGATTTAAGCCATGTAATTTTGTTTTCCTCACCATAAAAGTGGGTCTGGGTATATAGATTTGATCAGAAAGTGTTTGTTACAAAGGATTATGCACTGTTGGTGGTTTATCATTAGTTTCTATGGAATTAAGAATGTAAACGTTATTTTTTCTTTTGTAGAAATATGGTGCTTAAGTTAAATACATGGACTAATTATAGCTCTTGACCTTTTAGAATACTTGACAAAGAGGGATATGAAATATTTGAATTTTTAAGCGCTACACATTAAATTGTAATGTGACATGAATTGAAGTGTTTTATTATTATTATCATAATTATTATGGTCTATCTTACTCTGAATCATAGTTTTTCTCATTTACAGTTTACAATAGATAGTTGGATGCTTGATTTATAAGCAGTTGACACATGCACGATCCCGCCTCACGAGATTCGAACCCAGAACTCGCTTGCGTGCGGTTAACCATTAGACAATATATATGTCTCAACCTTAGTTAAGTCAGAAAGAGTGGCTCTTAGATTTCATGTCAAACTGCGGTTGCGCAATGCTGAGGATTCCCACAATAGGACGAAACGGCCATCTAGTGCTTCCAGGTTTTCAGTGATGGTCTAACATCAATCGACTCATGATCTCTACCAAAAACCTAATAATCTCCACAACCGTATACTGATAATTTTTGATTTTTATCTATCAAAGAGAATAACTTTATTATTGAAATTTATGTCGACGGAAAGGGATAGTTAACTGTGAATCATAAAGAAGGTCAACTTGAATTCGCCTATTCCCCACCAACAGTATTTTAGAATATACTTGCTTTTCAAAGTCTTGAATGCTTCATGTTGATCGTTTCAGTCATTCGGTCACGAGAAACGTAGAACATGTCACATATATGTAATCAGTTTAACCTCTCATTGTCAAAACAAATCTTAGTGTAGTAACGAATATTGGTGGTAATAGGAAGATTAGAAATAAGTAATATCATTCTAAAAGAAAAAAAATTATTTCACGGAATAAAAATATAAAATAATTTTTGATACTCAAGTTTTAAGGGATAATACAATTTAACAAAATGATTATAGTTATCACATAGACCAATTCAGGCTACTCCTACCTTTCTTCTAGTCTATTCTTACACGAGCAAAGATTGTACTTCGAAGTAGTCACTAGGTTGAAAAATACAATATATACATCAGAAGGGGTTTTTGTGGATATTGTAGTAATTTTAACAGGTGAGATCATGAGTCAATTGAAGCTAGACAAATATGGACAACCTGGATGCACTGGATAATTATTTCGTCCTACTGTGGGACTCCCCAGTGACAATGCGCATCCACGATCCCGCCTCACGAGGTTCGAATCCAGGAGTTATCAATCTCGCGTGCGAGCGCTTAACCACTAAACCACTAGACAATATATATGTCTCAATTATAGTTAAGTTCGAAAGAGTGGCTGTTAGCTTTCATCTCACATTCTAAACAATACATATTGCATTGTTCGGACTAGACTTTTTTTTAGTTTTTATCCTTTATTATTGAAAAAAATAACACCTCTAGTTGTTTTTCTTCTTACACTATTTTCTCTCTTTTCATCTTTATCCCCAAATCGATTTTTTTGGTATCTGGTCTAGTCATATAACAATTAATCCATATTTAAACTACACACACTGTACTATACCGAATGTATATTTCTAATCTGTAATGTAATTTATTTTGTTACAAGAGTGAGAGAAAGAGAGTGTGTGTGTGTGTGTGAGGGAGAGAGAGCGCGTATATGTGTGTCGAAGAGTAGAAATAACCTAATGATCATTATGTATATATATATAAATACATCAACAGCTGACTACTACTAACCTTACAGTGTGTAAAAATGCTCTTTACTTGTTAGTTAACCAATAACTGGACAAATATAAACCTCAATAAACATTAAATATGAACAACAAAACTTATTCTATTTCATGTCAATTTTCCTGCACACAATAATAAAAATGATTGTAAATTATAAACCCTGACCCCTTTTTGGATGCATATATATATATATATATATATATATATATATCAGAAGAGGTTTCATCCTACTGTAGGACTCCTCAGTGGCAGTGCGCATCCACGATACTGCCCCCCCCCCGCGAGATTCGAACCCAAGACTTATCGATCTCGCGCTCGAAAGCATAACCTCTAGACCACTGAGCCTACCAATATCCAACGATGTCAATGATGTCTAACTTCAACTAATCCATATATATATATGTATTATACTCTTTTAATTTCTTTATTTTTTTTCTAGTTATTGTTGTTTTAATTTATTGTCACCTTTTGTTTTATCATTTTTATTCTGTGTTTCTTGTTGTTGTTGTTTTTTGTTTTTGTTTACTTTTTCTTCTTTATATTTTCATAGATATTTTTTCAAAAAACCCAATGATGAATTCGGTACTGGTGTAGTTCATGAAGAATTAACAAATGATAATGCTATTCTACCATTATGGGAAGGTAAAGTTGTAGCACGTGTAGAACGTGCTGATTAATAATTTCGACAGTTTAATATTATCTTCCTTTTTCAATTATACTTTCTTTTAATTTTATAATGATTAATCTATGTATTTGTTTATTTCTTTTATGTGCTCCACTACTACTATCACTACTACTACTACTACTACTACTACTACTGCTACTAGTACTAATACTAATACTAATACTATTACTATTGCAACTACCTCATATATCTTATCCCTATTGATTATTGTTCCTACCATATATACACTTCTTTATTTTGTGTATACATACATTCATGCATATCTACCTGCTTATTTACTTGTATGTATGTCTATTGATATGATGATTATATAACTATCTATTTAATTCTGTACAAACTAGTCTTTTAATTCACATTGTACAGTTGTATGTTTTTTTTTCTTCTTCTCTTGTAAATACGATACATTATGTTGTTGAAAATACTGGAATCCTACTGTGTGCTATAATGACTATTATTTACAAGTACTATTACTATTGAACAGACCAATTGTAGCCCATCACTGATTCAATATTGAATACACACATTAACTATAATTGTTAGAATATTTTCATATTAATATCTATTTCTAACACTTTGTTTATTAGTGATAAACTTTCATGTGTGTGTATGTATGTATGTATGTATGTTGATCTGTATTACAGTTTGGGTCTGTGCACTACACTTCACTTCACTGCAACCACAACAACAACACACACACACACACTCTCTCTCGATAATCCTCAAATTGTACGTGTATTTGAAAGAAAAAGAAAAGAAAAAAATTGCATATATAATTAATTAATTAGTTTCAGTTAACTTTGATTTCTCTCCCCCCCCTCTCTCTCTGTTTTTATTGTTATGGTTCTAGTGAAAGTCGTGGAGATAAATAATATAATTATATATATTCACTTGGTGTTGTTTACTTGTATCTACCCATTCTTATTTAGGCTTGCCATTGATCAGTCTTTTGTTGGCATATGTGCATCCTATGCGAACTGCATCATCGGTATTGCCTTAAGTCATAAGCTTTATAAGCAAAGATGGATAGTGGTTCACAGTGGAATCTAGAATATGCGTTTCGTCCTATTTTGGACTTGTCAACTGGATGTACCTTCATGTCAGAGTTGGTGTTCACTTCGGAACGAAACGCTCGTCAAACTGGATTCTACTACTAGCCATTATGCATCTTTGAATATAATTATATGTTTAATATCTTTATATGTTCAAGGTTTATGCATTATTCAATAAATATCCATCCATTATCATCTTGTATTACAACAATCGAGTGTTTTAAGTTTTATATCTTACACATAAAGTATCATTATTATACTGAAATTATATTTGATCTGTCAATCGATTCTGATCACTATAGATTCACTTCAAGTAAAATTCTGATGCTAAATCGTGATCAGTCTAGTTCAATTGTGTTAATAATGTTATGAATGATTGATAAGTCTTGCAATTTGAACGCTATACTCGGTTTCTAAGCTATTCTTCCTGTAACCCCACAAGCTAGAACTATACAGCGACTTGAACACGAGAGAGAAGGCGCAAAGTATGCGAAAAGTACTTTACTCCAAGGTTCATTTTAATACAAAAAATATAAGGTTTTTATAATATTTTAAATGTCCTTGGGTTGCTCGAAGATTCTGGGATGCTACTAAACATAGTAGCAGTATAGCAATCAGCCAATCAGAACCTCTGCATATGACGTTTCACTTCCTCGAAGTTTCTGGCTAAGACTTCAAGTGAACGCTGATTGGCTGAAATGTTTCTTAGTGTTTCCTGATCCTTGCTTGTCTTTTGCGAGAAATTTTCTGGATCACCACAACACTGATAATATTTGGGTAATCATTTTTCTACATTAGAACCTAACTGGAGTTGTAAATGTAGATTGTTTCTATATCAACTCAGTGGTCTGAAAGTAGATCCCTCACTGTGAGGTTTAGGTACTATTCCAAATTGAATCACTTGATGGGTAGATTACTAAGGAGTCTCAACTTCATTTCGGTATGTTACCATCACCTTATTAATTAGACGTTCAACTTAAATACTTAGGGGAAGATGATATTTTTATGGGGAACCTCCAGTTTCGTTTTAATCGCCTGGATAATGGTTTATCATGGCGCTCAAATCATGAGGACTGCTCATCTCATATAAAATATATGTCAAACATAAAATAAATTGAAAACAAAAGATCACTTTGTGTTCGAGTCCTCGGAGTGATCATCAACTCTGGGATGCAGGTAAATCCAGCTGACTAGTCCCAAATAGGACGAAACGCGCGTCCTGGATTCCACTTCTAGCCACTATACATCTTTGCTATCAGACAAACTGGATTGATTAATAAGTTATCATTGTATTGAAGATAGAATAAAACTACTATTATATTTTTAGTAATATCCTTAAGAATTTAATGTGAAAACAAAGGAATTTGGCAAGATCGACATTCTCTTCTAGTGTTAGAATATCAAAAGTTGGACTGTCATTGCTAACTAGTATCTTAAATATGATTAATAGTATAGCTGATTAAGACAGAGGAATAAAGAAATCTTCACAATGAGACAGTCATCACTGATGGAAATGAATGATGGTTGTGCTATTATTGTAAATTGGATGGGGTCATCAGTGTAAAACCTGTTCCAACGCAAAACACACCACTTTAGCTTGTAAAACTGATCAACTCGATATGTTCTTCAGTTAATTGAATGTATATTGAGGTAATTTTCAATAGATAATCCTATATAGTTCATTAATGTAAGACTTTCAATATTCATGAATAGGACATTGTTGAGGATGTTAGATCCCTAGAACTCATTTGAAAAAGGTCTTAATTTTGTAATTTTCTTCTGAAAATTTGAATTTTATATTTTCGCGCCAAGAGACGCTTAGTGGAGCTACAGCTTACATTCCCTACTCGGAAATCCTTGACTATCATTGGTTGACGGATTACTTTAGTACGCTATTTTATGGCTCTCCCAAGGGCGTTTCTATCATTGTGTATGCTTAGTGACCTCGTCCTTTCTGGGTGCTTGTAGAATACATTCTCTACGTCTCATCAAGACTCTTTGATCTAGTTAGCAGTGCCGGGGACAACACGACCACTATTTAAAATATGAAAGCCCTAGGAGTCCGTTTCGTCATAGTATGAGATTCCTCATCAGTGTGTATCCATGATATTTCACGCAAAAATGCAATCGATGGCTTTCAGTTTCTTGTGCAAATGTCTAACATCTTGACTAGTGAAACGAATCGATGATTATTTGATTAGTTAGAAGTAATCCAGAAATTTAATGAGAAACTATCATTAATCTAGTTCATATCCGAACTCATCCAAACAACATCATTATAATGTAAATAAATATAAAAATACTAATCATTATTTCCTTTGTACCATTTAAACGTGAGTTAATTTAATCTCGGTTATTTATTTACTCTGAAGAAGTAGCTTACATTAAGTCACGAAACATCAGAAATAATTTTTTCCATTTATCAGGATATAACAAAAAAATAAATTGATTAATAACTTTCGACCCAATGCTTAATTTATTTGAAACTATCAAGTTCAACGTTCGAATTGATACCTCAAGGATATACCTGCATCTCAGAGTTGATGTTTACGCTGGAATTCGATCTCAGTATCATGAACTTTAAACATCATCGCGTTATCCATTCAACTATTGAGGCCTAATAGCCACTTACTTGTGAAATGGGGTGAATATAAATTCATTTGATATTGTTTCACTGGAATCTTCCTATTGAGGTTTAAGACTGCAATTGATCAGTCTTTGATTATTGATATATGTGCACACTGTGCGTATTGCCTCGATATAGCCTTAATTCACAAGCTTTATAAGCAAAGATGGATTGTGGCTAGCAGTGGAATTCAGGACACATATTTCGTCCCATGTTGGACTCGTCAGCTGGATGTACAATATGCACAGTCGTTATTTGTTTCCTATATTTCTGCTGCCGATATCAGTTCATGAAATGAACTGACTTCATCTAAGAAAGTTTCCATAAAGTGACCTATGTCAATAATGTTTATGGGTGTAAGGAGATTTAAATAAGGGTTGGTATTTCTTTCTAAATAAATCTAGTACACCTTTATTATTATTATTATTAATCATTGTAAACAAATTTTAATAGTTTTGATAGAGGTTTAATGGAGAATGGTATGATTTTTAGATGGTATTCACCAAGGATTAATTTCCATTAGGGTATCTTCTTAGTAAACCAAAGAGCAATGAGTAACTATTTCATCCACACAGATAGCCACACTAGTAGTTATACCAACGAAACCTGATTCAGTGATCTGATCATTGATGTTCACTAATGAATAGTTTATTGTTAACCAATCTAATGTTAGTCCATACAAACCCCATACAAACGTTTATTTAATCAGAGAATCCTGATGTCCACATTTAGGGTTATCTTCAAAATAAACAAACAACCCCCCCCCCGAAATTCTCAACCATCCATTTACTGGTTTCTATGTTTTTGACGAATATCATGAAATCTTATTAACAGTTTGTAAAACTTACAAATTAATTTAATAAATTTATTACATGATCAAATTACTTATCAGTGTAATCGTCAAAAATATAGTTGAGAGCATTCTTAACTTTAAATCAAACAAGTCGTTGGTTCGAACCCCAGATCAGATAATTCAATTTAATTCCAATAGTTGTGATCATGAGTTCATTGAAGCTAGACCATCATGGAAAACCTGGGAGCACTGGACGGTCATATCGTCCTATTGTGAGACTCCTCAGCAGTGCTCATCCACGATCCCGCCTCGTGTGCGTACGCTTAACCTCTACACCACTAAGCCGCCATCCAATGGTGTTAATATCTAACTTTAACTTATCCACAAAATTGAGCGACACATCGACCATTGTCATCAGTCAGTTAATATCTCACAACAGACCCAGCTGAACTTCACTGGTCACTGCTTCTCACTAGACCTCCAGGAAATACCTCTTGAAGCCAATCACTAGTGAACATATGTTGATTCATATCAGAAGGGGTTTTTTATAGATATTATAATAAATTCAATAATTGATTTCATGAGTCGATTGAAGCTAGACCATCATGGAAAACCTGGAAGTACTAGACGGTCATTTCGTCCTATTGTTGAACTCCTCAGCAGTACACATCAATGTAGTTAATCAAATAACATTATCGTCTCTCACCCTCACTTAAAGCCAATAATTGGTCAATAATGACATATACTTACATACATACATACATACATACATACACACATACATACATACATACATATAACATTTAAACAAAGAAAAAAGTATATCAACAAAATAGATCATCCATTCTACATTCTTTGACTTGTATCGATAGTAACAATAATAATAATAGTAATAATAATAATAAACAAAAGTAAATGGTTTAATGTTTATCTCTATTTGTCGGTATATCGGTAAATTCCTTTAGAAATCAGTAATCTTTATAAGAAACAATTTAGATTATTATCATTTATTATTAACTATATATTGTGTTTTAATAATAATAATAATAATAATGAATGACCTTTAACTGTGATATATACTACTTATACTACTTATATGTAAACTAATAAAAATGTCGGCAAACATTGATGGGTTCTTTATATACCTTAATTTAGATTATTCATTATTATTATTATTATTTATATTTTATATTGACCTTCATAATTCAACAGAAATCATTAATAATCTAAGTTAATAGGATCTGTGTTGTTGTTGTTGTTGTTGTTGTTGTTGTTGTTGTTGTTGTTGAATAAGCAATTTCATTACTTATTACTTGAATTCATGAATCGATGAATGATAGACTACTATGAAAAATTTGGAAGCAATGGATGGCCGTTTCCTACTAGTATGGGACTCCTCAACAGTGTACATCCACGATTACGCTTAGTGGGATGAGAACCGAGAACCCATCGATTTCGCACGTGAACAATTACTCTCTTCAAATGGTTTAAATGGTTGTGGATGGAATAGAAAAAGCTTTCGCTTTATGAGCTTCCATGTCTAGTAGGAGTGAGTCATCAATACCTCCAGACAGGAACCTAGGTATATTAACGATAATAGAGGAAAAAAGAAATTGGTAAATCATAGTAAGATATTATCCTTAGTCCTTAAGAATAGGTCAAGTAACCTCTTAAAGGACTCCTGGGAAGTCGCTTAGACTAGCTAAGCCGGCAGCGAATTCCAGAATTTGACAACTCTTAAGGAGTAGAGGTTGCGTCTACAGTCAGTTCTGCTGTGTTATGTCTCTAGTGTCTGAGTGTTACTCCTTAAATTTGTGCTGGAGCTAAACTTAAGTGTGTGTTTAAGGGGTTGTCCAGAAGTGTTGAGGATACTGTAAGCCATTAGAAGGTCACCTCTAAGACGCCTATACTCTAATGAGTAAAGATTTAGTGATTGGAGGCGCTCTTCATAAGGCTTGAATATGAGTCCCCAAACTGATTTCGTGGCTCGCCGTTGGATACGCTCCAGAGTGTCCTTATCCTTTTGGAGTGAGGGAGAAAATACTGTTTCAGTATTCTAAATGGGAACGAATAAAACTGCTGAAGATCATGTGAAAAGTTCTTTGGTCAAACTGACCAAAAATGTGCATCAATTTTACCAGTGCAAGATTTGCTCGAAAAGCATTTTTCTCACAATTAGGCTGACTTCAAATTGTAGGGTACCACAATTTCTAAATCTTTCTCAACTTGGATTACTTCTAGAGAGGAGTTTCATAGCTTGTAACTATAGTCTGCAATATGTCTCAAATGGACTACTTTACACTTTGAAGTCGAGTCAGATCCTCTTGAAGTGTCAGCATATCCTCTCGGCTACGTATCTCTCTCCAAAGTTTCACATCATCAGCAAAAACCAATAAGTCAGTCGATATCTATCGTGGAAGATTGTTTATATAAATCACGAAAAGAAGAGGTCCTAGTACTGAACACTAGGGGACCCCACTAGGATATTCCATAGACTGAGAGAAAGAGATGTTTACCCTGACCTTAAAATGTCGATTGTTTAGATATGAAGTGAGCCAGTCAATTAAAGGTGATTTGATACTCAATCGTTTGAGCCTATTGATAAGGCATATATGGTTGACCATATCAAAAGCTTTTGAGAATTCAAGGTAAATGACGTCAATTTTCCCCTTGCAATCAACGATGGTTGTCCACCTGTCCACAGTATTCAGCAGGTTGGCTATACAAGAATGGCTTTTCCTGAAACCACACTGTTGGGGTGAATAGAAGTGTAAGGAGAATAAATGGTCATGTATACCATAGCATATCAGGGACCACTGAGCCAGCCGGTATCCAACGCTGTGAATATCTAACTTCAACAAATCCACGAAATTGCACCACCGTTCACAATTATCTTCAGTGAGTTACTGCCTTAAAACAGACTCAGTTGAACTGCACTGGTCATGGCTTCTCATTAGAACTCCAGGAGTTTTACTAATAATTCATTTACCAAGTACATTTTTATCTAAAAGAATTTGAAATGTAATTGTTATATAATAGAACAAATGATCTGTTGGTTGAAAGTTGAGTAATTTAACCACTAGGTAAATGTTAAATGAATTTGTTTTATGAAGGAATAAAAATTACTGATCACCTGAAATCATTATTTACACCCCATTCTTTTCATGATTTGCTACTACTATTACATATATTCTTATTGTATAATTATTAGGAGGCAAAACCCGACTTACACTTCCTCGTTGTGCCTCCTGGATAGTGGAATTCAGACCGATGAACTAACGTGAGCGGTAAACGGGGTGGTAGAGATCGAGCTAATCACCCACTCGACTGATATCCACAAAATGATTACGAAACTCATGAAGAATCACAGCACAACTACTCCTGGATCGAAAAACGACAAAAATTCATAAAACTGGTGTATGAAATGTACGGGGTTGCTCCCTACGGGGCAAACTCCAGCTGATTGCAAAAACAGCTATTCTAGCCCAGCTAGTTGTGCCATGCTTCAATGTGGTCTGTTTCTCATGAAGGGCCTACTAGGCTTCACAATCTTGTTTGACTGGAAGGGTGGTATAATTATTAGGTAACTAGATTATATGTGCATTTATATTCCTTTTATTATAAGCTCCCATTTGACCTGTTGACTACTATTATACGATTTACTATTCTTGAGTTATTCTCAATCTATTAGTTACAGTCTCTTACTCTCATAGCCACTTTTGCCTTGATCTTGTATGATTGTTATTTTTCTTTATTTGATGGTGTGATACGATCTAGTTTGCTTGTAGATGAACAAAGCATGTCTGAAATATACGATTCATATGATGGAAGCTGTGATTGTGTTCTGAACTCAATGGGCAGAGCAGGGCAAAACAAGAAGAACCAATAAGGACTCAGAGTTGACTACTCATGCTAGTTAATGCGTTATTGGTTTGGCACAGAGCCAAGGTCGTATAAGTTGATGTTCTAATTGGCCATTTTGTTATGTGATAATTGACAAGCTATAGGACATAGCAGAGGTCATTAAATATTTATTATAGAAAATATTTATTTCTATTTCACTTTATAAAAGCTCCATCATTTTTGGCACTACAGTTGTCTAATTTGTTTTCATTATGTAGAATGTCTCGAGAAGGTTTTACTATTCAAGCACTTAAGCTACCACTTTCTTTTCATACACTTTCCTTAATAGTAAATTTTTTGTTGGAATCATGTCCATAGACAATTTCCTCAGATTTACTTCATTCTGATAGTGAATCACTGACTGGACTAGAATCACGATTGAACATGTTTGATAACTAGGAGGTCGATGGTCATTCTGTACCACACTTAAATTCTTTATGGACCTTACTCATCATTAGTGCATTATCACCGTAGACATTCTTCAATAGCTCCTCAGATTGTTATCAATATTTTCTAAATTTTGATCAAAAATTTGGTGAACTTTATGTACTCCATCTACTGAATTAATTATGTGATTTATTATGATACTTTCGAATATTTTTTTCAACAGGTGGCAATAATTCTCATATGTGTCAGGTCCTTATTAGTGCAGATCGAATGCTATCGACCAAGTTGTTTAGGTGACTCGACATTATGACCCGAATAGCCTAGTGGTAATATCTCCGACTGTGAAGCTGGGTGACATGGGATGGAATCTGTCAGGGAGCATCATTTCCCTCAAGATTATAGGTGCACCTTACTGACGAGTGCCAAGTAGCACGAAACCCGGTTCCAAGGTTTGCTGTTGACTATGTTCAACCACACCCACAAATGCCCTGGTATGGCCGAGAGTGGGGGGAGTCCGCTCCTCCTCTCGAAATGCTCTCACATGGCCACGCGTATACAGCCCCTGCCACGGAAGTCCTACTCACTGCCTTCTCGCACTACGAGTGTTGTTTACGAAAATGAGAGGACGAAAAGCGAATGTCCGGCGCTATAACCAGACCCCAAACCAATGGTGCACATGGGCTGGCTCCAGTATCCTGAAGGAACAAATGGCGTATGAACCAATCGTTGGTCACTGGCTCCCATGGGACTGCATCTCCTCACGATGCTCCACTGCCTTGTGGATCAGATCTTCAGGTCAAAGGCTCGGGTTGTGGCCCCCCTAAGAAAACCACCTGCTTCGGTTTGGGCACCCAGGCAGTATCACAGCCCTCACACAAATTAAATGAGGTTTGTGTGGCGCATATGTATTTGGTGCCTTCTTGTACCGATATCTATGTGTTAAAATAAAATAAAATAAATGTTCAAATACCCATCATCTTAGTTGACAGCTTTCTTGAGGAACTTTGTATTTCTATGATGTAACTAATCAATTTATTGATTTCGTACCCTTCTGATGTTTATTAATATTCATTTAATTAATGTATTCCAACAATTGATTAAAAGATAATTTGGTTAATAGACAATAGTTGTTTCGTCCAAGTATGGGGTTGTACATAACGGTTCCTTGAATGAAATTCAAAACATTAAGGTCTGATAATGTGAATAACCAGTTTACATAATTAAATTAGAGATAGATAGATCATAGTTTATGACTTTTGTTACCACTGAATTACTTTTGCACTTTCAACCGGATCGATTTCAGAGGTTTCAACTCCTTTATATGTATATATATAACTATGAAAATGCATATTGAAACATCTCATGAATATCAAAATAGGTTGATTATCGAACAAAATAATCTTGTGGATTGGTTGAAGTCAGACATTCCCACCGTTGGATGCGGGTTCGAATCCCGTGGGCAGGATTGTGGATGCGCACTGCTGAGGAGTCCCATACTAGTAAGAAACGGTTGTCCAGTACTTTCAGGTTTTCCATGGAGTTCTAGCTTCAAATGATTCATGAATTTAACTATTAAATATTTTATGAAGAAAAACTTTGAAGTAGTGCATTGTGAATTCACCCTCTTCCCATACACACTTGAGATTGTAAAATTTCTATACAACTATCCTGTTTCTAAATGGTTGATCTTTCTTTTCTATCAATATAATAAGATGTACTTTAAAGAAAGATATTGTATTATTCTTTTTATTTAATCTGGTTATTATTATTCAGTCAGTCAGTCAGCTGCAACGTAAGATCAGGCACATATATGCATCGGTTCAAGTTGCCATACCCCGTTAGCACAACAAGATGAATACGGGATTGATAGAAGTAGTTAATCCAGTGGTGGTAATATATAGAAGAAAGACTGTATATAAGGATATAGTACAGGAAGATAGAATTAGTTGGTATAAAGAAAGATATGAAGTGATTTTAATCTCTTAGTTTAAAGGAAGATAGAGAGTGTATACACGGACGCCATTGTGATCGATTCTGAGCCATGTCACCAAGAGTCTCCAACCATTGGTTACGATAGTCACGCGAACCCCAACCAGGTAGTCTGCATCTACGAACATGGCTCAGACCAGAAGTTAGTGACTTCAGGCACTGATGCCACGTTTTGATTATTATTATTATTATTAGATTTATTCATTATTATACTTTTAGTATAATATAGAATACTCAGTACAAAGTATTTCAACAAGTTTCCGTTTCACAATTGTTGATCGATCCTAATAATCAATATTGAGTGATCGGTAGTTATATGTAATTAGATCAGGAATCGACATCTAAATAATATACATATTTTTCGTTGCACATCCCCAGAAACCATAATATCTCTGATTGTGCTTTTTGCTAACTTGTACAGCGAAACGGCATGAACTTTTCACAAATACACTTGAATAGGCTGTGTAATTAATTGACATAATGATCTGTTGAAACAAACAAGAAAACAGATATTTTGTTGAAATATCTAGATCAATGATAGGAATAGGTAGCCCAGATATTCAAGCATGCCGCCTAGTAACTTCACTTACATTTCTACTACTCACTTCTAGTGTGTGTGTGTGTGTGTGTGTGTGTGTGTGTGTTAACAACAACTTCCAGATCAAATTCATTTGAGTAATTGTTTTCCAATTCTGTTTTTTTTTTAGATATTACAATTTGTGTAGGCAACTAATAAAATGAAGTGAATTCATATTATTCTTCTCAAATTTTTTATGTTTGTTCTTTAAGAGATAATAAAAGGAACTATGTATGAAATGATTAATTATTTATAAATCAGTATAACAACGAATACACACATTTAATAAAAGAAGAAGAATGAGGCAGTAAACAAAATGTATATTTGCAGAGTTAATATAAAGTATTAAGGATATAAATTAGATATGATTCATATAGTTTTACTTCCTTGACGCCTGTTACTCCTTGTGAAGAAGCATAGGCCGCCCACCAGCATTCTCCATCCAACCCTGTTCTGGGCAATCCTTTTCAGTTTCTTCCGGTTGTTATTCATCCTTTTCATGTCTGATTCTGATTCCCAATTCAGTGTGTTCTTTGGCTTTCCTTTTTTTCCACTTTCCCTTCAAGATTTCAAGTTAGCACTTGTTTCATGTAGTTTGATGATTTCCGTAATATGTGTCCTGTTCATCTGAAGTGTCTCTTTCTAACTTCTTCTTCGGGCTGGTAGCTGGTTTGTTCTCTTCCACAGTAAACTGTTGCTGATGGTATCGGACCAATAAATGTTGAGTATCTTGTGTTTACAACTATTTATAAATACTTGTACTTTCTTGATAATGAACTATAACTCTTCTAGAGTTACTACCTGTCTCAAGCCCAGGTAAAGGAGGAGGATTGGGCATGAGGTTACCGACTCCATCTCATAGAAAACTAACTCGCTAAAAAAAAACTCTACTGTATAGAATTAACTCTTAACTTGTTTAATCATTATCATCCATTCATTCATTCATTCGATACATTGAATAATCCATTTAAATCGAACATGAACAAAGGGAATGTCATTGCTAAAGTTTATTTTTTATGCTAAAGGAAAAAATAAATAAATAAACGATACTCTCCCCCCTCTCTCTCTCTCTGTATTATAACCGGAATCGTGTGTTTCCTTTCCTCTTATCCAATCCAACTACCTCCTCACAATTGTTGACTTAGATTCTAAATAATCTTTACTGATCAAAATATGTCAATCAAACTATCCTATAATGACAATCATAATTATTATTACTATTACTGTTATTACCATTAACGTTAGTATTATTATTATTATTATTATTATTATTATTATTATTATTAGTAGTAGTAGTAGTAGTAGTAGTAGTAATAGTAATAGTAGTATTAGTATTACTATTGTTATTATGTACATTCATTTGATTGGTTAATCTAATAAAGGGGATATTTGTCCATTGGACATTATATGATATTATTATAAATTGTCTATTACAAGTTAAAGATGATAGATGGAAATGTTTGAATTAAGAAATCATTTATCATTTATTATTGTATACAACTATTTATGATTGACTATACGGTATATGTATAGAGATATATAGAGATAGATAGATAGATAGATAGATAGATGTTTGACAGAATATCAACTGACATATTGTTCATAACTAGCTGTCATACAGAAAGATTTCAATCCTGAAATTGGATACTTTGTACAGTGAATAGAAATAAACATTGTTTATACAATGGATTGTATTTAAAATAGAAATGATGGATACATAAAGTTACCCGTATAATTTGTCATCTAATCTCTAGGATCATTTGTTACAGGTATTGATTATTTCAAATTAAGAAGGAAGGAAGGGGGTGGGGATATTGAAAATTAGGAAAAGATTAGATAATTATTTCATTCTTAATTATTGAATTACACTATTATTTTTTTAGTTTGTGATTACAATATTTAGCACATTGCAAGCCATCATGATGTGGCTGATTGGGCTCTTTCTTAACTTATACCCACTGCCTTCACGTGGCGGAGTTGTTGTCTACGAAAAGCGAATGTCCGGTGCTGTAACCGGATCCCAACCGAATGGTGCACATGGGCTCCAGGATCCTGAGGGAACAAATGGCGTATGAACCAATCGTTGTTCACCGGCTATCATGGGACTGCATCTCCTTACGATGCTCCACTGCCTTGTGGATCAGATCTTCAGGTCGAAGGTTTGGGGTGTTCTCCCCTAAGAAGACCACCTGCTTCGGTTTGGGTACCTAGGCAGTATCACAGCCCTCACACATATCAATTGAGATTTGTGTGGCGCATATGTATTTGGTGCCTTCCTTGTACTAATATCTATGTGTTAAAATAAAATATAGAATGAATGGTCATAAACTTTTCATAAACGAGTCTCAATAGATCATATGATTAATAGCCAGTAATGATAAGTTAAAACAAACAAGAAAACAGATAACTTATTGAAATATCTAGATGGTAAGAAACAGGTAGCTCAGATATTCAACCAGGTCGCCCTTATGTATAATAAATCATGTTCAATTTCAGATAATACTATTTCTAATGAACAATACGACACACATTGATGAAAGCATCCAATGCGTCACAAGACAAGCCCTCACATGAAATCCTCAAGGCCAAAGGAAAAGAGGAAGACCAATGAACATATTACATCGAGAAATGGAGATAGATATGAGAAAAATGAACAAGAAATGGATGGAACTAGAAAAGAAGGCCCAGGACAGAGTGGGTTAGAGAATGCTGGTCGACGGTCTATGCTCCAATAGACGTAACAGGCGTAAGTAAGTAATATCATATTCTCATGTTGAATTTCTATATTTGTTAAGTGTAATATGACATGTATCTAACTATATTTGTTAGAATTCCTATCAAAACAAATACATTTAGTGTGTGAGAATTGAAATTCATTATAAGCAACGATGAATAGTGACTAGCAGTGGAATCCAGGACGTACGTTTCATCCTATTTAGGACTCGTCAACTGGTGTGACGGTACTGGGTTCGTGTCCCAGAGTGAACATCAACTCTAAGGCAATACGCGCAGGATGCACATATATCAGTAAGAGACTGATCAATTGCAGTATTAAATAACAATTGGGAGGATACAAGTAAATAACACCAAGGGAATATGAGATTGATTATGTCTAGCACGAAGATGCTACATTGCCACATGGTCGATAGCATTCGATCTGCACTAATAAGGACTAGACAAGCATGACATTGGTCACCACCCAGTGATCAATCAATTGTGATTACATCTCAGTCCTACAGAAGGTCGGTCGCGGCCAGAATAGCTCAGTGCTAACGTCTGTGACTGTACAGCTGAGTGACACGGGATCGAATCCGTCAGGGAGCACCAGTTCCCTTAAGATTACAGGTACACCTTGCTGACGAGTGCCAAGTAGCACGAAACCAGGGTCCAGGGTTTCCTGTTGACTACCTCCAACCACCATCTAAACTAAACCATATTCTACAATATTTTCTTTAAGTAGTTAGTTACTCCAACGGGTAACTTCCATTATTTCGCTTCTCCAGAAATGAAGCGATTTGACCAAATATACATACATATGTAGTGAACGAGAACACAAATGGCGACAATCGAATGCATTTGAACACGAAATTACAGAATCTCTTAGTAAAATTTGAGAATTATATAGTGAATACTTCAATTTGCAATCTTCAATTGTCTCAGACTTGACTGTTTCTTCGTTTCCACCCTAATTACTCTCTATTCTCGTTCGCTTCTATTCAGTCTTTTTAATCTTCTTCCGCTAGACATTTCACTTTTGATTGATAACGATACATACTACTAATATCTATCGACATCAGTAGCATATACTACACTTAAATTTGATTATTCTAAATGACTATAGCTTAAATAGTTAATGTAAGAGTAAATGAATGACATGAATTGAGTATTACTCGTTAATGACTCTTACTTAGAGTTATCAGATTGATTATGTAATTAGTTTTGCTTAAACATACATAGACATAACTGTTTTCTCTTTAAATTTTCTCTTTTATGAATACAATACTAACTAATACATATTATCAGAAGGGGTTTTGTGGAGATTGTAGTAATTTCAATGATTAAGATCATGAGTCAGTTGAAGCCGTCCAGTGCTTCCAGGTTTTCCATGGTGGTCTAACTTCAACTGACTCATGATCTTAATCATTGATAATACATATTACTTGATTTAATGTCTTAAACCTTCATGAATGAAAACTTCTTTTTTAGTATTTATTAGACCAATACTATGCTTGACTAGTTGATCATCCTTCTAATGTAAATGTACGGGTCAGGATTGGAAAAGTATGAAGAACATCAGTACAGTTTGAAGAACATATGGAACTCAAAACAACTATCTTTCAACCAATATCAAAGTCGCAATCTTCAATATAAATGTCATGATAGTTTTACTATATGGGGCCTAAACATAAAGAACTACCACAACCATCATTAAAAAGGCATAAGTATTCATAAACAATTGTGTACGTATGATATTGAATGTCTGTTGATCGGATATTATCAGCAACAGCCTATTGTGGAAGAGGACAAACCAGCTTCCAGCTGAAGAAGAAATTAGGAAAAGACGTTGGAAGTACATAGAGCATACACTAAACTGCATCACGAAACATGTGCTAACGTCGAGACTATAATTTATGGACGAATCAATCAGATTTGCGATAACAGGTCTTAAATTTTGGTGCGAAATTCCTTCACCCCTTTGGCTATATAGTGTTTTGGCATTATAGCTGATGATCAGATCGTGGTGAAAACCCTATATCTAATTCCTATACTTAACCATCAACTGTAAATCATAATCTTCATTCTTCAAATTACTTTATAACCCTTATTTATCCCTAATAAGTAGATAGACACTCTCAAGGTCACGTTAACGTCGCTCAAAGGCCATCCATAAATTATAGTCTCACCATGCTAATCTTAACTCCAGAAGGGAAACGAAAAAGAGGAAGGCCAGATTTTACACTAAATCGGGAATCGGAAGCATACATGAAAAGGATAAATAACAACTAGAAAGAACTGAAAACGAATGCCCAAGACACAGTTTGATATAGAGTGATGGTATGCGGCCTATGCCCCTCCATAAGGGGTAACAGATGTAAATAAGTGAGTAAGTTGATCATTATAAGTTAAATAAATGATTTGAAATCTTAACTGATCTAGTTGTCACATAATAAATGAGGAAAAAACATTCATGTGAAACAATCTAATTTGTATTACTTACTTACATACTTACTTACTTACTTACTTACTTACTTACTTACTTACTTACTTACTTACTTACTTACTTACTTACTTACTTACTTACTTACTTACTTACTTACTTAATTACTTACTTACTTATTTACTTACTTATTTACTTACTTACTTATTTACTTACTTACTTACTTACTTACTTTACTTACTTACTTACTTACTTACTTACTTACTTACTTACTTACTTACTTACTTACTTACTTACTTACTTACTTACTTACTAACTTACTTACTTACTTACTTACTTACTTACTTACTTACTTACTTACATACATCTCTTTCCCCCCCAATGGAGTATAGGCCGCCGACCATCATTCTCTTATTTTAAATGACTATAACATTTATTGTTAATAAGGTGAACATTTAATTCATGTATAATTTGTTATTATTAGTATAATTTAAATGAAATTCATATACAACTATGGTATGTGCTACTTATATTGACATAAGTAGTATATAACACTAGTCAGGAATAGAATGTTTGAAAGAAGAAAGTTAAGAAAATCGAAGAAAAGAGAATGAGAACAGAAAGCAATTATTATGGAAATACAAGAACAATAAAGTCAGAGATGATTGTTTGACATTCATGCAAATGAAATATTCACTGTATGATTCTTAGATTTCATGGTTAAATATATTCAATTGTTCCCATTTGTATTCTTGTTTACTATATAGTTTCCTATAAGGATTAAATTCTAAACATTCAAATTATACAATAATCAAATGGTATATAACATGATTAAATAAGTTTGTTTGTTGCTAATGACATATAGTTGTTTACATGAAATGTCATCATATTTATTCAATATGTACTTTCTATATTATTTATTATTATCAGAAGGGGTTTTGTGGAGATTGTAGTAATTTCAATGATTAAGATCATGAGTCATTTGAAGCTAGACCACCATGGAAAACCTGGAAGCACTGGACGGCCGTTTCGTCCTATTATGAGACTCCTCAGCAGTGCGCATCCACGACCTCGCCCCCTGCGAGATTCGAACCCAGGACCTACGGGTTTAGTTGAGGTTAGACATTAACACCGTTGGATGCCGGCTCAGTGGTCTAGAAATTAACTAATCTTTGATCAGTCGACTAGTTGTACATACTGGAGAGATAGTATTCTAAAGAAATTTAGCTCACTAGTGACAAGTTTCGTGAGAAAATTAACGGAGTTCTGGTGAGAAGTCGTGACCAGTGGAGCTAATCTGTGTCGGGTAGAAACAGATGTCTACCTCAGTACAATGGAAGATGATCGCGCAACTTCGTGGATTGGTTGAGGTTAGACATTAACACCGTTGGATGCCGGCTCAGAGGTCGAGAATGAAGGCGCTGGGTTCGAATCCCGCGGGCGGGATCATGGATGCGCACTGCTGAGGAGTCCCACAATAGGACGAAACAATCGGTTCAGTGCTTCCAGGTTTTCCATGGTCGTCTAGCTTCAACTGACTCATGATCTTAATCATTGAAATTACTACAATCTCCACAAAACCCCTTCTGATAATAATCAACATATGCTCACTAGTGACTGGCTTCAAGAGGTATATCCTGGAGTTCTATTGAAAAGTAGTGACCAGTGGAGTTCAACCAGATCTGTTGTGGGATAGTAACTCACTGAAGGCAATGGTGGATGTGTCGCTCAATTTTGTGGATTAGTTGAAGTTAGACATTAACATCTCGCAGGAGGCGAGGTCGTAGATGCGCACTGCTGAGGAGTCTCATAACAGGACGAAACGGACATCCACTGCTTCCAGGTTTCCTATGGTGGTCTAGCTTCAACTGACTCATGATCTTAATCATTGATATTATTTATTAGTAACTAAATTATAAAAGCTCATACTAAAAGATACTATGAACTCTATTCTAATGAGAACTGACATTTCATAAACAAAAGTTAACAGTAAACTAGTGGATGAGACTATAATTTATAAATGATCATTGAATGACGTTAAACTGACCTTTAAAATGTCCACCTAATAACTAGGATAAAATAAGGGGGATAAACCAATGTGAAGAATTACAATTATCATTTATAGTTGATAGTTAGAGTTAAAAAAAAATTGGATTTAGGATTTTTCATCATGAACTGACATTAGATGAAATGCCAATAAGTTTATTTAGTCAAATGGATAAATGAATTTTGCTTCAAATTCCAAGAATTGCTATCGTTTTCGTCAGCTGGAGTGAAAATCGACAGTATAGATTCTAGGTTATTGAAAAATTCCTGTATACTTAAAGAAGTCCTATGGAATAACTAATTCATTCAAAAAAAATTCCAGCCCCCAAAATGCTCCGGTACTGCCGAGAGTAGGAAGAGTCAGCTCTCTCTCTCTCTCTCTAAATGCTTTCACATTGCCATTTGCATACAACCACTGACAGAGAAGTCCTACTCACTGCCTTCTCACGACATTACTATTGTTTATGAAATTGGGAGAACGAAAACCGAATGTCTGGCGCTTTAACCGGATTGATGGATATGGAGAATCTACTTGAGGGTTAGGAAACTTTGATTCCAAATACACGGTGCAAATGTGCTCTAGTATCCTGAAGGAACAAATGGCATATAAATTAGTTGTTGGTGACCGACTACCATGGTAGCGCACTTCCTAACGTTGCTCCACTCCGCCTTGTGGATCAGACCTTCAGGTCGAAGGCTCCAGATGTGGCCGCCTAAGAAAACCACACACAAATCAAGTGACTTGTATGGTGCATATGCATTCGGTGCCACTTTGTACCAATATGTTCAAATAAATAATAAGTAAATATTCATGAGCCAATGAAAACTAGATCACCATGGAAAACCTAGAAGTACTAGACAACTTTTTCATCCTGGTATGAGACTCCTCAGCAGTGTGCATTCAGCGAGATTGCAACCCAGCACATATCAGTCTCGCACGCCAACACTTGACCTCTACACCAGTGAACCGAGATCCAACGATGTTAATCTCTAACTTCAATTAATCCACGAAATTGAGCCACTGTTCACCATTGTTTTCAGTTAGTTACTATCTCATATCAGACCCGGTTGAACTTCACTGGTCACTGCTTCTCACTAGAACTTCAAGAAATACCTCTTGAAACCAGTCACTAGTTGGCATATGATGATTATTATGAGAAGGAGTTTATAGAATATTCTAGTAATTTTATAATTGAACTCATGAATCAATTGAATCTAGACAACTATAGAAAATCTGGAAGTACTAAACAACCATTTCATTCTAGCATGGGACTCATAACAAGAATTAAGTGAATGACAATACAAGCTCTTATAGAATCTTCTATCCTATTGATATTTTAATAGTTACCACCTATGAATGTTACAATTCTGTTTAATACCAACATGTTATCATATTCATATAATATTATTGCTTATCTTAATGACCTAATTTAAAATTGTATGTATTTAGTTTATTATGATTGACATCTTTATATAACTAATCATTAATAATAAATATATATTATTACTTTTTATTCAAATAAACATATCTAGTTGTTGTTAAGATAAGGTTAAATAATAATTTTGTTACTAAGCCATTGGATTTGACAAAAATGATTTTAAATAGTTAAAACAATGAAATAAAACAATCTAAAATTAATTACAATTTATTTGGTATTCTTATTTTACTTATATCTTTTTAACTAGGTCTGTTGTGAGATAATAACTCACTGGAGACAATGGTGAATGTGTCACACAATGTTGTGAATTAGTTGAAGTTAGACATTAATACCATTGGATGCTGACTGGCTCAGTGATCTAGTGGTTAGGTGCTCACGCGCGAAACCAGTAGGTGGTGGGTTTAAATCTCACAGGAGGCGGGGTTGTGAATGAGCGCTGTTGAGAAGTCCTACGACAGGACGAGACAGCCATTCAAGTTTTCCATGGTGGTCTAGCTTCAACTGACTCATAATCTTAACCATTGTATCTTTTCATTATTGTTTTAGGATTGTAATTGATTAGTCTCTTGATGATATATGTGTATCTTGTACAGACTGTCTCAATATAGAGTTAAGTCATATGCATTCTAAGCAAAGATGGATAGTGGTGGCTAACAGTGGAATCCAGTTTAACGCGTGTTTCATCTTATTTAGGACTGGTAGGCTGTATGTACCTGTATTTCAGAGTTCATGTTCATTCTGGGAGGGACTCGAACCCAACACATTTTCGGTCTCTCACGTGTGAACGCTTAACCTCTATACCACTGAGCTGACATCCAACATTTTGAATGTCTAACTTCAACTAATCGACGAAATTCAGAGACACATCCATCATTGTCATCAGTGAGTTACTATCTCACAACAGACCCGGTTGAACTTTACTAGTCACTGCTTCTCACTAGAACTCCAAGAAATACATCTTGCAGCCAATCACTAGTGAGCATACGGTAATTAATATCAGAAGAGATTTTCGTCGAATATTGTAGTAACTTTAATAGTTGAGATCATGAATCAATTGTAGCTAGACCATCATGGCCAATTTGAAAGTACTGGACCGATTGTTTCGTCCTATTGTGGGACTCCTCAGCCGTGCACACCCACTATCCTTACACATCGGATTCGAATCCAGAACCTATCGGTCTAGTATGTGAACGCTTAACCTCTAGAACACTGAGCCGACCGGTATCCAATATCTATTTTTAACCAATCCACAAAATTTCATCACTATCCACCATAGTCATCAGCTCACAACAGATCTGGTTGTATACAATTGTTTACATATGGAAAATTTAAAATCATTTATTTAATAAATAACAGTTTGCTTTTCCACAATCATAATTATTGTTGCATTTTGTTTGTTTGTTTGTTTGTTTGTATGTCTGTTTGTAAACAGTTTTCTCTTATTTTGATTTCTCATTCAATGATCAAGATTACAAATTGTTTATTTGAATTCGTTACATTGAACACGTTCTTCTATAAATGAAGAAAGAAAAAAATAACAAAAAAATAAAAAGAAATTATTATTCCCTTTTTTTTTTGATTGATTAAAACAGATCGATAATATAAATTTATTTGGTGTTGTTCTACTTATATCTTCTCAATTGAGTAATCTCTTGTTAGTATATATGTGGATTGCCTTGATATAGCCTTAGTTCACAAACATTCTAAGCAAAAAATGGATAGTGGCTAGCGGTGGAATTTAGGACATGAGTTTCATTCTATTTAGGACTAGTCAGCTGGATGTACCCATATCCGAGAATTAATGTGCATTCTGGGATTCGAATCCAGTACTGTTCACCACAAACATTATTGCGTTATCCATTTAGCTACTGAGTTCTGTTAGTCACCTGCTTGTGAAATGGGGTGAAGTTATATTCAATTGATGTTGTATACTTTTTATTTAAAACTGTAATTGATCAGTCTCTTGTTGACATATATGCATCCTGTGCAGACTGCCTAGATATTGGATTCTACTGCTAACCACTATTTATCTTTGTATATAATGCTTGTAAATTAAGGCAATATGGAGAAAATACACAAAGTATGCACATATTCCAATAAGAGACTGATCAATTGCAATCATAAACATCAATGTGAAAATCTCATTGCACAAGCGAGTTAAACTACTATAGAAAACCTAGAAGCACTGGACAACCATTTCATACTAGTATAGCACTCTCCAGCAGTGTGAGACTAAATGGTCTAGGTTCGAGTCTCAGGTACAGGATCATAGATGTGCACTGCTGAGAAATCTCAGACTTGAACGAAACGGTCTTTCAGTACTTCTAGGTTTTACATGGTGGTCTAGCTTTAATCGATTCATCAATTCAACTATTACATTACTATAATGAACATTTAATAAAATAATTTTGTCAACCAACTAGATCATGTTTATATTCTCCTTTATTGGAAATGATTACATTTTAATTATAATATTTCATTTTGAAGATAAATAGCAAAGATTTCTTTTTAGACAAAAACACTTTTGTTTGAATTAATCATGAGTAAAATAAGTAGATTTTTGAGTTTAAATTACCCTCTATAAACAAACCAGCTTCCAATTGAAGAGGAAATTAGGAAAAGACGATGGAAATGGATAGGATATACATTGAGGAAATCAAACTGTACCACGAGACAAGCGCTAACTTGGAATCCTGAAGGGAAGCGGAAAAGAGGAAGGCCAAAGAACATATTACATCGGGAAACAGAAGCAGTTTGGAAAAGTATGAATAAGAACGGGAAAGAGCTGGAAATGATTTCCCAGGACAGAGTTGGATAGAGAATGCTGGCGAGCGACCTATGCTCCTTCACGAGGAGTAACAGGCGTAAGTAAAAAAGTAAAAGTATGTACTGTCTATAAACTGACTTTAACTAAGATAATATTGAAAATTAAAGTAATGTACAACTGTTTCTGGTTAGCGTCACAAGGAAAGCCCTGACATGAAATCCTCAAGGCCAAAGGAAAAGAGGAAGACCAATGAACATATTACGTTGAGAAATGGAGACAGACATGAGAAAAATGAACAAGAATTGGATGGAACTAGAAAAGAAAGACCCAGGACAGAGTGAGTTGGAGAATGCTAGTCGGCGGCCTATGCTCCATTGGGAGTAATACGCGAAAGTAAGTAAATAAGTAAGTGCAACTGTTCCATTTTAATATGGAACTGCTTTGTAATGCTGAAATATAAACCCATCTATGAAATGAATCTAGGTCAATTTGATCTGTACATCCCGAGCGGCTTCCTTGAATATTTAGGCTACTTGTTTCTGCCATCTGGTGATTTCAACGAGTTTTCTATTTCCTAACTTCGAGTCACATTTATATGTAAGAATGGATAATAATATCCAGGTCCCCCAAACTAAAGTAGACAGACAAAGTTTCGAACTTGACTTAAGGGCTAATAATCGAACACCTTAATCATAAAACCCCTAATCTATCGTCATCATTTCGAACTTCAGTAATATCTATTACAATTCTGATGTAATGAATTTCTACTAATCAGGGCTTTTTACTAAAGAACTTTAATTACTTCACTAGAAATTCATCATTTGTAAATGCTGAATCATTCTTTATCTAGTTTATTGTATAATTGTCAACCAACACCAAGGTCAGGATTTTCAATACAAATGTCAAGACAGTTCTATTGTATGGAGAGGAAACTTAGAGAACTACGAAAGCCATCATCCAGAAGATACAAGTGTTTATTAACAGTTGTCTAAGCAAAATACTTCAGATCCGTTGGTCAGACACTATTAGCAACAACCTACTGTAGGTGTTTACAAACCAGATTCCATTGGAGGAAGAAATCAGGAAGAAGCGCTGGAAATGGAATCCTGAAGGCCAAAGGAGGAGACGAAGACCAAAAAACACATTACATCGAGAAATGGAGATAGACATGAGAAAAATGAACAAGAAATGGATGGAACTAGAAAAGAAGGCCTAGGACAGAATGAGTTAGAGAATACTGGTCGGCGGCCTGTACTCCATTAGGAGTAACAGGCTTAAATAAGTAAGTAGTTTATTGTATAGTCATGAAATAGTTTTCATTATAGATTAAAAGTAGGTAATACTTTTGCTGATATCACATATTGACATATTCATCATCTCAGTAAAGTATTAATCCAAATTTGATATATCTTGTTGTTTAATGCTACTTGTTATATCTGATTGTCGTTAATTATTATGTCGGAAACGCTTATCACTTATACTCAAAATGAAGGACTTCTGCAATTCCCACAATGCCAAAGTAAGAACACAAAGACTGGTATAAGTGAAGATTTATTAATCCCCACAAAACACGAGGACAACAACGATAACAACGACCAGATATAAAAAGTAGCCTTAAACAACAAGACATATCAGTGGCGATGGGGATAAGATTTTAGAAAAAGTCAATAAGACATATCAAAATCTACTGTAAAATAATGATTGGTACTAATTGGAATTATTACCATTATTGATCCATTTTGAATCATAATTAAAGTAATCACTGAATAACTATACTTCAGTTTATTAATCCTTCTTGTTTAACACTGTATCCATCTATATTGAGTATATACAGATATATATATATATATATATATATATATATATATATATATATATATATATATACATACAGCAAATGTCTACCTACATCATATATTCAACTGTATATTGAAAAGGTAAATGAATGTAAGTAAACCTTTTGTACATATATACAACAACTATATAAGCTTATATATATATGCTAACATTGATTAGGTAGTTCAACAGGGTGGTATACATGTATGTGGTTTTTGGGAAAATAAAACTTTCCGGTTCAACATGTCATAATCACTTTATCTGATCAATTTAGGATGAATGAAACTTATGGGAATGAAATGGTTGTTTTTGTTTTTGTTTTTGTTTTTTTTTTCTATTTGATTATCTATTGATTTACAATATTCTTTTAGTGACAACGATATAAATATGTACACTGATAATAGATATTATGCACAAATCCAATGAAGCATAACTCCACCTGAAGTCTATCCTAGAGCTACTACCACAGTTCTAAGCTCATATAAAAGTGAAGAGTTGGATATGAAATTAACGGGTCAATCCCGTTGTAAACTAACTTGCTAGAAGAAAAAAAAACACACTGAAAATACTAACTATGAAGTATTAGTTTAGATAGAATTTTATTGATAAATGATTACTGATATTTTGTTTGCTCTTTTTTTTTTCAGTAATAGAATAAAGCCAATGTTTATTTCTTGATAAACCTCTCAAAGTGTCAAGAAGTTGATTTTTAGTTATCTGTCAAGTTATGCCAATATTCTCAGTAGCTAAGTGGATAACTTGATGGTGTTTGAAATGAACAGTACTGGGTTCGAGTCCCAGAGTGAACATCAACACTATGGTGCATGTACATTCAGCTGACCAGTCGTAAATAGGACGAAACACGAGTCAAACTGAATTCCACTGATAACTTCTATTAATCTTTGTTTGAAATGGTAACTATTTGTTATTTTTTTTTCAAAAGTAGTTTCTGTACTAATCCTCTGAGGTTGTTTAATATATAATTGAACATTATGAACTGATGATCTTTTAAATTTCTAATATCTATAACTTCCCTACAAAATTCCTTTCACATAGTGAGTATGATAGGTTCTCGGTTCGAATCTCGCGAGGCGGAATTGTTGGACGCACACTCCCACAATAGGACGAAACGGCCTTTCAGTGCTTCCAGGTTTTCAAAGGTGGTTTAGCTTCAACTGACTCATGATCTCAACTATTTAAAAATAATTTAATTCATGGGTTTAATAAAGCTAGACCATCATGGAAAACCTGGAAGTACTGAACGACCGTTTTGTCCTATATATTCAAATAATTAAAATTGGAATGTTGTTAACTGTAGCTTTGTACTATGTTGAAGAAGTGCTGTAACAGAATTTACAGTCCTGACGCAATGTGTCCCAAACATTATGGCATAGTCGCTCAGTGCTACCAAAAGACTCTGTATTTTATCAGCGTTCTCACCAAACAGGATTATATCATCTGCGTATTTTAAGTCGATAAGTGGACCTCCTGGAAGGAGATCAATACCCGAGAATTCAGTCGACGAGAACGTTATTTCCAGAAGTATGTCTATAATGATGTTAAGCAAAAATGGAGAAAGTGGACAGCCCTGACGGACACTACTTGAGGTTGCAAAAGCAGATGACAGTTTGCCATAAGCTCTGACTCGACTAGTAGTGTTCGAGTAAAGAGCCTTCACAAAATTTCTGCACTTCTGAGGTATAACTCTTAATGACAGACAGTGCCACAGAACAACCAGTTCTACAGAGTCACATACTGCTTTTAGGTCAACAAAAACTATCATCGTACGATACCAATTAGCATGCCTGTGTTCTAAAACCTGAAAAATAGTGAATATATGGTTGATGCAGCCACGACCAGGTCTCGTGTTTACAGTTCATAAAACTTTGTTAGGCGTTCAATAGTTATTGAGGTTAATATTTTAGTTGCTATATTAGTCAAAGTAAGGAAGAACACTAACACAACGATATACGTACATTCAACTGTAAGTACCAAAAAAAAGATGAAATTTACATCTTGGATCTAGTTATTCTATGGAAGATCTATGTAAGTTTATGGTTATTGATAAATTTCCCCACATTACAAAGAGACACTATATAAACATTTATATATAGATATACCTATGTTCATGTCTACTGTATCTTCTCTATTCCAATTAATTAATCACTTGTCTAAGGAATTCATTTATTTTCTCTCACCCTATATATGATTATTTGGGATAATGATATAGATGAATCTATGATATTAATCATTTATTGTTTATAATAATAAGTTGGGTGTTATTTTTATACCTCAGATTATTGATCTAATCATATTGATTAATTGAAAACTGTCAAATAATGAAAATATTTTATAAATGATTTCATACAAATGAAGCTACTATAGAAACTTAATCAATTTCTAAATATTTATTGATTAATTGATTTGAACACATAGATATTGGTACAAGGGGGTATCAAATAGATATGCGCTACATAAATCTCATTTGATTTGTGTTTGGGCTATGATACTGTCTGGGTACCTAAACTGAAGTAGGTGGTTTTCTTAGGGGGCCATACCACGAACCTTTAATCTAAAAGTCTGATCCAAAAGGTGAAGTGGAGTAACGTCAGGAGATGCAGTTCTATGGTAGCTGGTGAACAATAATTGGTTCATACGCCATTTGTTTCCTCAGGATAATGGAACCCATGTGCAGTATTGGTTTGGAATTAGAGTTTTCCAACTACCCTGGGTAGATTCTCCGTTTCCATCAACCCGGTTAAAGCGCTAGACATTTGCTTTTCGTCCTCTCAATTTCGTAAAAAACAGTAATGCCACGAGAGGGCAGTGAGTAGGAATTCCATGGCAGTGCCTATATACGCGTGGCCATGTAAGACCATTGTGAGAGGGTATTTGAGGGCTGATAATTACAGATCGCCTATCTGATTTTGAAACTAGTTTTAGATAAATAACTTATCTAAACAAATATGGATAGTGGTTAGCAGTGGAATCCAGGACGTGCATTTTGTTTCATTTGAAATTGGTTATCTGGATGTACCTGAACCTCAGAGTTGATGTTTATTCCAGGACTCGAATCCAGTACCGTTCTCTTCAAACGCCATCGCTACTGAGTCCACTTCCAACCACTATCCATATTTGCTTAAAAATCTTTTCACTTAAAGTTATATCGAAGCAATCCGCATTGGATGCACATATGCCAATAATAAGAGACTGATCAATTACAGTCCTTAATAACACTGAGAAGATACAAATAAAACGAATTTATCTGTTCTGAAGATTATCCAGTTTAATATTACATTCAACAATAAAAAGTTAGTAATAAAGTAGTAAAATAGTAACTCACTGATGACAATGGTGGATGTTTTACTCAACTTCGTAGATTAGTTGAAGTTAGACAATGATATCACTGGATACTAGCTCAGTGATATATAGGTTAGGCGTTCGCGCGCGAGACCGATAGGTTCTGGGTTGGAATCTCGTGAGGCGAGATCGTGGATGCGCACTGTTGATGAGTCTCACAATAGGACGAAACGGCTGTTCAGTGCTTCCAGGTTTTCAATGGGGATCTAACATCAATCGATTCATGATCTCAATCAAAAACTTAATAATCCCCACAATCTCATACTGATAGGCTTGAAATAGTTGAAGCAATTATAGATTACTTAAATCAACTTAATCCAACTGGGAAAAAGAAGTATTAAAGGATTGTTTTGGAAATAATCTTTGAATACTTCCTTATGTCAGTAATCAATTTAAATAACCATAGACATATTTTATATCAAGAATTATGAAGAAATAACAACAAGGGAATTTACTAGATAGCTATTTCGTCTCTATTTGTTGGGGTTTGTATTTTCTGGCTGATTTAAAGGATCATATATGAAGAGCCAGATTTTGTTAAAACCGCATTCAGCTAAAATCTTTAACAAAGAGATCCGAGAGTCTTAGGTTACTTTGCCATTTTATCATTGTATGGGACTATTCACCAGTGCATCGTCAAAATCCCACACAGGATCGAGCCTCCAACATTTAAGTGACGTGAGAGCTTGATAAACATAAATCATTCAGTTAAAACCCATATTCTTAATGACAAATAACTCAAAACACATGCCTGAATATATTCCGCATTTAGATCTTGTTAAACATTAATACACAGTCACGTGATACTTCACTTTTATTAATTATCTATTATGTATTGTTGGAATATCCGAAACGATCAACTTATTTGAACTATTTATTAATTTCAATAGTTGAGATCATCAGTCATTTGAAGCTAGACAACCAAGGAAAACCTGAAAGTACTAGACGGCCGTTTCGTCTTATTGTCGGACGCCTCAGCAGTACTTATCCACAATCCCATTTCGTGAGATTCCAACCCAGGAACTATCGGTATCACGCGCGAACGCTTAACCTCTACACCACTAAGCTGGCTGGCTTCCAATGGTGTTATTGTATAGCTTCAACCAATCCACGAAATTGAGCAACACATCCACCATTGTCTTCAATGAGTTACTATCTCACAACAGATACACAATAGGACGAAACGGCCATACAGATATTTTTCATTGAAATTACTATTCCATTCACAAAAACCTCTTTTGATATTGATTAATTGTTCCTGTGAAGTCTTTCTTTATAGAATATAACACAAATTTTAAGATTGAAGGAATTTATGGGAAACGATGAGATATATCATCAAATTGACTTCTATACACTTTTGAAAATGTTCTTAACCCCCCCCCCCAAAAAAAAACAAGACATGGAATGTACATGTTATCTCGACTAAATGACAATTCTAAGATCTTAATTTATTAATTTATCAAAGAGATCATATATACATAGATAAATATATTCAATTAACTAACCTTGAGGAATATCAAAACAATTATGCCATTGATCAAATGATATTCCACCAGAACCGGAACATCGATTAATAAATACTTCTAAACATGGTGTTGAAGGTAATAATAGTTGATATAAATAGTTTAAATCATCTTGTTGTAATGATCTAACAAAAAATATAGAAAGAATATTCATATAAACTAATAGGTAATAATGATAGAATAAAGTGAAATTCTTTAAGAGACTAAATGACACAAGCCATAATCTTTTGATGGAATGATCAATTATGATGGAGTTTTGTTCTCTGAGCTGGATGGTTTGGTCGTGGAGCTTTCATCGTTCTTCTGGACGACATCATCAGCACAAACTTCACTTCGATCTGAAGTTTGTGCTGATGATGTCGTCCAGAAGAACGATGAAAGCTCCACGACCAAACCATCCAGCTCAGAGAACAAAACTCCATCAAAATCATCCACCTGAGCTACAAATCTTCTCCACCATCTCAATGATCAATTACCTCAGGAGAAAAGATGGACATTGATGATGAGCCACATACTTTATGCATTCAACTAAGTCAAATAAGATTCGAACAAGTATATATTATTGAGTTAGTGGAGAAGATTTATAGATCAGGTTGATGACATCATCAACATAAATTCTAGCTAGAACACTTCTAAGTCGCAAATGAGAAGATAGAAGACAAGTGAAAGGAATGCTATTCCAAACAGTGTCAATTATGGTACAAAACTGTCAGGTATTTATAGTTTTTTTTTAATAGTAAAAACGAAGTCATCATTATAGTCCTCCAATCCTCAAACAGGGGTTTATCAGAATTTTTTCCAATAGGGAAGCTTCACGTAAAATTCTGGATTATTCTTCCAAAATATGATTGGATGGAATATCTTTGGCTCTTTCTGAGCTTCTTAGGGCTTCCTCAAGTTCACCCATGGACTGTCCTCACACATTAGGTACTTACTTACTTACTTACGCTTGTTACTCCTCGTGAAGGAGCATAGGCCGATCACCAGCATTCTCCATCCAACCCTGTCCTGGGTAATCCTTTCCAGCTCTTTCCAGTTGTTAATCATCCTCTTCATATCTGCTTCTATCTCCCGACGTAATCTGTTCTTTGTCCTACCTATTTTCTTTTTCCCTTCGGGATTCCAAGTTAGGGATTGCCTCGTAATGCAGTTTGATGATTTCCTCAATGTATATCCTATCCATTTCCATCGTCTTTTCCTAATTTCCTTTTCAGTTGGAAGCTGGTTGGTTCTGTTTCACAAAAGGCTGTTGTTGATGGTATCCGGCCAATGAATGTTGAGTATCCTGCGTAGACAGCTATTGATAAATACCTGTACCTTCTTGATTGTGGATGTTGTAGTTCCCCACGTTTCAGCTCTGTATAGTAGAACTAACTGACTTGAAGTTCGTATGGAAGATTCTGACTTTGATATTGGTTGACAGACAGTTGTGTTTGAGTTCCATATGTTTTCCAATTGTAGGAATGCCGCCCTTGCTCTGCCAATCCTCGCTTTTACGTCTGCATCTGAACCTCCTTGTTTATAGATGATGCTCCCCAGGTATGTGAAGGATTCTACATCTTCCAGAGTTTCTCCATCAATTGTGATTGTGTTGGTGTTCTCCGTGTTGTATTTAATGATCTTACCTTTTCCATTATATATGTTGAGGCCTACTGATGCAGAGACTGTTGCTACACTAGCTGTCTTTATCTGCATTTGTTCGTGTGTATGGGATAGGAAGGATAAGTCATCTGAGAAGTCTGAATCGTCTAATTGGTTCTGAGCTGTCCATTATATGCCGTGGTTTTTCCTCAGATGTCGAAGTTTTCATAATCCAGTCGACCACCAGAAGAAAGAGGAAGGGAGAGAGTAGACAGCCTTGTTTGACTCCGGTCCACACATTAGGTAGATTGTTATAATGAGTAATGAGTAGAAAAAATTAGATTTTCTGACGGTTCGTAACTCAGTGTAAGTCGCTTCTTCAGTGAAGCAATAACCAAATTAAACTTAATTCATGATCCGACACATGGGACTTGGTGAGTTTTTTTTATGACAATAAAGGTATTATCTACATATTTAAGCCAAATTTGTAGTTGAATGTCATTGGATAGATAGTCCACGTTGGATGTTTATTAGGGTCTTCTTTTCTATTGAGAGCAGTAGGATTAAGCATTATATACAAAGCTTTAGCTAATACTCTTCTTTCTTTATAATTGAAATAACATTTTTGTAATATTTCGATAATTATAAAATCGATTTGATGATTATTGAAAATGGATTGAACTGCTATTGCCGATTACATTTGAAGTCTATTCAGTTCTATGTTCTTTGACTCGAGTTAAGATTTCGCGAGATAACTCTCCAATATAGAAGACATCACAATCGACAAAGCCTAATATTGTAGATATAGTGGTATGTTGACAATATATATATAGAATCTAATATATTCGCTAATGACACTCAATAACAAATTTGGCTTAGATATGTAGACAATACCTTTGTTGTCATAAATAAGAAAACTCATCGAGACTCATGTGCCGGATCATGAATTAATTTTGAATTTGGTTATTTATTTACTCTGAAGAAGTGACTTACACTAAGTTGCGAAACATCAGAAAATCTGTTCATATTTCTACTCATTCGAAATTATTCAGAAGAAATGAAATCTGATTGTCAGATTTACCGAAATGTTTCAGTAGTTTATTACAGATTGACTAAAAAAATTGCTTTTTTTTATTTAGATCATGAATCGATTGATGTTAATCCATCAATGAAAATCTGGAAGCATTGGAAGGCCGTTTCGTCATAATGTGGGACTCCTCAGCAATGCGAAATGACTTTTTCGTGCTTCTACGTTTTCATTGATGGTCTAACATCAATCAGTTCATGATCCCAATTAAAAAAAGAAACCTAATGATACAAAAAATTAACTTTACTATTTACTTTTTTTTGTTGCTGTTTTTCATTATTGATCAGTCAACAAACTTTATTTAGGTGTCAGGATTGTTGTAATAAACAAAATAAAGAATATTGCTAAAGTCTCTTCATAATCAAGTAGCTTACAATAGTGTTCATAAGATACTTTAGTGAGATTTAGGACGATCTTTGAGCGACGCCAAAGTGACCTTAGGAATGTTCCCCTAATAACTAGGATCAAATGAAGGTTAGAAACCAGTGTGAGGAATTAGAATTATGACTTACAGTTGATGGTTAAG